>JAGIQG010000021.1:4438725-4861584 GCA_024679065.1 Sphyrna mokarran | reverse complement strand
CCCTCTCCCCCTATCCCCGGGTTGAATCTTTACCTTCCTCCCGGCGCAGAGGCAGCTTCACCGGTTTTTCCAGCAGCGATTTCAGGACTCCGTGTGTCGGAGGCAGGAAACGGGAATTTAAAGAGATCGGCCGGGACATTTTCCACACAAAAAACCCCCCCCAAAAATACAGCCCTTATCCAGAATGCAAGGGGGAGAAAAACTGTAATTAAATAATTAAAGATTCTATTAAACTGCAATCGGAGAGATCAGAGTACAGACACATCAGAGAATCCCTGAGATTGAGTCAATGTACCGAACCCTTCAATTCGCTTCCATCCCCCCAAAAAAAATCAGGAGTCAGGGATGGAGACTGAGACTGATCCTCTGTCTGTGTATCTGTGTGTCTATGTGTCTGTGCTCTCTGTGTGCTCGTGCTTTCTGTTTGTCTCTGTTTTTTTCTGTCTCTCACTGTCTGTCTGTCTCTGAGTGCTCTCTCTCTCTGTCTGTGTGCTTTCTCTGTTTGTCTCTGTGTGCTCTGTCTCTCTTTCTCTGTGTGTGTTTGTCTCTGTGTGCTCTGTCTCTCTTTCTCTGTGTGTGTTTGTCTCTGTGTGCTCTCTCTCTGTCTGTCTGTCTCTGTGTGTTCGCGCTGTCTGTCTCTCTCTGTCTGTTTCTGTGTGCTGATGGTGGTTTGCCAGCTACTAAACACATTGACGCCTTTCTCTCTGTCACTCTAAGACTGCAGGGGAACCAGAGCCAAGTCATGTGGGGGAGGAGGAGTTGACCCACTTTTGGCCAATCACCTTAGCAATGTTTGCTGTAAACTTCTTAACCCTCCCCCTTTGATCCACCTCACATTGGTTGTCATGTGCAGCCCTGCTTCTGTCTGCACCTCTTCCCCAAAAAAAGAGAAAATTCTGCTTGCTTTTATCTTTTTATTTTATAAATTAATACAGATGGGAAGCACAGACCCTTCAGCAGCGAAACATGCACACCCAATCGTACAGACAAACCCCTACAGGGGGTTGGATTGCAGAAAGAAATCAAACCCCCTACTGGCCCCACTAAATTAATATCAAATCCCAGTCACTGTGCGTCAGTCACAATTTCCAAATACATAATCCACTCTCAGCTAGTTCAGAAGACTGTACAGATACACCAAAAAATATCAAGAAGGGGTTTGCAGGTATCTTCAGATGAGGAAGATTACTTTTGGGGTTAGGAGATATAATATCTCCAGCATCAAAGATAGAATCATAGAATCCCTACAGTGCAAAAGGAGACCATGTGACCCATCAAGCCTACCCCAACAACAATCCCACTCAGACCTTATCCCTGTAATCCCCCCACATATTTACTCTGCTCATTCCCCTGACACTAAGGGGCAATTTAGCATGGTCAATCCACTTGACATTTTTGGAGCGTGGGAGGAAACCAGAGCACCTGGAGGAAACCCACGCAGACACAGCAAAAATGTGCGGACTCCACACAGTAAGAAGTCCGACAACACCAGGTTTAAGTCCAACTGATTTATTTGATAGTAAACTCACAAACTTTCGAGGTTTCCCCCTTTGTCAGGTGGACAGAGAGTTCTGGCCTCAGACAGAGCATATAACAGCACAGCCAGTTTACAGATTACTGATTAGAATGCGAATCTTTACACCTAACCTGCTATTCAAATTTTAAAGTGGCTAACGATGTGAGTGGAAGGAGCACTGAGCACAGGTTAGAGAGATGTGTATTGTCTCCAGACAGCACAGTAAGTGAGGTTTTATAAACCCAGGCAAGTCATGGGGGTTACAGATAGCGTGACATGAACCCAAGATCCCTGTTGAGACCGTCCTCATGTGTGCGGAACTTGGCTATCAGTCTCTGTTCAGCGGCTCTGCGCTGTGTGTTATGAAGGCCCCCTTGGAGAACGCTTACCCAAAGGTCGGAGGCCAAATGCCCGTGACCGCTGAAGTGTTCGCCAACAGGAAGGAAACAGTCTTGCCTGGTGACTGTCGAGCGATGTTCATTCATCCGCTGTTGTACTGTCTGCATGGTCTCCCCAATGTGCTATGCTTCGGGACATCCTTTCTTGACTCCACACAGACAGTGACCCAAGGTCAGAATTGAACCCAGGTCCCTGGCGCTCTGAGGCTGCAGTGCTAACCACTGTGCCACCATGCTGCCCAGTGCATTACTGTACAAAATAAATTAATGCAAAAATCACAAGCCTGAGGGTGAACACAAACTGGTCATAGAGTCATTGAGGGTGGCACGGTGGCACAGTGGTTAGCACAGGTGCCTCAGAGCGCCAGGGACCTGGGTTTGATTCTGTCTGTGAGGAGTGCGCAGTCCTGTCGCCTCACTATAGGAAGGGTGTGGAAGCTATTGAGAGGGTGCAGAGGAGATTTACAAGGATGTTGCCTGGATTGGGAGGCAGGCCTTATGAAGGTAGGTTGAGAGAGCTAGGTCTCTTCTCCCTGGAGAGACGAAGGTTAAGAGGCGACCTGATAGAGGTTTATAAGATGTTGAGAGGAATAGATAGGGTGGATGCTCGGAGGCTATTTCCCAGAGTACAGAGGAGATATTAGAGGTAAGTTTTTCACTCAGAGGGTGGTGAGTGAATGGAATCGGCTGCCGTCAGTGGTGGTAGAGGCGAACTCGCTGGGGTCTTTTAAGAGACTTCTGGATGAGTATATGGGATTTAATGGGATTGGGAGTTACAGGTAGTTCTATGACCTGGTAAGTATAGATGTGATCGGCACAACTTGTGGGCCGAAGGGCCTGTTTGTGCTGTAGTGTTCTATGTTCTGTGCTCTATGAGTCTGCACGTTGTCCCCGTGTCTGTGTGGGTTTCCTCTGAGTGCTTTGGTTTCCTCCCACAGTGCAAAGATAAGTGGGGGTCAGGTGGATTGGCCTTGCTAACTTGCCCCTTAGCATCAAGGGGACTAGCGCGGGTAAATGCATGGAATTATGGGGATAGGGCCTGGATGGAATTGTGGTCGGTTCAGGCTCGATGGGCCGAATTGCCTCCATACTGTCAGATTCTATGATTTTAAGTCCCAAACGACAGAATACAACAGAGGACCCGCTCAGGGTCTTGCTTTATATAGGGTTCCACCTGGTTAGTTAATTACCAATCCTCATGGAGCTCGTATTCAATTAATCAGTGATTCCCCGTGTAAGTCCTGGGGGTTATCACAGGAGAAGAGGTTAGTTAGGATACCTCACCCCCTCACCCCTGGTACCTATACACCTGTGCAGGTAGGAGATTAGGACCAAGCTTAGAGGTGATGCTGTTGATCCCTCTCCACTCCCATCCCACTCAGATAAAGGGCGGAATTTTCCCATTGCACCTGTCACGGGAATCGTAGCGGGCGGAATAGGAAATTTGGTAGGCCATAACCTTGAGTGGGACTTTCCAGACTTGGCGCAGTGCAGCTGGAAAATCCTGCCCAAAATATTTTGCCCGCAATCAGTGTGCAAGTCACAATGTGAAGAACGGTGATGGGATACCTGCAGCAAGGAGTTAATGCCTTCAGGGTGAGAGAACTGGTACTTAAAAAGAAAAGTTTCTTCTAGTTTGTCTGTCTGGTTGTACAGGCATGAGGAGAGTTTTGCGTCTGTGGTTTTTGTCACCTGCCTCAGGTGTGTGTCAGTGAGCAAGTGGATATACACTAGCCACGTGTACTTCCCTCATTGGCAGAATACCTGCACAGTTCCGGTGTGTACGTGAGTGCTTTCCATGGAAGGATGGGAACAGGCAGAGCTAATGTTGGTCACTGCCTGACAAGCTTCATTTTAAAAAATCTGCTGCTTCTGGGTAAGAATGACCCGCTAGTTTCTATCCTCCGCTGGGATGGTGAAAAAAAGGGCAGCATGTACAAGTTGGGCTGTAAGGCCTGTTTCTATGCTGTAAATCTCTTTGATGTGGAGATGCTGGCATTGGTAAGAAGTCTAAATTTTCAGATGTCCAGATCACCAACAAGCTGTCCTGGTCCCTCCATGCTGACATTATAGTTGTGAAAGCCCATCAATACCTCTACTTTCTTAGAAGACTAAGGAAATTTGGCATGTCTGCTATGACTCTTGCTCTGCCCAAGACTGCAAGAAACTACAAAAGGTCATAAATGTAACCTAATCCATCATTTAAACCAATCTCCCATCCACTGACTCTGTCTACATTTTCCGCTGTCTCGGCAAAGCAACCAACATAGTTAAGGACCCCATGCATCCCGGACATTCTCTTTTCCACCTTCTTCCAACTGACTCAAGAACAGCTTCTTCCCAGCTGCTGTCAGACTTTTGAATGGACTTATCTTGCATTACGTTGATCTTTCTCTGTATCCTAACTATAACTGTAACACTAAATTCTTCACTCTCTCATTTCCTTCTCTATGAACAACATGAACAAATAACAAAGAAAATTACAGCACAGGAACAGGCCCTTCGACCCTCCAAGCCTGCACTGACCATGCTGCCCGACTGAACTAAAATCCCCTATCCTTCCGGGGATCCTATCCCTCATTCTTATCCCCTATTCATGTATTTGTCCAGACACTCCTTAAAACTCAGTATTGCATCTGCTTCCACTACCTCCCCCAGCAACGAGTTCCAGGCACCCACCACCCTCTGTGTAAATTATCTGTCTCGTACATCTTTTTTAAACCTTGTTCCTCGCACCTTAATTCTATGTCCTCTAGTAATTGACTCTTCTACCTTGGGAAAAAGCTTCTGACTAACCACTCTGTCCATGCCTCTCATAAACTTACAGACTTCTATCAGGTCTCCCCTCAACCTCCATCATTCCAGTGAGAACAAACCAAGTTTCTCCAACCTCTCCTCATTGCTAATGTCCTCGATACCAGGCATCATCCTAGTAAATCTTTTCTGTATCCTCTCTAAAGCCACCACATCCTTCTGGTAGTGTGGCAATCAAAATTGAACACTTGTATTCCAAGTGTGGCCTAAATAAGGTTCTATAAAATTGCAATATGACTTGCCAATTTTTAAACTCAATGCCCCGGCCAATGAAGGCAAGCATGCTGTATGCCTTCTTGACTATGTTTTCCATCTGTATTGCCATTTTCAGTGACCTGTGTAGCTGTACACCCAGATCCCTTTGCCTGTCAATACTCTTAAGGGTTCTGCTATTTACCGTATATTTCCTATCTGTATTAGACCTTCCAAAATGCATTACCTCACACTTGTCTGGATTAAACTCCATCTGCCATCTCTCTGCCCAAGTCTCCAACTGCTCTATATCCTGCTGTATCCTCTGATGGTCCTCATCGCTGTCCGCAAGTCCACCAATCTTTGTGTCATCCGCAAATTTACTAATAAATCTAGTTAAATTTTTCTCCAGATCATTTATATATATTACAAAGAGCAGAGGTCCCAGTACTGATCCCTGAGGAATGTCACTTGTCACAGCCCTCCATTCAGAAACGCACCTTCCACTACTATCCTCCATCTTCTATGACCAAACCAGTTTTGTACCCACCTTGCCAACTTACCTTTGATCCCGTGCGACTTTACCTTCTGCACCAGTCTGCCATGCAGACAACATCCACTGCCCTACCCTCATTAATCATCTTTGTCACTTCTTGCAAAACTCGATCGAGTTCGAGAGACACGACCTCTCCTTCACAAAACCATGTTGCTTCTTGTTAATGCATCCACTTATTTCCAAGTGAGAATAAATCCTGTTTGAAAAATCCTCTCCAATAATTTACCTATCACTGATGTAAGGCTCTGTTTTATCTGTATAGCGAGCAAGAAACAATCCTTTTCACTGTAAGTTAATACATGTGACAATAATAAATCAAATCAAAATCAAACCAAATCAACACCAGGTTAAAGTCCAACAGATTTATTTGATATCACGAGCTTTCGGAGCACTGCTCCTTCATCAGGTGAATGAACTTCTGTGTTTCTTATTTTACCATTTTGAATCTAAGTACTGGGTAGACTTGAAACTAGGAGAATTTCAGATCCGACCCTGAGACCTGTCCTCAGGCACACACACCCCGTACACACTCCGTACACACTCCGTACACACCCCGTACACACACTCCGTACACACTCCGTACACACACTCCGTACACACTCCGTACACACACTCCGTACACACACTCCGTACACACTCCGTACACACACTCCGCGTTCGTCCGTACACACTCCGTACACCCCGTACACACTCCGTACACTGTACACACACCCGTACACACACACTCCGTACACACACGCACACGTACACACCCCGTACACACTCCGACACACTCCGTCGACACTCGTACCACTCCGTACACTCCGTACACACACTCCGTACACACACTCCGTACACACACTCCGTACACACACCGTACACACACTCCGTACACACTCCGTACACACTCCGTACACACACACCTCCGTACACACTCCGTACACACTCCGTACACACACCGTCACGTACACACACTCCGTACACACACTCCGGTACACACACTCCGTACACACTCGTCCACACTCCGTACACACTCCGTACACACTCCGTACACACTCCGTACACACACTCCCGTACCACACTCCACACACACTCCGTACACACACTCCGTACACACACCCCGTACACACTCCGTACACACACCACACTCCGTACACACTCCGTACACACACTCCGTACACACACTCCGTACACGTACACACTCCGTACACACCGTCCGTACACACACCGTACACACTCCGTACACACACTCCGTACACACTCCGCACACTCCGTACACACCGTACACACTCCGTACACACACTCCGTACACACTCCGTACACACACCGTACACACACTCCGTACACACACTACACACTCCGTACACACACTCCGTACACACTCCGTACACACACGTACACACTCCGTACACACACTCCGTACACACTCCGTTACACCACACTCCGTACACCACACTCCGTACACACACCGTACACACACACACACCGTACTCCGTACACACTCCGTACACACACCGTACACACTCCGTACACACTCCGTACACACACTCCTACACACTCCGTACACCACACTCCGTACACACTCCGTACACACTCCACACACTCCGTACACACACACACTCCGTACACACACACACTCCGTACACACTCCGTACACACACTCCGTACACACTCCGTACACACACTCCGTACCACACACTCCGTACACACTCCGTACACACTCCTACACACACTCCAGTACACACTCCGTACACCACACTCCGTACACACACTCCGTACACACACTCCGTACACACACACACACACAACACTCCGTACACACTCACACTCCGTACACACACTCCACACACACTCCGTACACACACGTACACTCCACACACTCCGTACACACACGTCCGTACACACTCCGTACACACACTCCGTACACTCCACACTCCGTACACTCCGTACACACTCCCGTACACAACTCCGTCCACACACTCCGTACACACACTCCGTACACACTCCGTACACACTCCGTACACACACTCCGTACACACACTCCGTACACACCCGTACACACACTCCGTACACACTCCGTACACATCCGTACACAACTACACACTCCGTACACACTCCGTAACACACACTCCGTACACACTCCGTACACACACACTCCGTCCACACGTCCGTACACACTACACACACTCCGTACACACACTCCGTACACACTCCGTACACACTCCGTACACACACTCCGTACACACACTCCGTACACACACTCCGTACACACACTCCGTACACACACTCCGTACACACACTCCGTACACACACTCCGTACACACTCCGTACACACTCCGTACACACTCTGCCTGTCAAAATATCAGCGATTCTAAATCTCATTGGGAACCTTCACCAAGTGGAGGCGGGTGTGGGTTGAGCTATTTGCCTCACACCTGACTTTACCAAGTTTTTTTGGCCTTATACAGGAGATGCTTGATGGTAAAATCGGGCCGAGAGTCTCAGTCCCAGTTCAGACAGCTCACTTAGATTTTGATTTCTCCACCTTTGGTGCCTTCAGCTGCTCTGAGTCTGGGACCAGGAACAGAATCTCAGAGCAAGGGGCCATTGAAGACAGAGATGCTGAGGGATTTTTTCTCAGAGCGTAGGGAATCTGTGGAATTCTTTACCGCAGAGGGCTGGAGAGGCTGGATCAGTAAACATGTTCAAGGATGATTTTTAATCAAGGGTTAGGGGGACAGCACAGGAAAATGAAGTTAAGGGTTATCACATCAGATCAGTCAATGATCTCATTGAATGCTGGAGACCTGATGGGCCGAATGGTCTATTTCTGCACTGTAGGAATTCGTAATTCTGTGACGTCCTGAGGCATGATATGACCACAGGATTTTGTTTTAGTCCGCGATGTATATTTGGCCAGAATTGGATGCATCTTCAAACTGGGGTACAGTATTGATTTGTGTGTGAATGCTGAGTACATTATCAACCCCTCACCCCTCTCCAGACCCTCACCCCTCTCCAGACCCCCACCCCTCTCCAGACCCCCACCCCTCTCCAGGCAGCTCAGCACCATTCTCTGCAACATTGTGCCCAATTATCTTCCTTTCACTCCCAGATTTCATTTTCCACCCCCATTCATTTGAATGGTTTTGTACTTTTGCCCATTTATATAAGGTTTCCTTTCACTTTCTGGAACTCCCCAGTTGCCCAGCGTAACTAACTGACGCCCTCCCTCCCCAAGCCTTCACCAATCTAAAATCATTTTCCAGATCTAATAAATTCCCAGTTTTTTTAAATCCAGGGTTTTCATTTGCTGCAGGAACAGCCGTGGGTGTGGTTGAAAACTGTGTTTCCAGATGGCAGCACTGGATTCTACAGCTTCTGGGAACATCATTGTTAAAGGCGTCAGCGGAGAATGGGGAGGTGGGGAACTGGAAACTTGTCTGTCCTGGTCCCTCCAATGCTGACACTATAGTTAAGGAAGTCCCACCAATGTCTCGACATTCTCAGAAGACTAAGGAAATTTGGCATGCCAGTTATGACTCTCACCACCTTTTACAGATGCATCAGAGAAAACATTCTTTCTGGTTGTATCACAGCTTGGTCTGGGCTCCTGCTCTGCTCAAGACCGCAAGGAACTACAAAAGATTGTGAATATAGCCCAGTCCGTCACACAAAACAGCCTCCCATCCATTGACTCTGTCTACACTTCCCACTGCCTTGGCAAAGCAGCCAACATAATAAAGGACCCCAAGCTCCTTAGACATTCTCTCTTCCACTTTTACCTTTGGGTAAAAAATACAAAAGTCTGAGGTCACGAACCAAGCAATTCAAGAACGGCTTCTTCCCAGCTGCTGCCAGACTTTTGAATGGACTTATCTTGCATTAATCTTTCTCTACATCCTAGCTATGATTGTAACACGACATTCCGCACTGTCTCCTTTCTTTCTCTATGAATACAATGCCTTGTGTAACGCACAAGAAACAATACTTTCCATGGTTTGCGAAAACATGTGACAACAATAAATCAGATCAAATCAAACTAATGGTTATAGAAATATAGAAACTAGAATCAGGAGGAGGCCATTTGGCCCTTTGAGTCTGCTGCACCATTGATCTTGATTATCAAATTCAATATCCCGATCCCCCTTTCCTCCCCCATATCCCTCCACCCCTTTAGACCCAAGCACCGTATCTAATTTCTTCTTGAAATCAGACAACATTTTAGCCTCAATTACTTTCCATGCTAGTGAATTCCACCCATTCACCACCCTCTGGGTGAAGAAATCTCTCCTCAGCTCAGTTCTAAAAGATTTACCCCTTATCTTTAAATAGTTCTGGACTCCCCCCACCGTCAGGAACATTCTTTCTGAATCTACTCTGTCTAACTCTGTTAGAATTCTATAAGTTTCTATGAGATCCCCTCTCACTCTTCTAAACTCCAGTGAATATAATCCTAACAGACTTAGTCTCTCCTCAAATGACAGACCTGCCATCCCAGGAATTAGCCTTTGCTGCACTCCCTCGATAGCAAGGACATCCTTCCTCAGATGAAGAGGCCAAAATTGCACGCAATACTCCAGGTGTGACCTCGCCAGTACCCTATAAATTGGAGGAAAACAACCCTATCCCTACCCTTAAGTTCCTTGAGGAACTTGTTAATGAAGCTATCGAGAAAAGATTTGTATTTACCACCTTTTTTTCCAAATAAAACTGACCAACCTTCTCCACATCAGTCACCAAAATGGCCGCCGCCTGCCCTTTCGTTGATGCCAGGCCGATAGCTCCCCCAAGTCCCGGCACCTCTCATTGGACGCTGGCCTCACCTGCTGCCCCAACAACCCATTTACATTTCAAAACAGCATCACCAGGGCAACGCAGCTCCGCTGTGATGTGATGCGGGGACCCAGAATTCTTTAGGTAGTCAGGGCCCCGATCCTGCTTTGAAAATCCCAGCTATGAAAGCAAGGATTCTGCATCAAACGCCTGTCAATCTCTTACCTGAACAACGGGGAAAGCACTCCCTGCTTCTGTCCTCCGCAGATGTTGTGGGATCTTACACATTCTCTTGGAAGGTAGGTGGGGCCTCAACATAAGCTTTTCCCCAGCTCGGAGGTGACGATCACGAGCTCAAGGTGAGAGGGGTGAAGTAATAACTCCGATATCAGAGGGACGTTTTTTTACGCAGAGGTTGGTGGGGGCCTGGAATGTGCTGCCAAGTAGGCTGGTGGAGGCAGACAGGTTGGTATCGATTAAGATGCCAATCGATTAAGAGAATGGAGGGATACAAACGAATGGTCTCGTTGGACCAATGAGCAGCACAGGCTTGGAGGGCCGAAGGGCCTGTTTCCTGTGCTATACTGTAACATCTCAGCCTAAGAGCAGCAACATGGAACAAGGACCAGGGTTGAAGGTATTGACACAGAGATAAAAAGCGGGGGAATCTGAGGAAGAAAGTTTTCTTTACACAGCGAACGGTAGCAGGAGGTTCACAAGAACGTTGCTGGGGCTAGAAAAGTGTAGCTATGAGGAGATATTGGATAGGTTGGGGTTATTTTTCCTTGGAAGGCTGAGGGAATGATGTGATTGAGGCGTACAAAATTATGAAGGAAGGAGAGAGAGTGGGCAGGATGAAATTGGTTCCTTTGGTGGAGAATTCTAGAACTAGGAGACATAGATTCAAAATAAATGGCCATAGGTGTAGAGGGGACATGAGAAAGAACTTTTTTTACACAGGGGCTGCTAGGTTTCTGGAGTTTGGTTCCTGAGTTAGTGGTGTTTTAAAAAGTACCTGATCTGCTGTAAGTGATAGGGCTATGGGCCGGGTGCAGGAGGGTGGGATTAGAAAGGGCTCTTGGGTGTCCTCTGGTTAGAATGGACACAATGTGCTGATTGGCCTCCTTCTGTGCTGTAACTTTTCTATGAATCTCTGTTCTAATCTGCAACTCACTGTTGATAAAGTCAGTGACAGCGGAGGTGACCAATGATCCCAAACGAATACTGGAAATACATTCGAGGGAACTAAACATACTGGAGCTGTGGCAATGATGAGGGGAGAGGAACCGGCTGGATTGTTTTACAGAGACATGGATGCAATGGGCTAAATGGTCTCCTTGTGTGTTATATATAAAACGTAAGGTATTACTGTAATGGCTATGACCTGCTGGTAATGCAGCGATGTGAGTGTTAGCTTCATCTATATACCTACAGACTATATACCTACATCTATACCTATATACCTCCGCTATATACCTACATATATATCTATATACTTCCGCTATATACCTATAAACCTCCGCTATATACCTACGTATATACTTATATACCTACAGCTATATACCTACATATATATCTATATACCTCCGCTATATACCTACAAACCTCCGCTATATACCTACATATATACCTATATACCTACAGACTATATACCTATATATATACCCATATACCTACAGCTATATACCTATATATATATCTATATACCTACAACTATATACCTACATATATATCTATATACTTCCGCTATATACCTACGTATATACTTATATACCTACAGCTATATACCTACATATATATCTATATACCTCCGCTATATACCTACAAACCTCCGCTATATACCTACATATATACCTATATACCTACAGACTATATACCTATATATATATATACCCATATACCTACAGCTATATACCTATATATATACCTACAGCTATATAACTACATATATACCTATAGGCTATATATATACCTATATACCTCAGCTGTATACCTACATATATAACGATATTCCTCAGCTATATATCTACACATATATCTATAAATCTCGGCTATATACCTACAGACTGTGAGAGCTTTAACTGGGAGGTGAGGATGTCACAGGCTGAACCAGTGAGTTTACCCTTTCGAATGTTTCATTCCATTAGAAGCTGTGGAGATCCCAGCCCTGAGTGCTGATGCACACCATCATCAGGAAGGAGCATTCGGCAGAAAGATTCCTTCTTTCCAAACATGCTGGGCCTGATTTTACCATCACATTGTGGTTGTTTCCAGGTGCAAAATATTGGTAAAGTCGGGTGTGAGGCGAGTAGCATGATCCATGCCATCTCTGTGCCAGTTCCCCCTTTACGAGGTCCAAAAATGGCAGTGTTCGGGACCACACCCAAAATGGGCACGACAGCCATTTAAATACATTTGCGTGCATTTAAATTGACTTAATGAGCTGCACACCCAACCTTACCGGCATTTCCCCCCTTTACCACCACGTTTGCCCATCCAGAGTCAGCGCGAAACAGACACGGTCCCCAAAAGTCCGGTTCAAATGGTGCAGTTAGTGAGGAGCTAAATGCCAAACCTCCGATGGCTCTTTAGTGTGGAGGGTAGGGGGAGAAGAGGTGAGTGTGATCAGTCTGGACAGTGGGGGTGGGGGTAATGGGGTCAGTAATGTTGTGGGGGTGGCTCAATGTTTGTGGGGGTTCAGGGGGAAGGAAATATCCGGTCAGGGTGTGATGTGGCAGGGGAGCCACATCCCATCATTTTTTTCTGCACGTGCGCAGTTGGGGGCACCGATGGGAGCTGCAGGATTTCGGGCGTGTTAAACCCGTCCACAGGCTCCTGCAGGCATCATTCAAACTCACTGATAATTTTTCAGGCAGAGTGTGTATGGGGGCACCTGGGAATGGGTCTAAAAGTCAGATCTGAAACACTCCCAGTTTCAAGTTTACCCAGCACTTAGAATCCAAATGGTAAAATACAACCCGTATATTGAAAATGCCAGTTTGTATTGCAGTGTCACCATGCCAATTTTATTTATTATTTCACAGAGTGCGGGTATCACTGGCTGATCAGCATTTATTACCCATCCCTAGTTGCCCTTCAGAGGGTGGTGGTGAGCTGCCTTCTTGAATCGCTGCAGTCCCTGAGCTGTAGGCGATATTATGTGGTTGCTTCTCAACTGCCCGCTAGAATTTCCAGCAAGTCACTCAGGTCCAGGGCGATGAGGGATGGGCAATACAGTCTGGCCAGCGAGTGACATCCATGTCCCATAAATGAATAAAACAAGAGATACACCCACAGTGCTGTGAGGGAGGGAGTTCAGCAGTTTGACCCAGTGATGGTGAAGGAACAGCGATAGGTTTCCAAGTCAGGATGGTGAACATTTGGAGGGGAACTTGCAGGTGGTGATGTTCCAAGTGACTTCAGGGAGGCTTTGAGTGTGTCTTTGAAACATTTCTTCTGCCCTCAATGCCAGTGTCTTCCTGCAGAGATCTCCTCAAAAAGGAGCTGCTTGGGTATGCACTCGTCTGACACACGGATGATATGACCTGCCCACCGGGTCTGTGCTCTCATCAGCAGTGTGTGGACTGATGGTAGACTTGCTCTAGAGAGAACTTCAGTGTCTGATACTTTGTCTTGCCATCGGATGTGTAATATTCTGCGAAGACAAGTCATGTGGAAATGATTGAACTGTCTTTCATGCCTTCGATACACAGTCCACGTTTCACATCATACAGGAGGGTAGAGAGTATCACGGCACTGTAGACCTTCAGTTTTGTTGCTGGGCTGATTCCTTGATGTTTCCAGACAGTGGAGCGCAATCTACCAAAAGCAGAAGTTGCTTTTGCTATTCAGCAGTTAACTTCCGCATCAACTGCTTGGGAGAGGGTGCTGCCAAGATAAGTGAACTGGTTCACTGCCTGTAGTTTCTGCCCTTTGATTGTGCTTATGGGTTCTGTGTACGGTGCATGAGGAGCAGGCTGGTGCATGACTTTGGTCTTCTTAATGTTGATGGTAAGTCCAAAGTTGTCACAAGCCGTGGAAAATTTGCCCATACTGAGCCCACATACAGGGCACAGTCATCGGGCAAAGAGGAAATCTCTCAGAACAGTCTCTTTCACTTTGGTAATAGCTTGAAGTCTCCTCAGGTTGAAAAGCTTCCCACCCACTCTGTATTTGAGGCTGATTCCAGCAACACTGTCCTGGAAGGCAACATTGAGCATGGCAGTAAACATCATGCTGAACAGTGTGGGTGTGAGTATACAGCCCTGTTTGATTCCATTGGTGACTGGGAATATCTTAGAGGATTCTCCGCCTCCCAGTACACTGGCCATCATACCATCATGGAACTGGTTTACCATCTGAATGAACTTGGGGAGGCATTTGATATAATACATGTTCTGTTCTTTAGAGGCCAGCAGCATTCTGATGTTTGTTGTTGCTGCAGGAGTTTCTCATTCAGCTTATCTGTAGCTGTTCCACACAGACTGTGATCTGGTCCAAAGGGACTTCCTCACGTGAGGATGGGTAACGGTTACAGAAATACAAGCAGCTACAGGAGCTCAGGTCCCCAGATAGAGAGAAAAGGTGTAAACAAGAGAGAAAGAAAAAGGTTCCAGGAAAAGATTAGAGTTCAGACAAAGATATGTTCAAAGGAAAGGAGAGGACACGGAGTTAAAACAAAGCTTGAATAGGCAGGGAGAGAGGGAGAGAGTGATAACTATGAAAGTGATTGAAATCAAGGCGAAAACAAATGTGGATCACATCAAGCAGAGGATTAATTTTTGCTCTTTGTGTTTACAGCCTAAAGATGTCATCTGACCAGGCTAAAAAACAACATGAAAATAAAATCATTAACCTCAGAGTGTCAGCATTTGCACACAGCATAATTTACTGCAACAAACTCTCCTCGCCAGCATACCCTGTAATCCACCACTCCCCCAGCAAGCACTCAATTCCTTATCCCTCTTCACTACTGAGGGAGCGCTGCACTGCCAGAGGGTCAGTGCTGAGGGAGCGCCGCACTGCCAGAGGGTCAGTGCTGAGGGAGCGCCGCACTGCCAGAGGGTCAGTGCTGAGGGAGCGCCGCACTGCCAGAGGGTCAGTGCTGAGGGAGCGCCGCACTGCCAGAGGGTCAGTGCTGAGGGAGCGCCGCACTGCCAGAGGGTCAGTGCTGAGGGAGCGCCGCACTGCCAGAGGGTCAGTGCTGAGGGAGCGCCGCACTGCCAGAGGGTCAGTGCTGAGGGAGCGCCGCACTGTCAGAGGGTCAGTGCTGAGGGAGCGCCGCACTGCCAGAGGGTCAGTGCTGAGGGAGCGCCGCACTGTCAGAGGGTCAGTGCTGAGGGAGCGCCGCACTGTCAGAGGGTCAGTGCTGAGGGAGCGCCGCACTGTCAGAGGGTCAGTGCTGAGGGAGCGCGCACTGCCAGAGGGTCAGTGCTGAGGGAGCGCCGCACTGCAGAGGGTCAGTGCTGAGGGGGCCGCACTCAGAGGGTCAGTGCTGAGGGAGGCCGCCTGCCAGAGGGTCAGTGCTGAGGGAGCGCCGCACTGCCAGAGGGTCAGTGCTGAGGGAGCGCCGCACTGTCAGAGGGTCAGTGTGAGGGAGCGCCGCACTGTCAGAGGGTCAGTGCTGAGGGAGCGCCGCACTGTCAGAGGGTCAGTGCTGAGGGAGCGCCGCACTGTCAGAGGGTCAGTGCTGAGGGAGCGCCGCACTGTCAGAGGGTCAGTGCTGAGGGAGTGCCGCACTGTCAGAGGGTCAGTGCTGAGGGAGCGCCGCACTGTCAGAGGGTCAGTGCTGAGGGAGCGCCGCACTGTCAGAGGGTCAGTGCTGAGGGAGCGCCGCACTCCAGGGTCAGTGCTGAGGGAGCGCCGCACTGTCAGAGGGTCAGTGCTGAGGGAGCGCCGCACTGTCAGAGGGTCAGTGCTGAGGGAGCGCCGCACTGTCAGAGGGTCAGTGCTGAGGGAGCGCCGCACTGTCAGAGGGTCAGTGCTGAGGGAGCGCCGCACTGTCAGAGGGTCAGTGCTGAGGGAGCGCCGCACTGTCAGAGGGTCAGTGCTGAGGGAGCGCCGCACTGTCAGAGGGTCAGTGCTGAGGGAGCGCCGCACTGTCAGAGGGTCAGTGCTGAGGGAGCGCCGCACTGTCAGAGGGTCAGTGCTGAGGGAGCGCCGCACTGTCAGAGGGTCAGTGCTGAGGGAGCGCCGCACTGTCAGAGGGTCAGTGCTGAGGGAGCGCCGCACTGTCAGAGGGTCAGTGCTGAGGGAGCGCCGCACTGTCAGAGGGTCAGTGCTGAGGGAGCGCCGCACTGCCAGAGGGTCAGTGCTGAGGGAGCGCCGCACTGCCAGAGGGTCAGTGCTGAGGGAGCGCCGCACTGCCAGAGGGTCAGTGCTGAGGGAGCGCCGCACTGTCAGAGGTCAGTGCTGAGGGAGCGCCGCACTGTCAGAGGGTCAGTGCTGAGGGAGCGCCGCACTGCCAGAGGGTCAGTGCTGAGGAGCGCCGCACTGCCAGAGGGTCAGTGCTGAGGGAGGCCGCACTCAGAGGGTCAGTGCTGAGGAGCGCCGCACTGTCAGAGGGTCAGTGCTGAGGGAGTCCACAGTGTTAGAGGGTCAGTGCTGAGGGAGCGCCGCACTGTCAGAGGGTCAGTGCTGAGGGAGTGCCACAGTGTTAGAGGGTCAGTGCTGAGGGAGCGCCGCACTGCCAGAGGGTCAGTGCTGAGGGAGCGCCGCACTGCCAGAGGGTCAGTGCTGAGGGAGCGCCACAGTGTTAGAGGTGCTGTCTTTCAGGTGAGATATTGAAATGAAGTCCTTTATCTCTGCTCAGGTGTATGTAAAATATCCCATGGCTCATAATTGTTAAGACAAACTGGGGAGTTTATTTTAATTCATTCATGGGACATGGGTATCGCTGTCTGGCCAACACTTACTGCCCATCCGTAATCACCTGGGGACAGTTGAGAGTGAATCATGTTGCTGTGGCTGTGGAGTCACATACAGACCAGTCCAGGTAATGAACCTGATGGATTTTTACAACAATTGATAATGGATTCATGGTCATCAGCAGATTGGTTTTTTTTATTGAATTCAAATATCAACATCTGCTGTGGAGGAACCCGGTCCCCAGAACATTAGCCAGTGCGCTGACAAATGGCACATAGATGAATGTGAAGTGATGCATTTTGGTAGATTGAACCAGGGCAGGACTTACTCAGTTAATGGGGAAAGTTATAGAACAAAGAGATCGAGGGGTACATGTTCATAGCTCCTTGAAAGTGGAGTCATAGGAAGATGGAGTGGTGAAGAAGGCATTCGGCATACTTGGTTTCATTGGTCAGAACATTGAATAGAGGAGATGGAATGTCTTGTTGAAGTTGTTCAAGATACTGATAAAGCCACACTTGGATTACTGTTTACAGATCTGGTCCCCTATTATAGAAAGGATATTATTAAACTAGAAAGAGTGCAGAAAAGATTTACTCGGATGCTACTGGTACTTGATGGATTGAGTTATAAGGAGAGGCTGGGTAGACTGGGACTTTTTTTCTCTGGAGGCTGAGGGGTAATCTTACAGAGATCTATAAAATAATGAGGGGCACAGATCAGCTAGATAGTCAATATCTTTCCCCAAAGGAGGCTAAAACAAGTCATCATAGGTTTAAGGTGAGAGGGGAGAGATACAAAAGGATCCAGAGGGACAATTTTTTCCACACAGAGGGTGATGAGTATCTGGATTAAGCTGCCAGAGGTAGGAGTAGAGGCCGGTACAATTTTGTCTTTTATAAAGCAATTAGATAATTACGTGGGTACGATGGGTATAGAGTGATATGGGCCAAATATGGGCAATTGAGATTAGTTTAAAAAAACAAAGGGTAGCATGGACAAGTTGGGCTGAAGGGCCTGTTTCCATGCTGTAAACCTCGATGATATATACCACTAAGGCATTGCCTCCCAATCGTTCCTCCCTGGTGAACTGTCCAATGCTCAACATCATGTGAAAAAAATAGATGATGTGGTTTTACCAGGTCGCTGTTTGTGAAAGTTTGCCAAGTGAATGTTACTGGGTAAGGTCAGCATTTATTACCCAACCCCTAATAGCCACGGCGGGGTAAGGGTTGTGAGATATCTCCTTCACGGTTGAGAAGCTTGCTGGGCCATTTCAGATGGTAGTGAGGAGTCAGTGACATTGTGGTGGATCTGGAGTCAGAGACTGTCCAGGGTAGATTGAGATGGGTTTTCCTGACAGTCTGATGGTTTCCTGGATCAGCTTTATATTCCAAGTTTTATGAATTAATTGAATTAAATTGCAGGTGCTGTGATGGGATTTGAATTTGTAACTTCCAATTGGTGAAGCCAAAACTCTGGATTGGTAATCTCATCCTATCAATGGCTTCTATCCAATCCAGTAACCCCTTCCCTATAATCGCCGACTTGTCAACCAGTGCTTTGTAGGTTTAATTCCTGCTGTTACATCAGCAACAGAAACCAGTTCAGAGGGAGCTCATTGACTTGGAGAAGATGAACTGGATCATAGGGTTAGTGCCCAATTCCCACTCGGATGACCTGAGTACAAAATGGAATTTGACACCTCGCGGGCGGGGGTGGGGAAGTGGATTGGGGAGGGGCTCTGATGTCCAGTCGGGATGTCAAAACCCAGCTCCGGCTGTCTCCCTAGGAACAAAGAGCAAAGATCAAAGGACAAAACAGCACGGGAAACAGGCCCTTCGGCCCAACAAGCCCGCGCCGCCACCCCAATGTTCCCACCTCCACCTGCGATCCCTGTCCATGTTTGTAGATCTATGGATTAAAAACCAAACTTGAGACAATTTAGGGAGAATTTGTTTTGCCAATTAACCTAAGAGCACATCTTTGGGATGTGGGAGGAAACCGGAGAAAACCCACGCAAACATGGGGAGAATGCGCAAACTCCCACAGACACAGGCCCAAATCCACGTATCTGCACAGCACAGCAATAGTCACTGAGCTGTCGTGTTGCCCATCAAAATGGTCCAGGTCAACCGTATACTAACGACGTGAGGCACTAGGAAAGTCTCAAAAAAATCCAAGAGCAGCCCTCTCTCGACCCATCATGTGTATGCCCCTCATTAGACAACAAGGTGGACCAAAGCACCTGTAGGATAAAAACAAGTACATCAATATCATCATCTATTTACACACTTCCCAGGGACTCCCAAGGCTCATGATCCCTATTTTAAATCAGTTTTCTATACCCCTCCCTTCCCATTCTGTTCATGTGCCCATCTAAGTATTTCTTAAATAACTCCAGAGTACCTGCCTCCACCACTTTACTTGGCAGCGCATTCCATACCCCCACCACCCTCTGAGTGAAAAAACTCCCTCTAGCATCCAAATTATACCTTACCCCCCTCACCCTAAGCCCGTGACCCCTCTTGCTATGTGAGTCCATCCTAGGAAAAAGCTTAACCCTGTTTACTCTATCTATACCTGTGATAAGTCTTCGGAGGCAGAAATCCCTTCACCAGAATCCCTTCATTCACAATTCCAACGGCAGCACACAGTCTACCTTTGGAGGCACCAAAGGAACTGATACTCCCAATTAAATGCAAGGAGAAGAATCCCTGATTGGCCCATTAATTGACTCCTTAATCCGGCAGCTCATACTCCAATAGGTCACCCTCAATGGCCTGATTGAAGTTATTACATCTTCCCCAGTGTTCGCCAAGATTGCATTCTGGGATCTTGCTGCAGGGAAATCAGTGTCATCATTCCTGCATTGCCACTGGCTGCTTTTGGGTGTCATAACATTGTAGAACTTAATTATCTTCTTCTAAAAGACGCCCATCCCTGAGGATCTGCTGCTCTTGGCTCTTTTAAGATCTGTGTAAAGCTTCAATGCAAATCTCATCAGTAGAAGGTTGATCGTGTGTTCTGGCCTTCCTGATGTGCTGCAGGATTAATCCTGCACTAATCAGTGCAGGATTAGAGTCTGTTCCATGGAACCCATACAAAGAGGCCATTTGGCCCATTGAGTCTGTACCAACCACAATCCCACCAAGGCCTATTCACATAACCCTCTTTTATCCTGTTAATGTCCCTGAGACTAGGGTCAATTTAACGTGGCCAATCTTCAGAGTATGGGAGGAACTCGGAGCACCCAGAGGAAATCCACGCAGACATGGGGAGAAAGTGCAGACTCTGCACAGTGACCCAAGCCGGGAATCGAACTCAGATCCCTGGAGTTGTTGCCTGGAAATTAAGAACAAAGAACTAAGAAAATTACAGCACAGGAACAGACCCTTTGGCCCTCCAAGCCTGCACCGACCATGCTACCCCCACTTAACTAAAACCTCATTTCCTTCCAGGGACCATATCCCATTATTCCCAACCTATTGATGTACTTGTCAAGATGCCCCTTAAAACTCACTATCATATCCACTTCCACTACCTCCCCTGGCAGTGAGTTCCAGGCACCCACTACTCTCTGTGTAAAAAACTTGCCTCGTACATCTCCTTTAAACCCTGCCCCTCACATCTTAATAATTGACTCTTTCACTCTGGGAAAAAGCTTCTGACTATCCACTCAGTCCATGTCCCTCTCTGTTTAAAGTTGGATCCTTGTTTGTTCCAACAGCTCAAGATGTGAATTATATCTCTGATAGAATTTCTTAGTACACACACTCAGATAAAGATCACATAATTCCAATTACCAGATCAGCTCCAATGTCTACCATTTATACTTGACTTCAGTTATAGGTAAGCTAATGAAGAGGATCCTCAGGGACAGGATGTATGAGCATCTGGAGCGCTGCGATCTGATCAGGGATACGCAGCATGGCTTCGTCAAGGGGAAGTCTTGTCTTACAAATTTAGTGGAATTTTTTGAAGAAGTGACAAAAACAGTTGATGAAGGACAGGCTGTTGATGTCGTCTACATGGATTTCAGTAAGGCTTTTGACAAGGTTCCTCATGGTAGACTGATAGAGAAGGTGAAGGCGCATGGGATACAGGGTCGGGTGTGTAGATGGGTTGAGAACTGGCTCGGGAGGAGGAAACAGAGGGTAGTAGTGGAAGGCTCTTTTTCCGGCTGGAAGCCTGTCACTAGTGGAGTGCCACAAGGCTCAGTACTAGGTCCTCTTCTATTTGTGGTCTACATAAATGACTTGGAAGTAGGGGTAGGTGGTGAGATCAGCAAATTTGCTGATGACACCAAGATGCTTGGATTGGCGGGTACAGAGGA
Organism: Sphyrna mokarran; assembly: GCA_024679065.1. Lineage (NCBI taxonomy): Eukaryota > Metazoa > Chordata > Chondrichthyes > Carcharhiniformes > Carcharhinidae > Sphyrna > Sphyrna mokarran. The sequence continues at coordinate 4,840,150 of JAGIQG010000021.1, read as the reverse complement.
GCAGTGTCAGGCAATACAACAGGACATAGATAGGTTGGTAGACTGGGCAGATAGATGGCAAATGGAATTTAATCCAGATAAATGCGAGGTGATGCATTTTGGCCAGAAAAATGTAGAAGAGAGTTATAAGATAAAAGGTAAAACTATATGGAGCATAGAGACGCAGAGAGACTTGGGGGTGCAGGTTCACAAGTCTCTGAAGGTGTCCTCACAGGTGGAGAAGGTGATAAAGAAGGCGTATAGCTTTCATAGAAAAGGGTATAGAATACAAGAGTACGAGTTTGATGTTGCAGTTGTATTGAACGTTGGTTAGGCCTCATTTGGAATACTGCGTCCAGTTCTGGTCGCCATACTATCGGAAGGATGTGGAGTCCTTGGAGAGAGTGCAGAGGAGGTTTACCAGGATGCTGCCTGGTATGGAAGGACTGTCTTATGAGGAACGATTAAATAGACTGGGGTTGTTTTCCCTTGAAAGATGTCAGCTTAGAGGGGATCTAATAGAGGTGTATAAGATTATAAGGGGTATAGATAGAGTAAATGGTGGTAAACTTTTTCCACCTTCAGAAATGGATAGGACGAGGGGTCATGGCCTTAGGGTGAGGGGGGCTATGTATAAGACGAATATTAGAGGGCAGTTTTTCACACCAAGGGTAGTGGGGGTGTGGAATGCACTGCCGAGTAAGGTGGTGGGAGCAGGCACGCTAGGGCTGTTTAAGGGTCTCTTGGACAGCCACATGAGCGTTATGCAGATAGAGGGATATAGTAGGACTGTTTAACTACGGCTTTTTTTCCACAGGTAATTCGGTCCATACTTGACCAACAAGGAGCATGCATTCGGCAGGTGATGCAAGGACAGCTCTTGGATGTTGATTCATGGGTTGCCTGGTGCTTCATGTCGTAAATGAGTGCTTTATCTGGACCATCTGAAGGGCACCATGACAGCTCAGTGACTATCGCTGTAGCTGTGCAGACACTTGGAATTGGGCAGGTGTCTGCGGGAGTTTGCGCGTTCTCCCCGTGGTTGCGTGGGTTTTCTCCGGGCACTCCGGTTTCCTCCCACATCCCAAAAATTCGCTCTTAGGCTGATTGGGAAACAAATTGTCCCTATAGTGAGAGTCTTCCATATTAGGAATAGCCTAAATCTATAATAGGATAATGGAATTGCTACTATATAGTTATGACAGCGGCGCGGGCTCGTTGGGCTGAAGGGCCTGTTTCCCGTGCTGTGTTGCTCTTAAAAAAAAATTTACTAGCTGGGGGAATGGAGGATTAGACATGCTGAGAGGTTAGGTATCTCTCTCTCTATCAGATATATATTGATATATTTAAATCGTTCTTTCTCTCTTTACTTACTTCACTCTCTTCATCTCTCATGTTCTCTCACATTCTCTCATATTCTCTCTATTTATAACATATAATGTAAATATATTTCTCCCTTTTTCCATGTATCTCTTGAGTTTCCTTTATCTTGTTCTACATGTGTTTCCCTCCCCCCCACCCTTTATGTGTCCCTTTCTGTCTTTCTCTGTCTCTCTCTCTCTCTGTCTTCCTTTGCTTCTCTTTCTCTCTCCTTCTCTGTCTGTGCATTCGTCTATCTCTCTTTCTCTGTGTCTCTCTGTATTGACCTCTATTTTTCTCTGTGCTGTCTCTATCCTTTCTGGTCTCTCTGTCTCTCTCTGTCTTTCTCCGTCTCTCTCTCTCTCTCTGTCTCTCTCTCTCTGTCTGTCTTTCTCTGTCTGTCTGTCTTTCTCTCCTCTGTGTATAACTCCCTCTACCTCTGTCTTGCTCAGTGTCTTTCTCTGTGTCTGTGTCTCTATCTTTCTCTGTGTGTGTGCCTCTCCCTCCTCCTCTCTTTCTCTATCTCTCTGTGTGCATGTCTCTCACTCTCTCGAGATATTCTGGCTACACTCATTCCAAAATCGGAAAATCCCACCCGAGTTTAATGGACCTTTTCACTGTCCGTGTTGCACTGCTGTGATTCCCGTGGTCAGCAGAATGGAAAATCCAGCCACGCTCCCTCTCTGTCTTTCTGTGTGTGTGAGTGTGTGTGTCTCTCTCTGTCTGTCTTTGTGTGTGTATGTCTCTGTCATTCTCTGGACTTCAGCAAGGCATTCGAAAAGATCCTCCATGCAAGACTTCTTGAGAAGGTGAGACGGCATGGGATCCAAGGGGCTGTTGCCTTGTGGATCAGGAACTGGCTTGCCCACAGAAGGCAGAGAGTGGTTGTGGATGGGTTTTTTTCTGCATGGAGATCGGTCATCAGCGGACTGCCCCAAGGATCTGTTCTAGGAACCTTGCTGTTTGTGATTTTCATAAATGACCTGGATGAGGAAGTGGAGGGATGGGTTGGTAAATTTACCAACGACACGAAGGTTGGTGGTGTTGTGGATAGTTTGGAGGGATGTCAGAATTTGCAGCGTGACAGATAAGATGAAAGACTGGGTGGAGAAGTGGCAGATGGACGTCAACCCAGATAAATGTGTAGCGGTCCATTTTGGCAGGTCAAATGGGGTGAAGGAGTACAATATCAAGGGTAAGACTCTTAGCAATGTAGAGGATCAGAAGGATCTCGGGGTCCGGGTCCATAGGACTCTTAAATTGGCCTCGCAAGTGGAGGATGTGGTCAAGAAGGCATACGGTGTACTGGCCTTCATCAATCGAGGAATTGAGTTTAGGAGTCAGGAGATAATGCTGCAGCTTTATAAGACCCTGGTCAGACGCCACTTGGAGCACTGTGCGCAGTTCTGGTCGCCTCATTACAGGAAGGATGTGGAAACTATTGAAAAGGTGCAGAGGAGATTTACAAGGGTGTTGCCTGGATTGAGTGGCATGCCTTATGAGGATGGGTTGAGGGAGCTCGGTCTTTTCTCCTTGGAGAGACAAAGGATGAGGGATGACCTGATAGAGGTTTATAAGATGTTGAGAGATATTGATTGGGTGGATTCTCAGAGACTTTTTCCCAGGGCTGAAATGGCTGCTATGAGAGGACACAGGTTTAAGGTGCTGGGGAGTAGGTACAGAGGAGATGTCAGGGTAGGTTTTTCACTCAGAGGGTGGTGGGTGAATGGAATCGACTGCTGTCAGTGGTGATGATTGAGGGTTACAGGTAAGCCTAGTAGGTAGGGATATGATCGGCACAACTTGTGGGCCAAAGGACCTGTTTGTGCTGTAATTTTTCTATGTTCTCTGTCTGTCTGTCTGTCTCTCTCTGTGTCTGTCTTTCTCCGTCTCTGTCTCTCTCTCTGTGTATCTCTCACGCTCTGCTGGAGAGCGAAGGATTTTGAGAACATCCTGTGTGAGATTCTTACAATTAATCTGGATTCTGACTGGTTTGTTAGTGTGACTGAGAATCAATTTAAATATGTGTGTCATAGGTCCATGCATGTAACACAGTAAATATTGTCAATCCTCCTTTGTAATTCTGACTCACTGGAGACATTCAAAAGGAATTCTGCTGCTTATTTGGAGGGTATTTTACACGATTAAGGGTCAAAGCGTGATGTGAGCAAGTCTGGCCGATCCAAACTGAATCAAACTCTACTCATTAAACTCGATGGTTTGGGTAGACTTTGGGTTTTAAAAGATACAGTCGGAAGCGTGAGGTTACTTAAACATTCACCTCTTCGAGCACTGATTTCCCAGTCAAAGATTTCCCAGCACTGTATCAGGGTGGCACGGTAGCACAGTGCTGCTTTACAGCTCCAGGGACCTGGGTTCGATTCCTGGCTTGGGTCACTGTCTGTGTGGAGCTTGCACATTCTCCTCGTGTCTGCGTAGGTTTCCTCTGGATGCTCCGGTTTTCTCCGGTTTGTGCTGGTCAGGTTGATTGGCTATGCTAAAAATTGTCCCTTAGAGTCATACAGTAGGTTAGAGGGATTAATGGATAAATATGTAGGAATATGGGGGTGAGGCCTGGGTGGGATTGTGATCGGTGCAGACCCAATGAGATTCTATGATTCTAAGTAAATATTGTTCTTATTGTTCAGTGATTCCAACACACCAGGGTAGAGGGAGCTTTACTCTGTATGTAATCCTATGCTGTACCTGTCCTGGGAGTATTTGATGAGGACAGTGTAGAGGGAGCTTTACTCTGTATCTAACCCCGTGCTGTACCTGTCCTGGGAATGTTTGATGGGGACGGTGTAGAGGGAGCTTTACTCTGTATCTAACCCCGTGCTGTACCTATCCTAGCAGTGTTTGATGAGGACAGTGTAGAGGGAGCTTTACTCTGTATGTAATCCCATGCTGTACCTGTCCTGGGAGTGTTTGATAGGGGAACAGTGTAGAGGGAGCTTTACTCTGTATCTAACCCTGTGCTGTACCTGTCCTGGGAGTGTTTGATGGGGACAGTGTAGAGGGAGATTTACTCTGTATCTAACCCTGTGCTGTACCTGTCCTGGGAGTGTTTGATGGGGGCAGTGTAGAGGGAGATTTACTCTGTATCTAACCCCGCACTGTATGTGCCCTAGGCATGTTTCAATGTGGCAGCATTGAGGGAACTTCACACTGCATCTGGTTCCCACTCTGTGACTGTTTAATTGGGATGGGGATTTATGAATAAAATTTTATTCCACTGCAGAAAGTTTGATGGCAGGAAATTCATTAAAATGGTTAGAATGGTAATCGAGCTACAAGATTGTAGCAATCTGAAGGATTGAACTGACCCGCTCTGTCTGCTGTAGGAAAGAGCCTGAAGGGTGAGCTTAGAACTATATCCGAGATTATTTGCAGCGATTGATTGCTGGTGCAGGGAAAATGTTTGCAGTTTGGTGAAAGACTAGAACCTGTGACTACAAATATTCACAAACACACCCAACAGGAAATTCAGGAGAAACTTCATTACTCTGAGAATGTAGAGCTTGTGGCCAAAGGGAGAAGTGGAGCTGAACAGAAAATATACTTTTAAAGAGAAGCTAGATATGAGTGCGTAAAGGGGTAAAAAGAACTGCAGATGGGGATAGGGTGTAACGGAGATGTGTAATGGGGATGGGAATGTAATGGAGGTGAGATGTAATGGATTAGGGGTGTAGTGGGCATGAGGTGTAATAGAGATGGGGTTTAATGGAGATGGAGCGTAATGGGGATAGGATGTAATGAAGTTGGGATGTGATAGAGATGGGGTGTAATAGGGATAATGTTTAATGGAGGTGGAATATAATGGAAGTATGGTGTAATGGGGATGGGGTGTAATGAAGTTGGGATGCAATGGATTCAATGTGTAATAGGAATGGGATGTAATGGAGCTGGGATGTAATGGAGAGAGAGTGTAGTTAGAGTAGGTTCATGTAGAATGCAAACACCAAGTACAGTTCAGGGGTCTGTTTCTGTAAATATTATGGAATATGTTTGTAAAAAAAAGAGATGTGGAGGGAGGGAGGTAACAGAGGAAGAAACTATCTCCTGAAAATGGGAATGTGAACAACACTCAGAGTAACAAAGCCGACTGAAGAGGGAAGGATGAAACTTGCTGGTTCTGCGGCCTCTCCCTTGGTAGAAAGCTGCTCTTTGATGTTGCAGTCTGCGATTTAGTTCCAGAATGTGAGCCCCTGGCTGCTGACATGTAGCCAGCTCCAGAAATAGAATTGGCCAGAGTTTGTGTGCTGCCTAACAGGAGCTGCCTTTAGTATCCTGACGAAAATTCCACGTTTTCTAGATTCCTTCCCTCTTCACTAATGTATGATCAACCACTAAACAAACTGGGAACTTAATGGGGAAGAACAATGGGTTGCCACATTAAAGAAGATATTAGCACCCACACCACCAAAACTGTGCTCAGAAAAGTCTAGGTTTTAAGGAGTGGCTTACTGCACATGGGAGAGCTAGAGATGGAGAGCTTCAAGGATGGAATTCCAGAGCTCGGGACTTAGGCAGCTGAAGGCATGGCGCCAATGGTACAGCGATTAAAACTTGAGGACGTTTCAGAGGGGCGGAATTGGAAGAGGTCAGTGATCTCAAAGAGTTGTAGGGTGCTGGAGGAGGCTACGGGGGCAGGAAAGCAGGGAGGTATGGAGAGATGACAGTTTTAAAATGGCTGGTCTGAGAGCCAGGGTAAATCGGTGAACACAGGGGCAAAGGGTGAAGGGGATTCTGTGTGAATTAGGATATGGACTTTGGAGGGTAAAGTTTGGCAGGCCAGTTAAGTGAGTAGACAGAGAGAGAAACCAATAAAAACACAGTAGACAATTACAAAATTTATATAGAGGGCAGGCAACCATTACCTCAATCAGGGAGCATATAGCCCAACAGACCCACCACATGGACCTCACAGAATCCCTACAGGGCAGGAGGTCATTTGGCCCATTGAGTCTGCACCGACCATAATCCCACCTAGTCCCTATACCCACATACTTACCCTGGTAATCCTCTGACACTAGGGTCAGTACTTAGCATGGCCAATCCACCTAACCGACACATCTTTGGAGTGTGAAAGGAAACTGGAGCACCCGGATGAAACCCACACAGGCACAGGGAGAATGTGCAAACTGCACACAGACAGTGACACAAACCTGGGTCCCTGGCACTGTGAGGCAGCGATGCTAACAGTGCCACCATGCTAGCCTCATTGAAGTTACTACAGGAAGTCATCGAAAAAGCAGATAAACACAGTGGTGGGAGTGATTGTAGATGGAGAAACTCACACAGCTGGGACAAGCCACCATCAGGTGATCCAAAGAGCCAATGAAACAGTTTAATCAATCATCAACTGATTTCTTGCTGCTCTACAAGACCAGAGTCAACAAGGAGTTTGGTTGTGAAGGAGCTTTGAGATTAGCATGGCCAATCCACCGAACCCACACATCTTTGGAATGTGGGAGGAAACTAGAGTACCTGGAGAAACCCATGCAGAGATGGGGAGAATGTACAAAGAATCGATTAAATTCAAGCTTTAGCCCCTTCATCCTAACACAATACCTGTACACAATTCCGTAAGCAGATAACAAATCTGGATAATATTTCCCTGCAGGAAGCTCCATTCATTCTGATGTCATTGCCATCGATTGTAACTTTCTCAGTGGGATACAAGCCCTAGGATTGGCTGATCATTCTGACTGATTAAGTCATTGTCCAATCAGTCTCTCTGATTGAGTTAACGCTGCTTCAAGGTGCCATTGGCTGGCTGTATTTTTATGTCAATCATCGTAAGAATGGCCAAGTGGAATTTAAATTGTCATTGTTTTTGTAGCTCTGCAGTTGAGGAACAGAATGTAATTGTGAGACTGGCTCCAGAACAGCCAGGGCTCATGGACTGACTGAGTCTAACTTTATCAGTGTCACAAATAGGCTTACATTAACACTGCAATGAAGTTACTGGGAAAATCCCCTGGTTCCCTCACTCCGATGCCTGTTCAGGTACACTGAGGAAGAATTTAGCATGGCCAATGCACCCTAACCAGCATGTCTTTCAGACTGTGGGAGGAAACTGGAGAACATGGAGGAAACCCAAGGAGACATGGGGAGAATGTGCAGACTCTACACAGACAGTGACCCAAGCTGGGATTTGAATCCAGGTCCCCAGCACTGCGAGGCAGCAGTGTTAACCACTGTACCATGGTGGGGAATCAGCCCTCTGGCCTTATTGGGACTCAGCGACCTTGCCCCAGAGTGACTCAGCTGGGAGCCAGGTAGAGAGTGGCTTCAGTTCTTCTGCATTGTTCCTTATGCTTAGATGCTGGGTTAACCCTTTGTAGAAATCGGTCTGTGGGGAGGTGATTGGAGTATCACTAAACTTGCAGAGGGAAAACCTGAAAACACTGGAAGCATCTATGGAGAGAGAAGTAAAGTTGAACACCTCACAGTTGAAGAGAGGGAGGAGCAAGGTGGACTTTGTGATGTTGAAGAGACAGAGCGGAGAAGGTGGAGCAAGAGAGAGTCAGCAATAGGTAGCAGTTCAAGGGAGAGATTGTCAAAGATGTCACAGGACACAAGACAAAGGAAGTGTTAATGGTAAGGTTAAAAACTAAAGAGGGTGCTAACAGTGGCTGAAGGTCAAGTGGCAGAATGTGCTAACATGGATCAGTGCTCTGTAAAAACAAAACTTAAGAACCCACGACAGACTGGCCCTGTGGGGGTTGGGGATTGGAGAGGGGCTGTGGGGGTGGGGGGTGTGGGGCTTTGGGGGTGGGGGGTGTGGGGCTGTGGGGATTGGGGTGGGGCTGTGGGTTAAGGGGGCTGTGGGAATGTTGGTGGTGTTGGCAGTGTGGGGTTGGGAGGGGTTGTGGGTGGGAGTGTAGGGATGTGGGAAGTGGGGGTGGAGGTTGTGTGGGCCGTAGGGAGGGTAAGGAGGGGTGGGGGGTGTGGAGGAGGGATGTGGGAGTGAAGCCTGAGGGCTGTAAGGCTGTGTGGCTGGTTAGTGATGCAGAGCGACTCCAACACAGTGGGTTCAATTCCTGTTTCGGGTGAGGGCATTCTCAACTTTGCCCCTTGCCGGGGGTGTGCTGACCCTCAGGTTAAATCACTGGCAGCCAACTTGCCCCCTCCCCAGCCTGGGCAGAGCAGAGCAGCCTCTGTGAATTGTCCATGTTTACATTTCCAATGCTGGATTGGTTAAACCCCTCCCCTAACCTCAGGAGGTCCCTGATCCTGAGTACTGCCGTCCCTGATCCTGAGTACTGCCTCTGCTTTAGAATTCACTCCCTTAAACTCTTTACCTCTCTCTTCTCTTTTGACTTATTCCCAAAGACCAAGGTTTCTGTCTTTTTCCTCATATCTCCGTGTGTGGCTAAACATCAAATTTATTTTCTGTCCAGCACCTTTTATTCTGCCAAAGGCACTAAACAAATGCAGCTTGCTGTTGTTGTATTGCCTGCTGTAAAGGAAGCAGTCAGTGTGTACACGAGATCCCAGTAACAAGTGATAATGACTGTGTAAGTGAGTGTTTGAGTGTTTTATCTGGAAGATTGGAGTTCCACACAAGAGGAACAGCAGTGGGCGTCACTGCCCAGGGAGTGACTCGAGTCCTGTGGTGTTTGAACTCACAACCTTTTGACTCCAAAGCGTGGAGCAGCACGGTAGCACAATAATTAACACTGCTGCCTCACAGTGCCAGGGTTCAATTCCCGGCTCGGGTCACTGTCTGCGTGGAGTTTGCACATTCTCCCCATGTCTGCATGGGTTTCCTCCAGGTTCTCCTCTTTCCTCCCACAGTCTGAAAGACATGCTGGTCAGGTGCACTGGCTGTGCTAAATGCTCCCTCAGTGTACCCGAGGGGGGAGTGTGGTGACTAGGGGATTTTCACAGTAACCTCATTGCAATGTTAATGTAAGCCGATCTGTGACACTAATAAATCAACCTTTATTGCAGCATGGTAGCACAGTGGTTAGCATTGCTGTTTCATAGTTCCAGGGACCTGGGTTCGATTCCTGGCTTGGGTCACTATCTAAGTGGAATTTGCACATTCTCCTCATGTCTGCATGGGTTTTCTCCAGGAGCTCCAGTTTCCTCCCACAGTCCAAAGATGTGCAGGTTAGGTTGATTGGCCCATGCTAAAGTTACCCCTTAGTGTTGTGAGATGTGAAGGTTAGAGGGATTAAAATGTGTAAGGGTATGGGGGTAGGGCCTCGGTGGGATTGTGGTCAGTGCAGACTCGATGGGCCAAATGGCCTCTTTCTGCACTGTAGGGTTTCTATGATTTCTAACCTTAAACTCTAAGAGAATGCTCCCCAGTAAAACATCATTGGGATTTAAATGGGTTAGTCCCTCTTAGATACTGATTCACTCAACTTTCAACCATCTACAAGGAACAAGTCAGGAGTGGGATGGAATATTCCCCACTTCCTGGATTGGTGCAGCTCCAACAACACTCAAGAAGCTCAACACCAACAAGGACAAAGCAGCCCCACTTGATTGGCATTGCATCTAAAACATCCACTCCCTCCGTCACCGACACTCAGTAGCAGCAGTGTGTACTATCTACAAGATGCACTGCAGTAATTCACCAAAGATCCTGGGACAGCACCTTCCAAACCCACCATCACTTCTATCTAGAAGGACAAGGGCAGCAGATACATGGAAACAGCACCATCCGCAAGTCCCCCTCCAAGCCATTCCCCATCCTGATTTGGAAATATATCAGCCGTTCCCTTCACAGTCAAAATCCTGGAATTCCCTCCCTAATGACATTGTGGGTCAGTCCACAGCACGGAGACTGCAGTGATTCGAGAAGGCAGCTCACCACCACCTTCTCAAGGGTAAGTAGGGATGGGTAATAAATACTGGCCAACCGGCGATGAAAGCTTGTGTGAGTTTACTATCAAATAAATCGGTTGGACTTAAACCTGGTGTTGTCAGACTTCTTACTGTGTTTACCCCAGTTCAACGCCGACATCTCTACATCGCAATCAGCGATGCCCATGCCCCACAATGAATTAAAAAAAACCTTTCATAGCGATTGTCCCCTGCTCAAACAGATTGTGCCTAATCTTTCCCACAGTCGCAGATCCTTTGCAGGTTGTGAGGTGACCCCAGAGGCAGGTCTCTCCTCCCCGTTGGTTTGAATAATCTGATCAGTGAGATGTGAATGAAGCCCGAGGGTTAGAATAACCTCTGGTGTTTATTCCACAGCACGTGGCCTGTTTCAAACCAGAACTGCCCATTCACAGCACACCCTGTTCCTGGGGGGGAGGAGCACGGAACTCCTTGTTGATGGCGGTGCTGCACCCTCCAACCAATGGGTTTTATCCTGGTGCAGTAATGGCTCACCATCCAACACATTACACTAAAGGACAGCAGAGATCATATTGCTGGGAGAGGTCAGGGGAACAGCGGAATGGTTGTGGGTGGGATTAGGGTGTACAGGATGGGGTCAGGGTGTACAGGATGGGGTCAGGGTGTACAGGATGGGGTCAGGATGTACAGAATGGGGTCAGGGTGTACAGAATGGGATTAGGGTGTACAGGATGAGGTCAGGGTGTACAGGATGGGTCAGGATGTACAGGATGGGATTAGGGTGTACAGGATGGGGTCAGGGTGTACAGAATGGGGTCAGGGTGTACAGGATGAGTTAGGTGTACAGATGGATTAGGGTGTACAGGATGGGATAGGGCATACAGGATGGGGTAGGGTGTACAGGATGGGATTAGGCGGTACAGAAGGGGTCAGGGTGTACAGGATGGGTTAGGGCGTACAGGAGGGGTTAGGGTGTACAGGATGGGATAGGGTGTACAGGATGGGATTAGGGTGTACAGGATGGGATTAGGCGTACAGGATGGGATTAGGGTGTACAGGATGGGATTAGGGCGTACAGGATGGGGTTAGGGTGTACAGGATGGGATTAGCGTGTACAGAATGGGGTCAGGGTGTACAGGATGGGGTTAGGGTGTACAGGATGGGGTCAGGGTGTACAGGTGGGGTCAGGGTGTACAGGATGGGGTTAGGATGTACAGAATGGGGTCAGGGTGTACAGGATGGGGTCAGGGTGTACAGGATGGAGCTTGGGTGTACAGGATGGGGTCAGGGTGTACAGGATGCAGGGTGTACAGGATGGGGTCAGGGTGTACAGGATGGGGTCAGGGTGTACAGGATGGAGCTTGGGTGTACAGGATGCAGGGTGTACAGGATGGGGTTAAGGTGTACAGGATGGGGTTAAGGTGTACAGGATGCAGGGTGTACAGGATGGGGTTAAGGTGTACAGGATGCAGGGTGTACAGGATGGGGTCAGGGTGCACAGGATGGGGTCAGGGTGTACAGGATGGGGTCAGGGTGTACAGGATGGGGTCAGGGTGTATAGGATGGGGTCACAGTGTACGCAGTGAGGTCTGGGTGTACACAGTGGGGTTTGGATATACTAACCTGCACTAATCTGGAAATAGAATCAGTGGGAAATGGGAGTTTTGCATCTGAAATCGGGCTGGAATGGGAATGAGGGGAGTGTTGATGGTTTTTTGTTATCTGAATTTATGGGAGCGTAAATGATGGATTCTGTAAAGTGGAGAGATTGAGACAGCTCCAGGCTAATATCTCGTCCCCACTGTTTTGGTCTGGTCTTTTATTAATAACAGATTTTTAATTCCTTTGATTCCTTTTCAAAAAATGTTGTTTTGAACACGGGCGGAGTTTTATACTCAGTGTTGAGCGGATGTTCCTGCCTCTCTAACATCTTCATACTTTCTGACTCTCCCTCCTGGTGGAGCAGCTCAGCCTTCACCTGGAACTTCCTGGGACCTCACCTCGCGCAGGGGCCCAGACGGTGAGACTAATTCACCAAATTTCACTCCCTCCCTGCAGGGTACAAAACTCCAAAGGAGCTGGGCCCCGCATTGAAGATACAATGCATTTACCCACCATTCTTCTGAGGGAATGGGGGTGTGGGGGTGGAGGGGGGGGGGCGGGGGATGTTTTTGGCTGGATTTTTCCCTAATAATCTTCTGCAGGCAATTCAACCGGGGCGGACGGGGCCTCTCAGTTCAATTGCTGACCAAAATCCGTGAGTGCACACACCTTCCAATTACAGGCGATGACCCTCATAGTCTTTCTCTTATACAGCAGGGCACTGAGGTCAACTGAGACTGATTCAGTCAATCGTGGCAATTGGGGGAGGGGGTGGGGGTGCGGGGAGGTGGTGGTGGGAGGTGGGTAGTTCTCTCAGAACAAAACACTTTTCCTTGCTCAAGTATTTCTTCAAGCTCCAAAGCTTTTGTTCGGGGAAGAACCGCTATGTTGCTGCTTCAATATAGAATATTTCAGTTAATTAGCGAGCTAATTTAGCAATGACCCTGAAGGTATGGGTTCAATTCCCACCGCAGCAGTTAGAAATCTTTAATTCAGTTAATTAAATCAGGAATAAAAAGCTGGTTCCAGTAAATGGTGACTAAGAAACTGCCAGATTGTTGGAAAAGCCTAATTTGTTCATTAATGCTCCCTGAGAGAAGGAAGCCTGCCACCCCTAATTGTGACTCCGGACTCGGAACAATGTGTTCCTTCGGAGAGGATACAGAAAAGATTTACCAGGATGTTGCCTGGAATGGAGGGCATTAGCTATGAGGAGAGGCTGGAGAAACTTGGTTTGTTCTCACTGGAGCGACAGAGGTTGAGGGGAGACCTGATAGAAGTCTACAAGATTATGAGGCATGGACAGAGTGAATAGTCAGAAGCTTTTTCCCAGGGTGGAAGAGTCAATTACTAGGGGGGGGCACAGGTTTAAGGTGCAAGGGGCAAGTTGTAAAGGAAATGTACGAGGCAAGATTTTACACTGAGAGTAGTGGGTGCCTGGAACTCACTGTTGGGGAGGTAGTGGAAGTGGATATAATAGTGACTTTTAAAGGGCATCTGAATAAATGTGTTAACAGGAAGAGAATGGAGGGATATAGTTTCCGAAGGGTATGGGGTCTTAGTTCAATCGGTGCAGGCTTGGAGGGCCAAAGGGCCTGTTCCTGTGGTGTAATTTTCTTCATTCTTCGTTGTGATGAGAGAGTAAATTGTGGTTCCGTAATCAGGATCGATGTGACATTGTTTTTCCTTTCTCCTTCACCGACTGCAGAAAACTCATGAATCCTGTGACATTTTTGAATGTGACATCCAAATATTCCTTGCTGGGCAAGTCTTGTGTTAGTGAATGGAAATCCTCAGCGGTGAAAAGGATCCTCTTTATGAAGCTGTCCAATTGCGGGGGGTGTCTCCTTCTTCACTGTTTTCCAGACACATCCCCTGGATCGGAGATCAGATTTCTATTTGGGAGAAGTGGACTCCTCACTGTATTGGAGTTACATCTGCGCCACCAATCACTTTAATCAGTATTGGGCCAGCATTGAGATCCAACACGATTAAACTCCTCTCAGCTTGGACCAAGGAATGCCATATTTATACTTACCCAAGAGAATCAACAAAGAGCAAAGTGCAGCACAGGACCAGACCCTTCGGCCCTTCAAGCCTGTGTCAATCATCATCCCTAAATGAACTCAAACAATTTCCTGCTCTTACTCAATCCGAATCCCTCCATTCCTTCTCTATTCATCTACCTGTCCAGATACCTCTTAATGTTGCTAACGGACCTGCTTCCAGTCCCTCTTCTGGCAGTGTTGAAGTGTTGAGAGATTTTCTTGCTATCCAAGCAGGGCACAGAATTCAATTCTTTTCGCTTCCATCTCTTTAGAAACACAATGGATGCTGCCGATTGGGTTGGGACTCTGAGCACTCAGAACTCTCTAAAGTTATTATTCATTTCCTTCATGTTGAGTCCTATTATTCTGTTTTATAATATGTGCTGCAGTTAATTCATAGCTGCCCGTTCTAATTCACTGTTTGTGTTTCTAGGCAACTGTTCAGACACTTCCCTGCGACCCTGCTTGCCCATTTCTATCTTAACCCGGTCAGTGATTTCTCCGTTCCCTTCTTCTTCTGAGAATGGGTTCAATCTGCCTCACTCTCCCAGGACCCCAGGGGCACTGTGGGGAGGTGGGCCTATATGTGTATCTCTGACCTCTGCTGAAGGATTGATTCACGCTCTAACACTTGCTGTCAGGGATAGTTCGATGTCAGTGGGCGGGTGGGAGTCCTGCTTCAGTGGATACCATCTTGATTCAGAGTCTAAAGGTTCAAGACCCACTCCAGAGACTAGACAATAGACACTCCCGTCTAGTACCCAAAGGTGCCACATTGTCGGTGGTGCTGTTTTTTCAGGCCCAGTGTCACTCTCCCTCCTCGGGCAAAAAAGACCCCACGTCACTGTTTTAAAGAAACATGGGGGAAAACCTATGGTGTCCCAACCTGTATTTATAATTAAAGCACATTTTCTGGTTATGATCACATAGTTGTTTGTGGGATCATGCTGTGCACAATTTAGCTACTGCATTTCGCTACATCACAATATTGATCACACTTTGAAAAGTGCCTCATTGTCGGAAAAGTGCTTGGGACATCCTGAAATCACAGAAAAAGATCCAACTCATCCTGCAAAAAGTTACCAATTTGAGCAGTCTTTTGGTTTCACCCAATCTACCAAACCCAACACGATCCAATCTGACCCAATCCAACCCAACCCCATCCCCAACCCTAACCTCAACCCAACCCCAATCCTAACCCCAACCCAACCGAGCCCCATCCCCAACCCTAACTTCAACCCAACCTCATCCCCAACCCTACCTCAACCCAATCTCATCCCCAACCCTAACCTCAACCAACCCCATCCCCAATCCTACCTCAACCCAACCCAACCCATCCCCAACCCTAACCTCAACCCAATCCCATTCCTAACCCCAACCCAACCGAGCCCCATCCCCAACCTTAACCTCAACCCAACCTCATCCCCAACCCTAACCTCAACCCAACCCCAATCCTAACTCCAACCCAACCGAGCCCCATCCCCAACCCTAACCTTAACCCAATCCCATTTCTAACCCCAATCCAACCCAACCCCATCCCCAAACCTAACCTCATCCCCAACCCTAACCTCAACCCAATCCCATTCCTAACCCCAATCCAACCCAACCCCATCCCCAACCCTAACCTCAACCCAACCCCATCCCCAACCCTAACCTCAACCCAATCCCATTCCTAACCCCAATCCAACCCAACCCCATCCCCAAACCTAACGTCACTCCCAACCCTAACCTTAACCCAATCCCATTCCAAAACCCAATCCCATCCCCAACCCTAACCTCAACCCAATCCCATTCCTAACCCCAACGCAACCCAACCCCATCCCCAACCCTAACCTCAACCCAATCCCATTCCTAACCCCCAACCCAACCCAACCCATCCCCAGCCCTAACCTCAACCCAACCCCATCCCCAACCCTAACCTCAACCCAACTCTAATCCTAACCCCAACCAAATCCCAACCCAATCCCATCCCCATCCCCATCCCCAATCCTAACCCCACCCCAACCTCACCCCAACCAAATCCCATTTCCATTCCTAACCCCAACCTAACCCAACCCCATCCCCAACCCTAAACCCAACCCAACCCAACACAACCCCAACCCTAAACCCAACCCCAACTCAACGAACACAATCCCCAATCGTAACCCCAATCTAACCCCAATCCCAATCCAACTCAACACAACACAATCCTCAATCCTAACCCAACCCAATCTGATCCCCAATCCTAACCCCAACCCACTCCCAACCCAATCCAACTCCAAACCAAACCCCAATCCAATCCACCGTGATCTGATCCAATGCAATCCAACCCAATTGAATCCCAACCCAATCCAATCCAAACCACTCCAAAGCAATCCAAAAACTCAACCCAATACCTTTCAGATTCATTCAAGAGGAGGAACTCTGTGGAACCCTGATTCAGGACTCTGGGTATTTCATCCTCGGTTTTCTTTCAGTTTTATTCAATATCAGGACTGGCAAGGCCAGTATTTCTTTCCCAGCTCCAGAAGTTGTGCTTTCTTCTTGAAAGAGTGCTTAGCTTGGTCTTTCGAAGGAGGACAATGAGTCTTATTCCCATTAGGGTATTAGAGAACCAGCTGGGTTACTACAGATTCATGGGACTGAGATCAGGTTTTTATTTCCAGATTATTTAAGTTGAATTCAGATTCACAAAGCACCTATTCTGAGATCTGAACACATGGGCCTGTTAGAACCTGGTTTGCAACACCTTGGGTTAGTGGTCCAGTAACATATCCGGTTCGCTGACATGGCTATAGCTGGCAAGATACATGCCTGATTGCTGCTTGTAAGGTCATGGTGGAGTGTCTCGTACTTGGACCCCTACAAGGTGCTGTTAAATCAGATATTCCAGGATGTTGATGCAGTGAGAGTGAGGGAACGGTGATGCTGTTCCCAGTGTGTGACTTGGAGGGAAATTTACAACTGGGTTTCCGAGCATTTGCTGCCTGTCGTGGTTTGGGGTGTGGACCCTGAGAAAGACAAGCTGAGCTGTTGCAGTGAATTTGTCGATAGAATCCGCTGCTGCTGAAATCTCTTTCTTTGCGTTTTGTTTCCCTGGATAAAAAGGCTCCGCGCGGACAAGAAATGTTAATTGTTAATTTGATTGACTC
Source organism: Sphyrna mokarran (assembly GCA_024679065.1). Taxonomy (NCBI): domain Eukaryota; kingdom Metazoa; phylum Chordata; class Chondrichthyes; order Carcharhiniformes; family Carcharhinidae; genus Sphyrna; species Sphyrna mokarran. Next base: position 4,823,205 of record JAGIQG010000021.1, on the reverse strand, counting down.
CTTGCTCATTATTTGTTATTAACCGTGATGCCCAAAGTGTCATTCAGTCACGTTGCAGTCAATGTTCGCGATTGACATCCAAAACCTCGCGCAGATTCCGCAAACCTCCCTGTGCTGAGTACCATCTAAAGCTAGACACAGACTGAAGGTGGGGGGGGGGCGGGTGGCGGGTGGTGAAGGAGGAGAAGCATCGCAACTAAACCTAATCCACGGTTCACATTTTGAAAAATGAACAGTGACAGAATGTGGGCAGAAATAGACCAGACCCATTTTATGGAGAATTGGGCTGTGCCACTTAAAGCTAGAGAGTGGTGGAAGAATACTTGAGGGAGAGGAATATAAATGCAGGTTAAAACACTTCAGCAGTGATAATGTGATTTTGAGAGTGTGTTTTGTGTGTGGGTAGGGAAGGCTTGTCTGTAAAGCTCTCTCGCTCGGCGCTATTGACAGTTCTGGACGCCCCCACGTTTACTGCCATTTTCAGCGAGGAATCCTGTGGTTCGGAATTAAAGGGACAGAGTCTTTACTCCAGACAACAATCTCCACCTAACGATCAGCACGTTTAGCCGAATGCTCTCCCTGGTCTCGGTGTCTCACCTCTGGCCCTGCCTGGCAGGGCTCGGTGGACGCCCTGCTCTGACTTACCAACAGGTGGAGCCGGTGGCACAGTTGCCCTCCATCGTGTCAGACACTTGCCACGTTGTCACGGTGATACCTGGCGGTGAGACACAGCTCACTCAGGGAATCCAAGTTACCGTGGCAACGTGCGTGTTACAGTCTGGAGGTGTGGATACTGATGGTTGAGACTCGGAAGCTCTCCCGCCATTGGTGTGTGTTGGAGGGAATCACAGGCTGAAGGTTAACCTGGTGCGATTACCCTTTCCCCGACCCTCAGGTCTCGGCGCCAATACAGAGCTCCTAATCCACAGGACACATCCCCCGCAACACAACACACCCACACTGCTCCTTTACCCCATCCACATCAAACATAAATACCACCTTCCAAATCAACCAACTCAAGAACAGCTTCTTCCCTGCTGCTGTCAGACTTTCGAATGGACCTACCTTGAACTAAGTTGATCTTTCTCTGCACCTGAGTGATGACTATAACACAACATTTTAACACTCTCTAGTTTCTTTCTCTATGAATGGTATGCTTTGCCTGTACAAGAAACAATACTTTTCACTGTATACTAACACGTGACAATAATTACTCAAATGAACCCCCCCCCCCCCCCCGCCTCACCCATTAATCTAAACCCTGCTTGGTAGAGTCAATATTCTTTATTCAAATCCCCTCCGCAATGTCCACTAGAATCATAGAATCCCCATAGCTCAGAAGGAGGCCATTCAGGCATCGAGTCTGCATCAACAGCAATTGCACCGTATTCCCGTAACCCCACACATTTACCCCACTAATCTGTCTAATCTGGTTAGGAAGAAAAGAGAAGTGTATGATAGGTCGAAGCAGCTGGGAACCGAGACAGCGTTGAAGGAATATAGAGAGAGTAGGAGGGAGCTCAAACAGGGAGTTAGAAGGGCAAAAAGGGGGCATGAAATGATTTTGGCGGATAGGATTAAGGAAAACCCAAAGGCTTTTTATTCCTATGTTAGGAATAAAAGGGTGGTTAGAGGAAAAATCGGACCTCTTAGGGACATAGGAGGGGAACTGTGCTTAGAGCCCGAGGGAATGGCGAAGATCCTGAATGAATACTTTGTGTCGGTATTCACGAAGGAGAGGGGCTTGTTGACAGCTCCTGTCTCTGAGGGAGCTGTGGACCAGTTGAGGGAAATATCCATACCGAGGAAGGAAGTGTTAGAGCTTCTAGGTAGCATTAAAACTGATAAATCTCCAGAGCCTGATGACATTTATCCCAGACTGCTTAGAACGGTGCGAGGTGAAATTGCTGGGCCTCTGACGCAAATCTTTGTCTCTTCCTTGGACACAGGTGAGGTCCCAGAGGACTGTAGAATAGCTAATGTTGTATCGTTGTTTAAAAAGGGTAGTAGGGATAACCCCGGAAATTATAGGCCGGTAAGTTTGATGTCGGTGGTAGGGAAGCTGTTGGAGGGGATTCTTAGAGATAGGATGTATAGGCACTTAGACCGTTGCGATCTGATTAGGGATATGCAGCATGGATTTGTTAAGGGGAGGTCGTGCCTTACAAATCTGGTAGAATTTTTTGAGGAGGTGACGAAAACGGTCAACGAAGGGCGAGCCGTTGATGTCGTCCATATGGATTTTAGTAAGGCGTTTGACAAAGTCCCTCATGGGAGGTTAGTCGAGAAGGTCAAGGCAAATGGGATACAAGGACAGGTAGCTAGACGAATAAGCAACTGGTTTGGTAATAGGAGACAGAGAGTAATAGTGGAAGGGTGTTTCTCTAGCTGGAGGTCAGTCACCAGTGGTGTGCCGCAGGGCTCGGTACTGGGACCTCTTCTATTTGTAATATATATAAATGACTTGGAAGAGGGAGTAAGTGGAGTGATCAGCAAGTTTGCAGACGATACAAAGATGGCTGGACTTGCGGATAGTGAGGAGCATTGTCAGGCGATGCAGCAGGACATAGATAGGCTGGTAACTTGGGCAGACAGATGGCAGCTGGAATTCAATCCTGATAAATGTGAGGTGGTGCATTTCGGGAGAGGTGGCAGAGCAAGTGGAGAAGGTTGTGAAGAAAGCATATAGTATGCTAGCCTTTATAGGAAGGGGTATAGAGTACAAGAGCTGGCCTTTAATGTTGCAGTTGTATAAAACGTTGGTTAGACCTCATTTGGAATACTGCGTCCAGTTCTGGTCGCCTTACTACCGGAAGGACGTGGAGACTCTGGAGAGAGTGCAGAGGAGGTTTACCAGGATGCTGCCTGGTATGGAAGGTCTGAGTTATGAGGAGAGGTTAGGCAAATTGGGACTGTTTTCCTTAGAAAGACGTAGACTTAGAGGAGATCTAATAGAGGTGTACAAGATTATGAGGGGTATAGATAGAGTAAACAGGGTTAAGCTTTTTCCTAGGGTGGACTCAAATAGCACGAGGGGTCACGGGCTTAGGGTGAGGGGGGTAAGGTATAATTTGGATGCTAGAGGGAGTTTTTTCACACAGAGGGTGGTGGGGGTATGGAATGCACTGCCAAGTAAAGTGGTGGAGGCAGGTACTCTGGAGTTATTTAAGAAATACTTAGATGGGCACATGAACAGAATGGGAATGGAGGGGTATAGAAAACTGATTTAAAATAGGGATCATGAGCCTTGGGAGTCCCTGGGAAGTGTGTAAATAGATGATGATATTGATGTACTTGTTTTTATCCTACAGGTGCTTTGGTCCACCTTGTTGTCTAACGAGGGGCATACACGCGATGGGTCGTGAGAGGACTGCTCTTGGACCTTTTTCAAGAGTATCCTACTGCTTCACATCGTTAGTGTATGCTTGACCTGGACCATCTGATGGGCAACACAACAGCGCAGTGACTATCGCTGTGCTGTGCAGATACATGGATTTGGGCCTGTGTCTGTGGGAGTTTGCGCATTCTCCCCGTGCTTGCGTGGGTTTCTCCGGGTGCTCCGGTTTCCTCCCACATCCCAAAGATGTGCTCTTAGGCTAATTGGCAAAACAAATTCTCCCTAAATTGTCTCAAATTTGGTTTTTAATCCATAGATCTATAAACATGGATAGGGATTGCGTGTAGAAGTGGGAACATCGGGGTGGCAGTGCGGGCTTGTTGGGCCGAAGGGCCTGTTTCCCGTGCTGTTTTGTTCTTTGTTCTTTGTAACCTACACACCTCAGGACATTAGGGGCAACTTAGAATGGCCAATGAGCCTAACCTGCACGTCTTTCGGACTGTGGGAGGAAGCTGGAACACCCGGGGGAGACCCATGCAGACATGGGGAGAACGTACAAACTCCACACAGATAGTGACCCACGCCGGGAATCGAACCTGGGTGCCTAGGGCTGTGAGACAGCAGCGCTAACCACTGTGCCACCCAACAAGATAGGCTAGAACCTATGAAATGTGACAGTCGGTTAGTGCGCAGCCAGGGACCAGGAACAGCTGGTAATGAGAGTCTGTTTCAGTGATTCTGACTGGCTCAGGGCACTGGTTGAACACCTCTGCTCTTCAGCAAGGTTGTAATTGTGGGATATTTACTCGGTTTTTTTGTAAAATCTTGAGGTTCGTCCTAATTTCCCACATTTGGCCCATATCCCTCTATACCCATCTTGTCCATGTAACTGTCTAAATACTTTTTAAAAGATAAAACTGCATCTGCCTTTACTACTACATCTGGCAGCTTGTTCCAGACACTCAGCACCCTCTGTGTGAACAAATTGCCCCTCTGGGCCCTTTTGTATCTCTCCCCTCTCACCTTAAACCAATACCCTCTAGTTTTAGACTCCCCAATCTTTGGGAAAAGATATTGACTATCTAGCTGATTTAGATCCCTTGTTATTTTATCGACCTCTATAAGATCACCCCTCAACCTTCTATGCTCCAGGGAAAAAAGTCCCAGTCTACCCAGCCTCTCCTTATTACTCAAACCATCAAGTCTCAGTAGCATCCGAGTAAATCTTTTCTGCACTCTTTCTAATTTAATAATATCCTTTCAATAATAGGGTGACCAGACGTGTACACAATATTCCAAGTGTAGCCTTATCAATGTCTTGTACAATTTCAACAATTTCTGTATTCAGTGCTCTGACCAATGAAACCAAGCATACCAAATACCTTCTTCATCACTCTGTCCACCTGTGATTCCACTTTCAAGGAGCTATGAACCTGTACCCCGAGATCTCTTTGTTCTGTAAGTCTCTCCAACACCCTATCATTAACTAGGGCGGGGGGGGGGTCCCACTGTGGTTGCCCAGGTAAGTATAGCCCCTGGGTGGGGAGAGGGGAGAGAGCCATGCCCGGGCACTGCCCTCCCAGTACTTCTCTCAGGTACTGCCCTGCCATAGGTTGGCAGTATCAGAGGGGTGGCCTCTGGGGAGTCTCAGACTCCCCAGAACATTAAAGATGTTCCCCTTCAGTGTTTGTGGGGGTGCTGGGGGGGTGGGGGAATGAAGAGTGTCTGCTATATTACCATGGTGGTGGGTTAGGGTCACCTTGATGCTTGTAGAGGGTCTATGCAGATAGAGTCGGGGGGAGGAATATATTTTCAACGTTTATCGGAGCATCCTTTAAAGATGATGCCTTTCCAACTCTAACAGAACCCAACTCCACCACTGATGGTGCCAACCACGTTCCCCAGGTGTTTCTGTGTAGAAAATCTGGACTGGAAACTTGGCAGTGCATCTGGGGCAACCAACGCCAGTATTCAGTCTGACACACTGCGTGGGATTTTACAGCCTCGCTCAGGCGATACTGGAAATCCCCGCCCAAGAGCAACGAAGATTTCCATTGTCGGACTCTCGCCCGCTCCGATTCCATGGCGGGCAAGGGGGGTAGAATTCCGGTCACTTACAAATTAATGTTCCTCCATGGTTACAGCCTCCTATTCCTCTCAGAATGTCCATTCAGTCTGTATTTTATTGTTTCTCAGAAGGATTTCTTCATAATGCAGCTAATGAAAATAAACTTTACTTCAACTTATAAATCAAAGAAAGGATTTAATAAAAATACATCATTACTCCAAACCTGGGGCCTTGCCTGAGCCACTCCAAGCTCCCTACAATTCTACACAATTCCTTATTGATAGTGAATGATCTGCTCAGCTATTACATCACTCTGTAACTAGTTCCACGGTTCTCTGGGTCAGCTGACCATTACATCTTGTCCCCATTGGTCACATTACATCTAGTACAAAGTTGTCACTGGTTACGTTCTTGTCTTTAAATACCTCGCTAGTTATTTATATTAATGATTTGGATGAGAATATAGGAGGCATGCTCAGTAAATTTGCAGATGACACCGAGATTGCATAGTGAAGAAAACTATCTCTGATTGCAGTGGGATCTTGATCGATTGGGCCAGAGGGCTGACTAATGGCAGATGGAGTTTAGTTTAGATAAATGTGAGGTGATGCATTTTGGTACATTGAAACTGGGCAGGACTTACTCAGTTAATGGTAGGGTGTTGGAGAGAGTTACAGAACAAAGAGATCTAGGGGCATGTGTTCATAACTCCTTGAAAGTGGATTCACAGGTGGACAGAGTGATGAAGAAGGCATTGAGCATAAGAAATTAAAAACTTGGAGCAGGATTCGGCCATCTGGCCCCTCGAGCCTGCTCCGCCATTCAATAAGATCATGGCTGATCATTTTGTGGACTTAACTCCACTTAGCTACCTACTCACCATAACTCTTAATTCCTTTACTGTTCAAAAATATATCTATCCTTGTCATAAAAACAATGAGGGAGCCTCAACTGGGCAGGGAATTCCAGAGATTCACAACTGTTTGTGTGAAAAAGTTCCTCCTCAACTCAGTCCTAAATTTGGTCCCTCTTATTTTAAGGTCATACTTCCTAGTTTCACCCGCCAGTGGAAACAACTTCCCTGCTTCTATCTTATCTATTCCCTTCATAATCTTATATGTTTTTATAACATTTCCCCTCATTATTCTGGATTCCAGTGAGTATAGCCCCAGTCTACTCAGTCTCTCCTCATAAACCAAACCTCTTAACTCCGGAATCAACCTAGTGAATCTCCCCTGTACCCCCTCCAGTGCCAGTATATCCTTTCTCAAATAAGGAGACCAGAACTGTACACAGTAACTCCAGGTGTGGCCTCACCAGCACCTTACACAGCTGTAACATAACCTCACTGTTTTTAAACTCCATCCCTTCAGCAATGAAGGACAAAATTCCATTTCCCTTCTTAATTACCTGCTGCACCTGCAAACCAACTTGAGATTCAAGCACAAGGACACCCAGATCCCTCTGCACAGCAGCCTGCTGCAATTTTTTACCATTTAAATAATAGTCCATTTTGCTGTTATTCCTACCAAAATGGATGAATTTACATTTACCAACATTGTGCTCCATCTGCCAGACCCTCGCCCACTCACTTAGACTATCTACATCCCTTTGCAGACTTTCAGCGTACTCTGCACACTTTGCTCTGCCTCTCATCTTAGTGTCATCTCCGAATTTTGACACACTACACTTGGTCCCCAACTCCAAATCATCTTTGTAAATCATAAAGAATTGCAATCCCAACACTGATCCCTGAGGCACACCAGTAATCACTGATCGCCAACAAAAAAAACACTCATTTACCCCCATTCTTTGCTCTCTGTTAGTTAACCAATCCTCTATCCAAGCTAATACATTACCCGTAACACCGTGCACCTTTATCTTACGGAGCAGTCTTTGGTGTGGCACCTTGTCAAATGCTTTATGCAAATTCAGATACACCATGTTCCCCATTGCCCAGTGCATATGTAATGTTCTCAAAGAGTTCCACCAAATCAATCAAACATGCTTGGTTTCATTGATCAGAACATTGAATACAGGAATTGGGACGTCTTGTTGAAGTTATACATGACCTTGATAAAGCCACATTTGGAATACCGTGTGCAGTTCTGATCACCCTATTATAATGTGGAGATGCCAGTGATGGACTGGGATGAACACAGTAAGAAGTCTCACAACACCAGGTTAAAGTCCAACAGGTTTATTTGGTATCACGAGCTTTTGGAGCGTTGCTCCTTCTTAATGAAGGGATCCCACTGTCTCCCTCAGGGAGACTGATTGCTCACTACCTGTATATGTGCTCACTCTGAGCTGTTCTCTGGGCTGTAGCTACAAGCTGTTCTTTTTGCTGGTTTCAGCACTTGTTTTTAGAGGTTGTGTGAACAGTCAACAGTAACCTCTGCATGAAGCTACCAGCTACTTAATGAGCTGAGAACATGAACGGATTGATCAGAAACTGTGGCTTTTAGACACTGCGGCTACTCCCATTTTGCGGGCTGGTGGGATCTCAGGAAACCACAAAGCTTTTATTTTAACGGCCCACAAGGTTTGTACGAATGTGGCCTCAGGTTACATTCCGAGGCTCGTTTGCTCCCTTGATTAACACTGACTTTAGATCTTAATCCAAGGATTATTTTGCCACTTCTCTGTCACATAAATACATCAAAAAGAATTCTAAATGGCTGCGAAAATCAAAGTAGATTAGCTGCACGGTTTTTACAGGATAGGAACAGACGTTTAGATTAATCTTCCTCTCAATCGCCCAGACCAACTAAAAGCTCACAGAGATAAATTTAGGGCAGATAGATTTTACGGATAATGCTATCCAAATCTCCCCTCCATTTAACAACATGTATGCGTATAGCACTTTAAGAATAGGTGAGGCGGTGAGGGAGATGCTCTGTTGGAGAGTCAGTGTAGACTCGATTGAATCAAATGGCCCTGGAGGGATGCTAACGATTGCTGTTAAAGATACAGCCATTGATGGTGCAGTGATGGAAAGAAAGTTTATAAAGTTTGTTTATTAGTGTCACAGTTAGGCTTACATTAACACTTATATTTAAGGGGTAGCAAATTTAAAACAGAGTTGAGGAGAAACTACTTCTCCCAAAGGATTGTGAGTCTCTGGAATTCGCTGCCTGAAAGTGCGGTGGATGCTGGGACAGTGAATCAATTTAAGGAGGAGTTAGATTTTTAATTGGTAATGGATTGAAGGGTTATGGGGAGGAGGGAGGAAAATGGGAATGAGGAACATATCAACCATGATCGAATGGCGGAGCAGACTCGATAGGCCGAATGGCCTAATTCTGCAGCTAAACCTTATGAATACTGCAACGAAATTACTGTGAAAATCCTCTAGCCATCACACTCTGGCACCTGTTTGGGTACACTGAAGGAGAATTTAGCATGGCCAATGCATCCTAACCAGCACGTCTTTCAGACTGTGGGAAGAAATCAGAGCACCTGGAGGAAACCCACACAGACATGGGGAGAATGTGCAAACTCTGCACAGACAGTGACCCAAGCCGGGAATTGAACCTGTGTTCCTGGCACTAAGAGCCAGCAGTGCCAACCATTGTACTATCGCTTCGAACATGAATAGGGAATGTGAAAAGATATCTCGAGCTATATGACAGGAGTTGGTTATAGTGGGAGGAAGGTCAAGGCCACATGGAGGGACTTGAAAACAAGAGTGAGCATTTTAACATGAAGGCACTGTCAGGATGGGGGGGGAGGGCACTGTAGATCAGTGAGCAAAGAGGTGATGAGTGACTGGGATCAGGGGCAGCAGAGTTTCTGAGATGTTCAGCTTTACAGAAGGTTGGCCTGTCTGACAACACCTCGGTTTCACAATCTTCATCCTTGTGTTCACATCTTGCCACGTCCTCATCCTCCCTACTACCTCAGTAATGTCTGACCTGTTGCATGGTTCTCCTGGCTCCACCACCGGCAGCCAGGCCTTCAGCTGCTGAGGGAAGGATCGAAATGGTGAAGGATAGTGATGATATGGGAGGACAGAGCTGCCAGCAGGGGTCAAGTTACATTGAGGTGGGTTTGGTGATGAGAAAGTTGCTGGCGATTTGCTTCAGTCTCTGTTGGTTTCTAGACAGAGGTTTGGAGTCAGTGGCAGTTTGTAGCAGAACTCAGAGACTGGTCTTCCCAATACTGAGTGTGAGGACATCCCTGCTCAGCCAGTACTAGGTGTTGGATAATAAAAATTCAGAGACAATGGAGACCAATTCTCATTGACAAAGAGACTGCAGCAACAGATATCACACAGCAATATCAAAGGCATCTTGAGAAGTTGGTGTAGTGTACCTTGTAGATGGTACACACTGTTACCACTGTGCAGAGATAGTGGAGGGAGTGAATAGATAGTCATAAAAATTTACAGCATGAAATAGGCCCTCTGCCTGAACTTGTCCATGCCACCTAGTTTTTAACCACTAAGTTAGTCCCAACTGCCTGCATTTGGCCAATATCCCTCCACACCCATCTTACCCACATAAATATCTGTATGGTTTTTAAAAGACAAAATTCTACCTGCCTCTATTACTGCCTCTGGCAGCTCTTTCCAGACACTCACCACTCTCTGTGTGAAAAAATTTGCCCCTTTACACCCTTTTGAATCTCTCCCCTCTCACCTTAAAATCTTTGTAGAAAGGTGCTAATCAAGTGGAGCTGCTTTGTTCTGGATGGTGTTGAGCTTCTTGAGTGTTGTTGGAGCTGCACCCATCCAGGCAAGTGGGCAGTATTCCATCACACTCTTGACTTGTGCCTTGTAGATGATGGACAGGCTTTGGGGAGTCAGGAGTTGAGTTACTCACTGCAGGATTCCCAGCCTCTGATCTGCTCTGGGAGCCGCAGTATTTATATGGCTGGGTCCAATTAAGTTTGTAGTCTTGGAATGTTAGTTGATGGGAGTTCAGCAATGGTAGTGCCATTGAATGTGAAGGAGAGAATGTTTGTTGGAGATAGTCATTGTCTGGCATGAATGTTACATTCCACTTGTTATCCCAAGCTTGGATATTGTCCAGATTTTGCTGCATTTGAATACGGACTGCTTTAGTATCTGAGAAGTTGTGAATGGTGCTGAATATTGTACAATCATTGGGGAACATCCCCACTTCTCACCTTATGATGGAAGAACATCATTATAGCTGAAGGTGGTGGGGCCTAGGATACTGCCCTGAAGGACTCCTGCAGAGATGTCCTGTAGCTGAGATGATTGATCTCCAACCGCCACAACTGTCTTCCTATTTTGCCAGGTATGACTCCCATTGATTCCAGTTTTGCGAGGGCTCCTTGATACCACACTTGGTTGAATGCAGCCTTGATATCAAGGGCTGACACTCTCACCTCACCTCTGGAATTCAGCTCTTCTGTCAATGCTTGAACAAAGGCTGTAATGAGATCAGGAGCTGAGTGACCCTGGCGAAACCCAAACTGGGCGTCACTGAGCAGGTTATTGCTGAGTAGGTGCTGCTTGATGGTGCTGTCGATGACCCCTTCCATCACATTACTGATGATCGAGAGTAGACTGATTGGGTGGTAATTGGCTGGGTTGGATTTGTCCTGCTTTTTGTGTACAGGATGTATGCGGGCAATTTTCCACATTGCTGGATAGATCCAGTAACTGTACTGGAAGAGCTTGGCTGGGGGAGCAGCAAGTTCTGGAGCAAGTCTTCAACACTACAGTGGGAATATTATCCGGGCTCAGTCTTTGCCATATTTTGCTATTGTGTGGAGTGGATCAAACTGGCTAAAGGCTAATATCTGAGATACTGGGGACCACTGGAGGAGGCTGAGATAGATCATCCACTCGGCACTTCTGGCTGAAGATTGCTGCGAATGCTTCAGTCTTATAGCAATCTTCAGCCTTATCTTTTGCTCTGCTGTACTGTACTCCTCCATCATTGAGGATGGGATATTTGTGGAGCCTCCCTCTCCAGTGAGTTGTTTAATCGTCCACCACCTTTCGTGACTGGGTGTGGCAGGATTGCAGATCTGATCCGTTTACTGTGAGATCGATTAATTCTGTTTGTTGCATACTGCTTCAGCTGTTTAATGTGCATCATAAGGTCAGAAATGGGGATGTTCTCGGACGATTGCACAATGTTCGGCACCATTCACAACTTCTCAGATACTGAAGCAGTCCATGTTCAAATGCAACAAGATCTGGACAATAACCAGGCTTGGGGTGACAAGTGCTAAGTAACATTCGCACCACACAAGTGCCAGACAATACCATCACCAAGAAGAGATAATCTAACTATCTCCCCATGATCTTCACGGCATTACCATTGCTGAGTCCCCATTATCAACATCCTGGGGGTTAATATTGACCAGAAATTGAACTGGACCCAGCCATATAAATACTGTGGCTATCAGAGCAGCCATGATGTGGAGATGCCAGCATTGGACTGGGGTAAACACAGTAAGAAGTCTCACAACACCAGGTTAAAGTCCAACAGGTTTATTTGTAGCAAATATCATTAGCTTTTGGAACTGGCTGTTCCTTTGTCAGGAGTTCTGATCCCAAACAGGGCACAAAGACACAAACTCAGTTTAGACGAATAATGATTGGAATGTGAATCTTTACAGCTAATCAAGTTTAAAAGGTACAGACAATGTGAGTGGAGAGAGTATTAAGCACAGTTTAAAAAGATGTGTATTGTTTCCAGACAGAAAAGTTAGTGAGACTTTGCAAGTCCAGGCAAGTTGTGGGATCCTGAGTGAGTGTGCCTACACCTTTGGGACTGCAATGGTTCAAGATGATTTTTCATCATCAACTTTTCAAGGGTAATTAGGGATGGGTAATGAATGCTGGTCTAGCCAGTGATGCTCACATCACATGAATGAATTTAAGAAAAATTGCTTCTGCGTGTACAAGGGGCTGGATTTCAGACTAGGATAGATCATACACAACCCCCACAACTTGCCTGGACTTGCAAAATCTCACTAACTTTCCTCTCTGGAGACAACACACATCTTTTTAAACTATGCTTAATACTCTCTCCACTCACATTGTCTGTACCTTTAAGACTTGATTAACTGTAAAGACTCACATTCTAATCATTATGCGTGTAAATTGAGTTTGTGTTTTTATATGCCCTGTTTGGGATCAGAACTCCCACCCACCTGACAAAGGAATAGCCAGTTCTGAAAGTCACCAGTGCAGGTTAGAGGCTGGGAAACGTTTGGTGAGTAACCCCCACCTGATTTCCCCAAAGCCTGTCCACTATCTCCAAGGCACAAATCAGGAGTGTGATGGAATACTCCCCACTTGCCTGGATAGGTGCAGCTCCAACAACACAAAAGAAGCTTGACAGCATGTAGGATAAAAAAACTCACTTGATTAGCACCACAATCACGAACATCTACTTCCTCCACCACCGTTCAACAGTGGCAGCTGTGTGTATCATCTACAAGATGCACTGCAGCATCAAAGGTTCCTTTCGCAGCACCTTCCAAACCAACAACGATACCATCTTGAAAGACAAGGACAGTGGATATCTGGGAACATCATTTGCAAGATCCCCTCCGAGTCACTTACCGTTCTGACCCACTGTCATTGGGTCAAAATCCTGGAACTCCTTTCCTAACAGCACAGTGAGTGTGCCTACGCCTCTGGGACTGCAATAGTCCAAGATGATTTTTCATCACCAACTTTCCGAGGGTAATTAGAAATGGATAATGAATGCTGGTCTAGCCAGTGGTGTTCACATCATGTGAATGAATTTAAGAAAAGTTCCCTGTGTTAGTCAGTTTTTTTAACGAGGAGCTGGATTTCATACTGGGATAGTTCATAAATCCCCTGACAAAAAAACTAAAACTCAGTTGGCAGCTTGGGTGAGATCTGACTGTCCCACAGCGACAACACACTAACGGCAGTTTTAATTGGATCAACACTCCCAGCAAGTATCATCTTAGAGAGCTAACAGCCAATCTGATGGGTCAGAAGCTCTGTAGTCTCAGCAGTACCAGGACAGAGTAGTGGTAACTGCTGGAACTGCAGGCAGTGCTGAGGGAGAGATGTCGCTTGAGTATCTGGAAGGACGTGGTTAGAAGATCCCAGTGAGGGGGAGGAGTGGGATGGGGGACTCAGATTACAGAGGACTGAGAAAGGCAGGGCAGAAAGGTGGGTGCTGTCTTGGAAGATGCCCCCAAGGGACAGAGGATACTTCCCCCAGAGAAGATACCCTCTTCACTACCAGTCATGTGCTATCAGGATGTGGAGCAGTTGCACTGACTCTGCTTTTCTCCAGAGATCCAGAAAACATGGCTGAAGCAAAATGAACAATGAACTCACTCGATGGCCTGAGGGCAGGCTTGGGGACAGCTTGGGATGGTTCACTATGACCCCAAGGGTCTGTGTGGGTCTGTATTATCCCAGGGTCTGTGAGAATCTGCAAACTACCCAGCCTTCAGAAGACCTGGGTTCGAATCCTGGCTTGGGTCACTGTCTGTGTGGAGTCTACACATTCTCCCTGTGTCTGCATGAGTTTCCTCCAGGTGCTCCAGTTTCCTCCCACAGTCTGAAAGATAAGCTGGTTAGGTGGACTGGTCATGTGCTGTGTAAAACCATACAGACACAACAACAACGGATGAATGACCATCGCTCGACAATCACCAAGCAGGAATGTTCTTTTCCTGTTGGGGAACACTTGTGGGAACTCTTCCACAAATCCCAAGAAGCCAACAGCGAACACGATGAGACAGCCAATGAACCAGAACAGCCGACAGAGAGATCCACAATGCAGCAGCCAAAGAGGAAAGAGTCCAATTGGACTCCTCCAGAAGGCCACTGCCTTCGTCTGGACATGTGTGCCCAAACCATCAGGAGGTGTGTTAACACCAGATTCATCAACTCCAGTCACAAGACAGCCCCAAACATCACCCAAGCACAACGCAACACCATCCATGCTCTCAAGACTAACTGCAACATTGTCATCAAACCAGCAAAGGAGGGGACATCATCATATTGAACAGAACGGATTACTGCAGAGAAATGTACTGACACCGAAGCAACGAGGAACACTATAGACAGTTACCCACAGATCTGACCAAAGAACACACTCGTCAACTCAATATTCTGATCAAGACCTTTGATCCGGACCTTCAGAGCACCCTCCATGCTCTCATCCCATGTACTCCTCGCACTGGAGATCTCTACTGCCTCCCAAAGATACACAAGGCAAATGCACCCAGCTGTCCCATCGTATCGGTTCATGTGCGAGAACCTCTTCGCCTACATTGAGGCATTCTGAACCCCCACTGTACAAAGAACCTCCAGCTTTTGTCGCGACACTACGGACGTTTTACAGAAACTCAGCACACATGGAGCAGTCGAACCAAAGACATTCCTGTCACAATGAATGTCTTGGCTTTCTACGCCAACATCCCCCATGATGATGGCATTGCTGCAACTACCTCAGTACTCAATGCCAACAACTGCCAGTTTCCAGATGCAATTTTACAACTCATCCGCTTCATCCTGGACCACAATGTCTTCATTTCAACAACCAGTTCTTCATCCAAACACGTGGAACAGCCATGGGGACCAAATGCACACCTCAATATGCCAACATCTTCATGCACAGGCTCAAACAAGACTTCTTCACTGCATAGGACCTTCAACCGATGCTATACACTGATATATCATTGACATTTTCTTCCTTTGAACTCATGGTGAACAATCACTGAAATAACTATATGATGACACCATCAAGTTCCATCCCACCATCAGACTCACCTGGACTACTCTCCAGAATCGGTTGCATTCTTGGACGCACGCATCTCCACTAAGGACAGTCACCTCAACACTGTACCGCAAGCCCACAGATTACCTCATGATGCTCCACTTCTCCAGCTTCCACCCTAAACACGTTAAAGAAGCCATCCCCTCCTGTATACACAGGATCTGCTCAGATGAGGAGGATCGCCACAGACACTCCAGATGCTGAAAGATACCCTCATAAGAACAGAAAACATGGGACACGGTGGACAGAGGACCCTTCTGCGTCCAGTACTTCCCCGGAGTGGAGAAGCTACAATATCTTTCTGGAGCCTTTAACATGTCATTGATGAAGACGAACATCTCGCCAAGCCCACCTCCGCATCCCCACCTCTTGCCTTCAAACAACTGCATAAGCTTAAACAAACCATTACACGCAGCAAGCTACCCAGCCTTCAGGAGAACAGTGACCACGACAGCACACAACCCTACCAGAGCAACCTCTGCAAGATGCGCTGCATCATCGACACAGATACCATCATCTCACGTGAGAACACCATTCACCAGATATACAGCATATAATCTTGCAACTTGGCCAACGTTGTTTACCTAATACACTGCAGGAAAGGATGTCTCGAGGCTTGATACATTGGGGAGACCATGCAGATACTATGACAACGGATGAATGAACATTGCTCGACAATCACAGGCAGGAATGTTCCCTTCCATTCAGGGAACACTTCTGCAGTCACAGGCATTCAGCCTCTGATCTCTGGGTAAGTATTCTCCAAAGTGCACTTCATAACACATGACAGCGCAGAATTGCTGAGCAGAGACTGATAGCTAAGTTCCTCACACATGAGGATGGCCTCAACCAGGATCTTGGGTTCATGTCACACTATCCGTAACCCCCACAATTTGCCTGGGCTTACTAAATCTCACTAACTGTCCTGGCTGGAGACAATACACATCTTTTTAACCCTATCTCCACTCACACTGTTTGTACCTTTAAGACTCGCATTCCAACTATTATCTTGTAAATTGAGTTTGTGTCTTTATATGCCCTTTTTGTGAACAAGCTCTTCACTTACCTGATGAAGGGGCAGTGCTCTGAAAGCTTGTGCTGCCAAATAAACCTGTTGGACTTTAACCTGGTGTTGTGAAACTTCTCATTGTGCTTACCCCAGTCCAACACCGGCATCTCCACATCATGGTCAATATTACCCAGGGGTCTGTGTGGGTTTGTATTATCCCAGGGCCTGTACGAATCATTGGTGAATCTACAATAAAAAAATTATGGAAAGTTGGTTGAACTGGATGTAAGCAGGGCAGGCAAGGAGGCTGTGTGCTGTTGTTGATTTTGTGTCCATGGAGCTTGCAGGAGTTGGGGGGGGTGGGGGGGGCAAGAGTGTGCACTGCAGGTGGCAGAGGTGCAGTGTGCTGCTGGGATGATGGGGGTTTGCTGCAGGGTTGGGGTAAGTTGCACTGCAGGGTTGGGGGGGGAGGTATGCTGGAGGGTGGAGGTGGTGGGAGTTGCACTGCAGAATGGGGGGGAGGTGCGCTGCAAAGTGGGCATGAGGGGGCTGCACTGCAGAGTGGGGGGGGGAGCTGCGCTGCAGGTTGGGGCTTGGGGGAGTTGCACTGCAGAATGAGGAAAGTGGTGTGCTGCAGGGTGGGGTGGGGGAAACTGCGCTGCTGGGTGGGGGAGGTGGTGTGCTGCAGAGTGGGGGTGGAGGGATGTGCGCTGCAGAGTGGGGGTGGGGGGAGGTGCGCTGCAGAGTAGGGGTGAGGGGAGGTGCGCTGCAGGGTAGGGGTGAAGGGAGGTACGCTGCAGGGTGGGGAGGAGGTGTGCTGCAGAGTGGGGGTGGAGGGAGGTGCGCTGCAGGATGGAGGGGGTGGGAGGTGCCCTGCAGAGGGGCCCTGGGCACATGCCCAGGGGAGGGTTCTGGTTTTTGACAGGATTGCTCGAAGCAGAGGACACAATAACCTTGGGTCATATTCAGGTGGCTCGGAACGCTGGTTGCTTCCACACGAGGCTGTCTTGTGCGTTCTGCTTCCTTTGTCTATCGGGGAGTAATCCCATCTCACTGGGTGCCTGTTCCAATACTGGTTAACTGCAGTGAAAGAGTGTCTGCTCCTCACTGACTCCTTCACTGGCAACTGCAGAAAGCCGTCACTTTAACCAACTGAACAAAATCTAATAGTGCGAGAATCACACTTCCAATGCCAGGTCACAGGGGGCGGAATACCATCAATATCTCATATTCAGGGTGGGAAAATCAGTTCCTGGCCGAATGCTGACCCATCTCTACTGGGATGTGGAGGTGTTCATGTGAGGCTGTGATGGCTCACATAGTCAAAAAGCCAGTCAAAACTCAGGCAGCTCCATTCTTTCACCTGGAGGATTTTCTTTTACTAAGAAGAGGGAAGAGTTTGGAGCACCTCTGTCTCTCTCTCTCTGAAAGATGGCTGGTATTAGCTCTGTGTCAGTCTTACAATGGGAATAAACTCGCCTCCCTCGATGGGGCTTTGGTTATTTTCCACTCGGGGATTGTTGCTGAATTGAGCCAATAGAAGCAGCAACTTGTTTGAGAGAAAACTGAAATAAAAGCCTTGCGTACAGTCTCAGCAGCAGACATAGCCATTGTCTCCACATCACAATCAAACTTCAAGGTCTCACAGACTGCATAACCACATCTGGTTTAGAAAACGAACATGCTTTTATATGGTGTCTTTCAGACAGGGGGGACTCCGTCTTCAAAAATATACAGTATGGAAGGTGAAATTATTTGTGCACCCTCCTTCAAAAAATACTTCACACTTCATAAACTGATATGTTTTTATTAGGGATTAGAGAAGGAGGTTTGAGACAAAGATGCCATTAAGCCCAAGATTTGGGGGAAAAGGAATAATTTTTCCCAATACCAACATGAAACACACCTAGGTACAGTATAAATTAGATACAACGTAAAGCCTCCTCGATACTGTCCCCATCAAACACTCCCAGGACAGGTACAGCACCAGGTTAGAAAGAGAGTAAAGCTCCCTCTACACTGTCCCCATCAAACACTCCCAGGACAGGTACAGCACCAGGTTAGATACAGAGTAAAGCTCCCCCTACACTGTCCCCCACCAAACACTTCCAGGATAGGTATAGCACGGAGTTAAATACAGAGTAAAGCTCCTTTTACACTGTCCCCATCAAACATTCCCAGCACAGGTACAATACGGGGTTAGATACACAACAAAGCTCCCTCTACACTGTCCATATCAAACACTCCCAGGACAGGTACAGCATGGGGTTAGATACAGAGGAAAGCTCCCTCTACACTGTCCCCATCAAACACTCCCAGGATAGGTATAGCACGGGGTTAGATACAGAGTAAAGCTCCCTCTACACTGTCCCCCATCAAACACTCCCAGGACAGGTACAGCACGGGGTTAGATACAGAGTAAAGCTCCCTCTACACTGTTCCCCCATCAAACACTCCCAGGACAGGTACAGCATGGGGTTAGATACAGAGTAAAGCTCCCTCTACACTATCCCCCCATCAAACACTCCCAGGACAGGTACAGCATGGGGTTAGAAGATTGCCCCAGTTAAATGCCTTAATTTTAACTTTCAAGGAAGCTCTATTGCATCACTGCCACAATATCAGAATTGAACAGGACAGCTAAAAATGGAATGCAAAATAATGAGTAATTTTATCTTTGTATACTGAGCTTGTGTGAATGAAAAGCTACACGAACCCACATCCTCCCAATCCCTGCGTGGCCTGAACTGGGAGATCAGGGCTCAAACCCAGCATGGGCAATGTCCACCAATTCAAGCCCTATTTTGTTTTATACAAGAAAGTTTTCAGAAAGTGATTTTTGAGGATATTTACAGCACTATATATGGGGTTAGATGTTGGTGGAACAACCGATTTACACTTTGCCATCTCTGTCCTTGGCACCTCTTGCTCTGTGTCAGCTCCTGAACTCCGGAAGCTCTTGCTGGTCAGTGTTGCTGCTTCTCTCTCCACACTGTCCACTCAACCCGCTGGTCACAGGGTGGATCCATGAAGTCATCTGAGTCACGTGGCTGAAGAAAGGAAGATCAGAAACTCCCAGCATCTTTTCACTTTCACAACAATCTTTAATATAACAATATAAATCCGGAATCTGCGCATCTCCAAGCCTGGGATCCTCAGGATAGGGAGCCAGGTGTCAATGTGACCCCGGAATGAGTGTCTGTAATGCACACCAGGGACAGGGAGTTGCTGGGCAGAATGGGAGCTAAAGCCAGAGGAAATGGGAGTGGACAGAAGAGGCAGGAACTGTAGGACAGGTTGCTGGAGGGTCGATAGGATAATGAGTGAGAGAGAGCCAGATACCAGTTAGAGTGAGAACAGGGATGGACTGGACAGAGAGATGGAGATCGGGATCAATGATCACATGATATTTGTAGCTGCCCCATAGAACTGAACTTCTGAAATCACATCACTACAGCATTCAACAGAATTATAGAACCCCTACAATGCAGAAGGAGGCCATTCGGCCTGTGGAGCCTGCATTGATGACAATCCCACCCAGACCCTATCACCATAACCCCACATATTTAGTCTGTTAGTCCTCCTAACTGTGGGAGGAAATCGGAGCACCCAAGGAAACCCACGCAGACATGGGAAGAAGGTGCAGACTCTGCACAGGCAGTCGGAATCGAACCCGGGTCCCTGGCGCTGTGAGGCAGCAGTGCTAACCCACTGTGCCACCCTGAAATAATCCTTGTTCAAGGAAAGCTGATAGGTTCACAGGGTTTGAAAGGGGGTTGACGAGAGGTGCTGAGGGACAGAGTTCCAGGGAGCAGGAAGAGGGCGGCGACAGCAACAGCTGATGATGGTGAATCATGGGAGAAAGAGTACATTCTTTCTGGTTGTATCACAGCTTGGTCTGGGCTCCTGCTCTGCCCAAGACCGCAAGAAACTACAAAATATTGTGAATGTAGCCCAGTCCATCACGCAAACCATACTCCCATCCACTGACTCTGTCTACACTTCCCGCTGCCTTAGCAAAGCAGCCAGTATAACGAAGGACTCCATACACCTTGGATGTTCTCTCTTCCACCTTCTTCCGTCGGGAAAAAGATACAAAAGCCTAAGGTGACGTACCGACCGAGAACAGTTCCTTCCCTGCTGCTTTTTGAATGGAGCTACCCTGATCTTTCTCTACACTCTGGCTATGACTATAATACTACATTCTGCATTCTCTCCTTTTCTTCTCTATGAACAGTACGTTTTGTTCGTATTGTGTGCAAGAAACAACACTTTTCGCTGTACGTTAACACATGTGACAATAATAAATCAAATCAATTCAAAATTGATCGGGAAGAAGGTCTTGACTGAACTGACTATATTCGCAAGCTTGTCAAGACATGTCCACATTATTACAAACACGCCTAAAAATAGAACACAACATAATAATTGTTGGGTGGTGGGGAATGAAACCTTCTCAGGAATCTGAACAGTCAGCAAGTTTTTTTTTGTTATAGGTACTGACAGATATTGTGGGAGCTAACCCCCAAAATCCACGTGGGGATGGAGGTTGAATATCCTGTCTGATTCACCCCTATCCTGTTCAATTTAACGCAGCAGCACGTTCCATTCAGGCTGGCTACTGTTTACATGGTTTGTATGTGCAACCAGCAGCCCCTGCCTGGGCAGTTCATTGACTGGACAGGACCAGGACTAATTCTCACAAGGGATTAGCAGCATTTAAAGGAGCCTGCACCTCTTGAAGGAGAAGTGCATTGTGGCTGCAAGATGTGGAGGTGCCAACATTGGACTGGGGTGGGTGCAGTAAGAAGTCTCGCAACACCAAATTAAAGTCCAACAGGTTTATTTGATAGCACAAGCACTCAGAGTGCTGCTACTGCACTCAACTAATGAAGGAGCAGTGCTCTGAAAACTCGTACTATCAAATAAACTGTCAGACTTTAACCTGGTGTTGTGAGACTTCTTATTGTGGCTGCAAGAGGTAGTGGTAGTTTTTTGAAAAATGAACGTGGTTATGTTTCTTTGAGGCTGAACATGTGAAATAGTGAGCACCAAGCTTTTTGGACAACTTAGTCGAGATCTTGGTGCAAGATGTAGTGAGAAAGAGAGACAGCCTGCATCCGCAGGGGATGGTTAGAAGACTCTTGGGATAGATACTTAGGAAAATGTAGCAGCAGAGGTCAGTGTCAGGGGTGTTGCTCCAAGAACATGGATGCAGAACAGAGAAAAGTCTAACAATCTGAAATGAGTTGCCAAGATGAATGAGATTTTCTTCAAATGCCATATCCTATTAACTGAACCATCGATCACATCCACTGCTTATTTCACTAGCTCCCCACTGCCCACATAACAACAATCACTATCAGTACTCAACACTTAACTCTCTGTTGCAAACCTAATATCACAGCTATTCAACCATATCAGTCGTAGTCAGTGTTGTCTTTACCCTGTTTTGAAGTTGCAATTGAATGCCAAAATATCCAATCTCTTCTCAAAGTTACGTTTTTCTAGCCCTGGCAACATCTATCTTCTGTCTTAAAAATACTCACTGACCTGACCTCCACAGGCCTCTGTGGCAAAGAGTTCCACAGATTCATCATCCTCTGGCTGAAGAAATTTCAGGAGCGTCTCTTTACTCTGAGGTTGTGCCCTCGAGTTCTAGTCTCTCCCGATAATGGAAACATCTCTTCAGGTTCACTCTGTCCAGGTCGCTCAGTATTCTGTAAGTTTCAATTAGATCCCCCCTCATCCTTCTAAACTCCATTGATATAGACCCAAAGTCCTCAACCCACTCCTCATATGACAAACCCTTCATTCCTGTGGTTAAACAGCCTCCCGTTACAACAGAGGCATGTTACACGGGTACAGAAACAGAGAGAGCTTCATATATACACAGAAATCTGTGAAGATGACAGTTTTTTCAAATAAGTAGAGGCATGGAGCCTCATAGAAATCCTACAGTGCAGAAGGAGCCCATTCGGCCCATCGAGTCTGCACCTACAACAATCCCAACCCCATATCCCTATATATTTATCCATTAATTCCTCTAACCTATGCACTTCAGAACTCTAAGGGGCAACTTTTAGCATGGCCAATCAACCTAACCCGCACATCTTTGGACTGTGGGAGGAAACTGGAGCACCCAGAGGAAACGCACGCAGACACAGGGAGAACATGCAAACTCTACACAGACAGTGACCCAAGCCGGGAATCGAACCCAAATCCCTGGAGCTGTAAAGAAGCAGTGCTAACCACTCTACTACTGAGCATGTTGCTGTTCTACAATATCCACTTGTATATAATAATGTGCAGGCGAGGGTCAGGGGAGACAGATTTGGAGTGGGATTGGGCAGTCATAATGCAGATGCTACATCATTCACTATGCACACGTA
This sequence comes from Sphyrna mokarran, assembly GCA_024679065.1. Taxonomy (NCBI): domain Eukaryota; kingdom Metazoa; phylum Chordata; class Chondrichthyes; order Carcharhiniformes; family Carcharhinidae; genus Sphyrna; species Sphyrna mokarran. The sequence goes on along the minus strand of JAGIQG010000021.1, from coordinate 4,800,638 downwards.
TTATGGAATCCTTTACGAAATGCTCTGTAATCAGGTCCCTCACTCCTCACTGTTACAGAAGCAGAGATAAGTCAGCAGACTGATAGATCCTCTCGAGACACGCAATGAAAAATCAAAAGCAGAATCTGTCCTGCGTGGCATTGCATGATCACTCGCTTCACTCTTGCTTCTTCAAAACAGGAAATTCATGAGGATCCCAGTGCCCAAAATAAACACGAACACAGACTGAGTCCCTGAACTTCAGATGCAACAGCTGCACACAACAAGCACATGGCCACCTTACTTTTCCCCAAAGGAAATAAATGATTTTTTTTGAAGTAATCCGCTGCTTTTCTTTTCACTGACTTTTGACAATGAATCTGCCTTCCTGTATATGAGTGACATCCGGCTCCAGTGGGTGGGATGGGATGTCTCAGTATTAATAAACATACCGGTCCCCTCCCTCCCACAGTGAAACACTTATACCTCGCTCAACATCCTCACCAACAAAATCTGTATATTTTACATCCTAATACAACAAACCACTTCACTTTATCGAACAAATCTAACCAAGTCAGCTAAAGAGATATCAGGACAGATGACATAAAGTTGACAAAGTTGCCATTGCAGAGACGTGGTTACAAGGTGACCAGGACTGGGAGTGGAATTTTCAGAGATATTTGTCAATTTAGAAGCATAGAAACGTAGAGAAAAGGAGCAGGAGGAGGCTATTCAGCCCTTCGAGCCTGCTCTATCATTCATTACGATCCTGGCTGATCAACCAACTCAATAGCCTAATCCTGCTTTCCCCCTATAACCTTTGATCCCATTCACCCCAAGTGCTATATCCAGCCACCTCTTGAATATATTCAATGTTCTGGCATCAACTACTTCCTGTGGTAATGAATTCCACACCACTCTTTGCTTGAAAAAATGTCTCCTCATCTCCGTCCTAAATGGTCTATCCTGAATCCTTAGACTGTGACCTCATAGTTCTGGACTCCGTCACTATCGGGAACATTCTTCTTGTGTCTATCCTGTCTCGTCCTATTAGAACTTTATAAATCTCTATGAGATCACCCTTCATTTGTCTGAACTCCAACGAAAACAATCCTAATTTAATCAATCTCTCCTCATACATCAGTTCCGCTGTCCCAGGAATCAGCCTGGTAAACCTTTACTGCACTCCCTCGAGAGCAAGAACATCCTTCCTCAGAAAAGAAGACCAAAACTACACACAATACTCTATGTGTGATCTCACCAAGGCCCTGTGTAACTGCAACAACACATCCCTGCTCCTGCACTGGAAACCTCTCACAATGAAGGCCAACATGCCATTTGCCTTCTTTACCACCTGCTGCACCTGCATGCTTACCTTCAGTGACTGATGCACAAGGACATCCAGGTCCCTCTGCACACTCTCCTCTCCCAATTTACAGCCATTCAGGTAGTAATCTGCCTTCTTGTTTTTGCTTCCAAAGTGAATAACCTGACACTTATCCAAATTATACTGCATCTGCTATTCATTTGCCCACTCACCCAATCTGTCCAGATCATTCTGACGGATCTCTGCATCCTCGTCACAGTTCACCCTCCCACCCAACTTCGTATCATCTGCAAACTTTGAAATGTTACATTTTGTTCCCTAATCCAAATCATTAATATATATTGTGAGTAGCTGGGGTCCCACACCGATCCCTATGACACCCCATTAGTTCCTGCTGGCCAATTTGAAAAGCACCCATTAATTCCTACTCTTTGTTTCCTCTCTGCCAACCAGTTTTCTATCTATTTCAATATACTTGCCCCAATTCCACATAATTTAATTCTGCATGATAATCTCCTTTGTGGGACTTTGTGAAACACTTTCTGAAAGTCCAGATATACCATATTGACTGGCCCCCCTCTTGTTAACTCTCCTAGTTACAGCTTCAAAGAATTCCAACGGGTTTGTCAAGCATGATTTCCCCTTCATAAATCCATGCTGACTCTGTCTGATCCTGCCACTGCTTTCTAAATGCTCTCTGTAAAGTTTTTAATAATAGAACATAGAACATTACAGCGCAGTACAGGCCCTTCGGCCCTCGATGTTGCGCCGGCCAGAGGACCCTCTAACCTAAACTATTCCAATATCATCCATGTGCCTATCCACCGAACATTTGAATGCCCCCAAAGTAGGCGAGTCCACAACTGCTGCAGGGAGGGCATTCCACGCTCTCACCACCCTCCGTGTGAAGAACCTGCCTCTGACATCCGTCCTATAACTACCACCTCTTAATTTAAAGTTATGTCCCCTTGTGTTGGTCATCACCATCCGAGGAAAAAGGGTCTCACTATCCACCCTATCCAATCCTTTGATCATCTTATACTCCTCAATTAGGTCACCGCGTAACCTTCTTCTCTCTAATGAAAATAACCTCAGGTCCCTCAGCCTTTCCTCATAAGGCCTTCCCACCATACCAGGCAACATCCTGGTAAACCTCCTCTGCACCCTTTCCAATGTTCCACATCTTTCTTATAATGCGGCGACCAGAACTGTACGCAATACTCCAAGTGCGGCCGCACCAGAGTTTTGTACAGTTGTAACATAAACTCACGGCTCCTAAATTCAATCCCTCTACCAATAAAAGCTAACACACCGTACGCCTTCTTAACAACTTTATCAACCTGGGCGCCAACTTTCAAAGAGCTATGTACTTGTACCCCAAGATCCCTCTGCTCGACAACACTATTAAGGGTCCTTCCATTAGCCCTATATTTCATATGCCTGTTATTACTACCAAAGTGAATCACCTCACACTTATCCGTATTGAATTCCATTTGCCACCTCACGGCCCAGCTCTGCAACCTATCTATGTCCCTCTGCAAACTGTAACATCCAGCCTCGCTGTCTACAACTCCCCCCACTTTGGTATCGTCAGCAAATTTACTAATCCAACCCTCTACACCCTCATCTAGGTCATTTTTAAAAATGACAAACAGCAGTGGCCCTAAAACAGATCCTTGAGGTACACCACTTGTAACTGCACTCCAGGTTGAATATTTCCCATCAACCACCACCCTCTGTCTTCTATCAGCTAGCCAATTCTAATCCAAACTGCTAAATCACCTTCAATCCCATGCATCTGCACTTTCTGCAGTAGCCTACCATAGGGAACCTTATCAAATGCTTTGCTAAAATCCATATACACTACATCAACTGCCTTACCCTTATCTACCTCTTTGGTCACCTCCTCAAAAAACTCACTAAGGTTTGTGAGGCACGACCTACCCTTCACAAAACCGTGCTGACTATCCCTAATCAATTTATTTCTCTCTAGATGCTTATAAATCCTATCCCTTATAATTCTTTCCAAGACTTGCCCACAACAGAAGTCAGGCTCACCGGTCTATAATTTCCAGGATGGTCCCTACTCCCCTTTTTGAACAAAGGGACAACATTTGCCATCCTCCAGTCTTCTGGCACTATACATATAGCCAACGACGACATGAAGATCAAAGCCAAAGGCTCTGCAATCTCCTCTCTAGCCTCCCAGAGAATCCTAGGGTAAATCCCATCTGGCCCAGGGGACTTATCAATTTTCATACCTCAAGATTCGCTAACACCTCCTCCTTATGAACCTCAATCCTGCCCAGTCTACAACCTAGTATCGCAGTATTCCCCCCGACAACACTGTCTTTGTCCTGCGTGAATACTGATGAAAAATACTCATTCAGTGTCTCTCCTATCTCCTCAGGCTCCATGCACATGAACTCAAGAATTTTCCCCACTGCCGATGTTAAGCTTATAGATCTATAATTCCCTGTTTCCTCTCTATCTCTCTTTTTAAGTACTGGAGTGATATTCGCTACTCTACAATCTGCAAGGACTGTTCCAGTGTCTCCTGGATCCTGGAAGATGACCACTAATGCATCCATTATTTCTAAAGCTATTTTCTTAGCAGGGAAGTCATGTTTGACAAATCTGCTGGAGCTTTTTGTGGATTTTATTTGCAGAATAGATAAAGAAGGTGCAGTGGATTATGGTGTATTTGGATGCTCAGAAGGCTTCTGATTAGGTCTCACCCAGATTAGTGACCAATGGGACTGGGCTTTGGATGCAGCTATATATTTAAGTGATTACATGATTGCTTTAAAAACCACTCCAATGACGTCATCATCAAATCATGTGATTGGTTCCTGCTTTAGTTGCACCATCTACTCTGTTCAGGCAACAACTCCTGGTGCTATTTTGAATCTACACGTGCAAACTGTATCTTTTTTTTGTTTAAAACCCAAAGTTAGGACATGACAACTGTTGTGGATGAGAATTGGTTAATCGACAGAAAACAGTGAATAGAAATAAACACAGGCTTTTTAACCATTTTACCTGGTGGGCATATTTGCATATTGTTAATTATTCGTGGGACATGGGTATTGCTGTCTGGGCCAACATTGATTGCCCATCCCTAATTGCCCTTGGAGGGCAGTTGGGAGTCAAAAACATTGGTGTGGCTCTGAAGTTACATGTAGACCAGACCAGGTAAGGATAGAAATTTCCTTCCCTAAAAGACATTAGTGAACTAGATAGGTTTTTCCGACAATTGATCATCAGTAGATTCTTAATTCCAGATATTTTTTATTGAATTCACATTTCACTCTCTGCCGTGGCGGGATTTGAACCTGAGTCGCCAGAACATTAGCTGAGTTTCTTGGTTAATAATCTAGTGATAATATCACTAGGCCATCGCCTCCCTTCTCAATCTAGGAGCTGATAGAACATAGAACATAGAACATTACAGCACAGAACAGGCCCTTCGGCCTTCGATGTTGCGCCGACCAATATAAAAAGCAATGCCCCTACAAACTAAACCATTCCCTTCTCTTCCATATACTTATCAACTAACCTCTTAAACGCCACCAAACTTGGCGCATCTACAACCGCTGCAGGCAGGGCATTCCACTCCCGAAACACCCTTTGGGTAAAGAACCTGCCTCTGATATCCATCCTATAACTATCACCCCTTAATTTAAAGCTGTGTCCCCTCGTGCTAGCTTTTTCCATCCTAGGAAAAAAGGCTATCACTGTCCACCCTATCTAAACCTCTAATCATCTTATATGTTTCGATCAGGTCCCCTCTTAGCCTCCTCCTTTCTAACGAAAACAACCTCAAATCCCTCAGCCTCTCCTCATAAGACCTGCCCTCCATACAGGCAACATCCTGGTAAACCTCCTCTGTACCCTCTCCAATGCCTCCACATCTTTCTTATAATGCGGGGACAGAACTGCACACAATACTCCAAGTGCGGCCGCACTAGAGTTTTGTACAGTTGCAACATGACGTTGCGGCTCCGAAATTCAATCCCCCTACCAATAAAAGCTAAGACTCCATATGCCTTCTTAACAACCTTCTCGACTTGACTGCATACTTTCAGGGATCTATGCACATACACACCAAGATCCCTCTGTTCATCAAGACTACTAAGAATCCTACCATTAGCCCTATACTCTACACATTTATTATTTCTGCCATAGTGCATTACCTCACACTTTTCCACATTAAACTCCATTGCCACCTCTCGGCCCAGCTCTGCAACTTGTCCAAGTCCCTCTGCAAACTATAACACCCATCTTCACTATCTACCACTCCACCGACTTTAGTGTCATCTGCAAATTTACTAATCCATCCTTCAATACCCTCATCCAGATCATTTATAAAAATTACAAACAGCAGGGGCCCCAAAACAGACCCCTGAGGTACACCACTTGTCACCGAACGCCACGATGAATATCTCCCATCAACCACCACCCTCTGTCTTCTATCTGCTAGCCAATTCCTAACCCAATTAGCTAAATCACCCCCTATCCCATACATCTGCATTTTCTGCAGAAGTCTTCAATGGGCCACCTTATCAAACGCCTTACTAAAGTCCATATATACCACATCAACCGCCTTACCCCCATTCACCTCTTTAGTCACTTTTTCAAAAAGTGACTAAAGGCTTGACGTGAGGCTTTCAGAGAGATAAGGCTTAGCACTGGATGAAACTGAATTTCAAAAGAAAATATAGAAATCTCTGCCCTAAGGCTGTGGAATCTCAAACACTGAGCTTGCTTAAGACAGAAATTCATAGGATACTAAAGACATCAAGGGATATGTAGATAGAGGAGAAAATGGCACAAGAGATAAATGATCAACTATGATCCATGTGAATGGCAGAGCAGGCTCGGTAGGCTGATGGCCTACTCCTGCCCCTATTTCCTACACCCCTAAGGCTTGGTCAAAGAGATCGGTTTTAAAATGTGTCTTAAAGGAGAGAAAGGGAGAGATTTAGAGAGAAAATTCCAATACCTTGGGCTAGAAAATTGAAGGCCCAATCTTAATGATGGAGCAGCTAAAATTGGAGGCACACATTGCAGAATGCAGATATCGCACGGGGCTGTGAGACTGGAGGAGGTTATGGGGCTGTGGGGCTGGAGGAGGTTATAGGGTTGTGGGACTGGAGGAGGTTACAGAGCTGTTGAACTGGAGGAAGTTACAGAGTTGTGGGACTGGAAGAAGTTACAGAGCTGTGGAACTGGACGAGATTGTGGCCTGTGGGACTGGAGGAGGTTATGGGGCTATGGGACTGGAGGATGCTATAGGGCAGTGGGACTGGAGGAAGTTACGGGGCTGTGGGTCTGGAGAAGATTACAGGGTTGTGGGACTGGAAAAGATTACACGGTTGTGGGACTGGAGGAGGTTACTGGGGACTGTGGGATTTGAAGAGGTTATGGGGCAGAGTGGGACTGAAGGAGATTGCAGAGATGGAGAGGTGTGAGGCCTGGACTGATCTGACCACATGTACAAGTCCAATGACTGAGATGCTGTAGAGTGATAGGTCAGCAGAAACAGGGCAGATAAATAAATGGAACTGGGAGAGGTTAAGGATGTGCTGAAATTTACAGAGGGAGAAAACGGAAGACTGGCCAGAAGTGACAAGGAGAGTGTTGGAAGAGATAAGCCCCGGAGATAACAAATGCAGGACAGGCTTCAACTGCAGGAGAGCTCAGGAGGAACAGAGTGTGATAATGCTCTGGAGGTAGAACGAGGAAATTGGAAATTCAGCTCTGGGTCAAACAGGGCTCCAGGGTTAGAAACAGTCTGGTTTCGGACACTGCTGATGGAGGGAGCTGGAGTTGTGGAGAAAGAGTTTCCGATGGGGAACAAAGAAAATATTTAATTGGAAAAATATTCTTATGAAGTTGGGAATGTTGGATAAGCAATGTAGCAAATCAGAGGGATCAAAAGGTTGATGAGGCCCTGGACTCTCTCCCAATGGACCAATCTTGGCTGTAATTGGGCTTGACTTTAAAACTGGAGTGTGCCATCCCTGTTCTCAGTCACGGTGGCAACACCACACCGATCTGTGCAAACCTCTTGCTGGAGACTACCCAAACTGGAGAAGAAGCACTTGAGAAGGAGCCAACCACACTCCAAAAGGCCCACATGCTGCTCAAACACAACCAGCGGAAAGAGTGGAGTTTAATGTGGAAAAGTGTGAGGTAATTCACTTTGGCAGGAATAACAAATGTGTGGAGTATAGGGCTAATGGTAGGACTCTTAATAGTGTTGAAGAACAGAGGGATCTCGGTGTATATGTGCATAGATCCCTGAAAGTTGGCAATCAAGTCGATAAGGTTGTTAAGAAGGCATACAGAGTCTTAGCTTTTATTGGTAGGAGGATTGAATTTCGGAGCCGCAACGTCATGAAGCAACTGTACAAAACTCTAGTGTGGCCGCACTTGGAGTATTGTGTACTGTTCTGGTCCCCACATTATAAGAAAGATGTGGAGGCATTGGAGAGGGTACAGAGGAGGTTTACCAGGATGTTGCCTTGTATGGAGGGCAGGTCCTATGAAGAGAGGTTGAAGGATTTGAGGTTGTTTTCGTTAGAAAGGAGGCGGCTAAGAGGGGATCTTATTGAAGCATATAAGATGACTAGAGGTTTAGATAGGGTGGACAGTGATAGCCTTTTTCCTAGGATGGAGAAAGCTAGCACGAGGGGACATAGCTTTAAATTAGGGGGTGGTAGTTATAGGACAGATGTCAGAGGTAGGTTCTTTACCCAGAGGGTGGTAAGGGTATGGAATGCCATGCCTGCTGCAGTTGTAGATGCGCCAAGTTTGGTGGCATTTAAGCGGTTAGTAGATAAGTTTATGGATGAAAAGGGAATGGTTTAGGTTAGAGGGTCATTGCTTTTTGTTAATTGGTCGGCGCAACATCGAAGGCCGAAGGGCCTGTTCTGCGCTGTAATGTTCTATGTTCTAAATTCCGAGCCTCCCACCCACCCACTCCCCGAACACAACCTGCCCCAGAACTGGCAGAGTGTGCGGATCCAGCATTAGGATACACAATCCCGGGGTGGAAGAAAGCTATCCTCAGTCCAGGGAGACTGGCTAAGAGACTGAAGGTTGCCCCTGATATGTGACATGGGGAAAGTCCCAACTGAGAAAGAGAAAAAGAAAGTGAGTTGGAATAAGGTGGAGATTCGGCTCCACTCTTCTCACATTTCTCAGTTGTTGAAAGAACATGTGTAGAACTGGAACATTCCACTCTGTTACTATTGCTTTTTCTGTCTGCGGTTGCACTCTTTGGCCTCTCCTACAGGGTGAATTTTCCAATGTTTTTGAATGTTTTCCTTCACACACACTGTGTGACTGGGGAGGGGAGAGGTACAGGGAGTGCTGGTAGCCAGAAAACTGTCTGCTGCATTCACCTCGATGTCCCAGTAAGAAAACAGGAACCACCTCATAGAATCCCAAAACACAGCCTCTTCAGTTCCCTCCTTCCCCCTCACTCTTCTTCCCCTTCCTCCTTCTCTAACCCTACAGGCAATGCTCTCTTGTGTCCAGAAGATTCTAGATGCACTTTTTTGTTCCTCAGCTGTTCCTGCAATGGACTGTTCATCTCGGTCAATGCTCCACTGTGACACAGTAGTTGGTATTGCTGCCTCAAAGCGTCAGGGACCTGGTTCAATTCCCGGCTTGGGTCACTGTCTGTGCCAGTGAGTGTGAATATTCTCCCCGTGTCTGCTTGGGTTTCCTCCGGGTGCTCTGATTTCCTCCCATAGTCTGAAAGACATGCTAGTTAGATGTGTTGGTCATGCTAAATTCTCCCTCCATGCATCTGAACAGGCACCAGAGTGTGGCAACGAGGGGATTGTCACAGTAACTTCACTGCAGTGTTAATGAAGCGTAATTGTAACACTAATAAATAAACTTTAAATCATTGTGGATGAGTCGCAGGGTTAGCCATATGTGGCAATCACAGAGAACAAACTCCAGGCAAAAGAATTTTCCACAGTATCTACTCACTTAACCAATGTCTACCACCATTCAATAACCGAGTGAGTAGTCAAAAATACACCCGCTCTCATTCCCAACAAAACACATAAGAAAAGGTTAAAGATCGCACATATAGGTTAAAATGGCGGCGTGAGCTTGTTGGATTGAAGGGCCTGTTTCCCGTGCTGTGTTGTTCTTTGATCTTTATACACCATGTGGATATCAGCATCGAGCCCAGCGTTAAAGGAAGATGCAGCAGGATTCTTCATAAGCCGACTGTAACAATATACCAAACAGAACGGCCCACACTCTGTCACTTTCGAAGGGAGGGTGGGGGGGGGGACAGTAGGGCTTGCACACACTCTGTCACTTTCGAAGGGAGGGTGGGGGGGGGGACAGTAGGGCTTGCACACACTCTGTCACTTTCGAAGGGAGGGTGGGGGGGGCACAGGAGGTAAGAGGGGAATCTCTACCTTGATGTTGGAGCAATGGGAATGGATTTGGGGGCACATTGATCGAGTTCATAGAAACTTTCAGCACAGGGGCCCATTCTGCCCATCCTCTCTGTGCTGGGTCTTTGATCTATCCAATTGGATCCCTTCCAGCCAAACCCACCCGCTCTTTCCCCAAAGCTCGGCGACATTTTGCTCTTCAGATATTTATCCAATTCCCGATGGAAAGTTACTACTGAATCCATTTCCAGCAGTCTAGCGGTGCATTCCAGATCATAACAACTTGCTGCGTAATAACATTTCCCCTCAAATTCCCGTCTGTTTTTTGCTGCCAATTATTTTTAAATCGGTGTCCTCGCATTACCAAATCCTGCCAGTGGAAGCTGTTTACTGATCTACTCCCTCTCTTTAACCTTCTTTAATCCAAGGAAAATAATCCCGCTATCTCCATGCTTTCTGAGTCCCCTGTTCTTAGTGCTGAGTATAGCACTATCTCCAAGTTCTCCATATCCTTACTGCTTTGACTTTGATCTGATCAGCACGGGCTTGAGGGGCCGAAGGGCCTGTTTCTGTGCTGTACCTTTCTTTGTTCTTTATATATTTGTGAACCACCCTAGCTCTGCGGTTACAGAGGCAAATTGCAGTTGTACCCTTTATTTTGTTGCCATTTAATTTTGTGGGATTGGCCATTATATAAATTAGTTGGAGCTACTGCAGGCTTCAAGTTCCCCTGCTGCCCTTAAGAACGTCTACGTCTGCCATTGCTGTAACTACATGTCCATATTCTTTAGGATTCTCCCCTGTAATGTAAAATAAAACAAGGATTTACACAACCTTAGGAAGTGCCAACGCTTTTTTACGCCCAGTGAGCTGTTTTTGTGGGGCAGTCACTGTCATATCAAGGGATCATGGCAGCCAATTTATGCACAGCATGATCCCAAAATGCCACTAGAGATCGTGGCCGGATATTGTTTTAGTGATGTTGACTGAGGTCTAAATACCCTAGCTGTAGATCACAGGTTCATCACTCCTGCCATCCTTCCAAACAGAATCCCAGGATCTCTACAATGCAGAAGTGACCATTTGGCCCATCGAGTCTACACCGACTCTCTGAAAGAGGATCTTACCCAGGATCTCTCTCCTGCCCTATCCCCGTAAGCTCAGACATTTACCATGTCTTAATCTAGACACCTTTGGATACTTAGGGAAAATTTATCACGCCAATCCACTTAACTGGCACATCTTTGGACTGTGGGAGGAAACCTACGCAGACACGAGGAGAACGTGCAAACTCCACACGGACAGTCACCCAAAGCCAGAATCGAACTGGGTCCTTGGTGCTGTGAGGCAGCAGTGCTAACCACTGTGACACCCTGTCACTCAAGAGGCATGAGGTCTTTCACATCTGTCAGAGGGGGTGGACAGGCTATTGGTTTATGTCTCATTCGTTGGAGTGCATTTCCAGCAGTGCAGCACCCCCTCAATACTGACACTTGGGGATGTCAGCCTAGATTTTTGTACTCAATATTCTGCAGTGAGACTTGAACTCACAACCTAGCGACACAGAGGGGAGGGTGTTTTCAAGGCAGTCACGGCTGTCACAGGCAATGGAATGTTGAGTACACCTTCATCTGAGAGCAGTCTGTGTCCCACACTGTGGTTACAGTATATTCATCTTCATGGGTCAAAGGGCTGGAGTCTGGACCTCAGTTTCTCTTCATCCCCAAGGTCGTGTTAGTGATATAAAATGGAAGGTTTGCCCTTGAACCTGGTTTTAGTGACTCCAGGCAGCTGCTGACATCTAAGTCACACGGCAGCAAACTCGTGGTAACTTGATGCAGCTTCTAGCAGCTCGTCTGACACATTGAGCTGGCTTCCCTTGGTCCAGATGGTAACTTAATCAGCTCCTGACAGTGCAGTAACTCAGTCAAAACAAGGACTCTTTCCCTGGGCCCAGCTGGTACCCGGTGCAGATACTACCGGCCATACACTAACCAGATGGGTTCCTTGGCCGTAATTCAATATAACTCCTGTAACCAGCAATATCACAGGGCGGGGGTGGTTAGGAAAGGACAGGAAAGGAAGAACTCCAGGAATGAAACTAAAGAAATCTCCGGGAACTACAGTGTGTGTGCACACTGTCACAAAAACCTCACAGTCAGACCAAAGCAGTTGTTTCATATTCCATATTTTTGACATAATACATAGTGAAACAGTCAATATTCAGCTAATAAACAGTTAGATGCTGAGCAGAATTCTTTATTTGCAGCAAGTTATTGTGATCTGGCACGCACTCCCTAACAGGCTGATAGAAACTGACTCAATAATAATGTTAAAAGGAGAACTGAATGAATACTTGTAAAGGAAAAATAACTGCAGGACTCTTAAGGAAAGAGTAGGGGCGTCAATATTAATTAAATATCACTTTCAAAGAGCGAGCACAGACACAATGGACCGAATGGCTTCCTTCTTAGAATGCAGAAGGAGGCCACTTTGCCCATTGAGTCTGCACCAACTCTCTGATAGATGATCCCATCCAAGCCCCATCCCTGTAACCCCACATATTTACCCCACTAATTCCCACCCCCCCACGTCCCCCATATATCTTATTTACTTAAGGGAAGAATTAGCATGGCCGATCTTCCTAACCTGCACGTCTTTGGAGTGTGGGGAAACGAGAGCACCAGGAGGAAACCCATGCAGACATGGGGAGAATGTGCAAATTCCTGTACAGTATAATTTTATATTTTTAATATTTGGTCTTTCCCTTCTTTCATATTTCACTAATTTTCTTGAACCATTTTAGTCGGATTATCTATTCAGTACTGTAAGTGGCGACAACATTCCCTCATTTCCCCCCTCTTATATTCTCTGTAATATCTTTTTCTCCCTCTACTTTTGGTCTTTGCTTTATCCTCCACATTTCTTTCTTTTTCTCTCATTCCTCTCAGGCGGCATGAGATTAGCATCACTGCCTCATAGCACCAGGGACCTGGGTTCGATTCCTGGCTTGCGTCATTGTGCAGAGTCTGCACAGACATTCTCCCTGTCTGCAGGGTGATATACAGAGGAAGAGTGGATAAGGGTGTGATATAGAGAGGGTTTTAATCGTCTATTATCTCCTTATGTGATCTGGTGTCAAATGCTGTTTGATGCTCCTGTAATGCATCTTGGGGTGTTTTATGGTGTTATTGGTGCTGGATTAATGCAAGCATCACCCATCATCTGGCTGCCAGCTCCTTGCAGGAGTTTGGAAAGGCTGGAATGTAAATTCAATTCTTACCTCCTCACAGCACACAGGAAATCCAATCACCTGACACTGCCTTCTACAGTGTTACCTACTCATAGCTAATTCTTGCAGCTTGCCCACACACATTCTCTGAAGCACTTACTTGATAAAATATTTAATCCCATCTGCTGTGTAAGCTTCTTCCCATCCATAGGGCAGACCTGTAGTGAGAAGCAAAAATAATCAATTGCTGGGAAGTCAGTGGAGGGACACATCACCAGCATGGAATTTCATTTTTTCTGAAATAATTGTCTTACAAATAAGACCATGGGGAAGAATACAGAGAGGAGGATAACAGTGCGAGATACAGAGAGAAGGTTAATGCTGGATACACAGAAAGGAGAAGACAGTGGTGTGAGATACAAAGAGGAGCGTAATAAAAAAAACAAAGAGAAGAACAGACCCTTTGGCCTTCCAAGCTTGTGCTGATCACAATGCCTACCTCAACTAAAACTGTATGCATTTACAGAATCCGTATCCTTCCATTCCCATCCTATTCATGTATTTATCTAATTGCCCCTTAAATGTCGCTATCATACTGGTTCCAACCACCTCCCCAGGCAGCATGTTCCAGACACTCACCACCTTCTGTGTAAAATATTTGCCTTGCACATCTCCTCCAAACTTTTCGCTATGCACCTTGGACCTATCTCCCTGAGTGCTTGACCTTTCTACTCTAGGAAACAGCATCTGGCTATCCGCTCTGTCCCTGACACTCATAATCTTGTAAACCTCTATCAGATCACCCCTCAACCTTTGTCATTCCAGTAAGGACAAGTCGAGTTGATCCATTTTCTCCTCATAGCTCATGCCTTCCAGACCAGGCAGCATCCTGGTAAACCTCTTCTGTAGCCTCTCCAAAGCATCCATGTCCATCTGGTAGTGTGGTGACCATAATTGAACACAATATTCTAAATAAGGCCTAACTAAGATTCTGTACAGCACGACCTGTCAATTTTTATACTCAATGCCCCAATAATGAAGATAAGCATGTCTTTTGCTTTCGTGACTATCTTATCCACCTGCATTGTCACTTTCAGTGATTGGTGGACATATATGTCCAGATGTCTCTGCCTGACAATACTCCTAAGGGTTCTACTATTTACTGTATAACTCCTACATGCATTGGACATTCTAAATGCATTATCCCACACTTGTCTGGATTAAACACCATCTGCCATTTCTCTGCACAAAATTCTAACCAATCTATATCTTGCTGTATTCTCTGCCAATCTCTTCACTAGCTGCAACTCCACCAATTTTTCTGCTGTCTGCAAACTCATTAAACCAACCAGCTACATTTTCCTCCAAATCATTTATATTCCCACGAATAACAAAGGTCCCGGAACTGATCCCTGCGGAATACCACCAGTCACAGTCTCCTATTCAGAAAAGCACTCCTCTACCGCTACCCTCTGTCTTTTAAGGCCAAACCAGTTCTGTATCCATCTTGCCAGCTCTCCTCTGATCCCGTGTGATTTCACCTTTTGTACCTGTCTACCACGAGGTACCTCGTCAAAGGCTTTACTGAAGTCCATGTATACAACATCCATCGCCTTTTCCTCGTATCATTGTTGTCACCTCCTCAAAAAACCCGATCACATTAGACAGTTACGACCTCCCCCAACTGTCTGTCACTAATAAATCCATTTGTTTCCAAATGTGAATAAATCATGTCCCTAAGAATCTTTTCCAATAATTTCCCTACCACTGAAGTAAAGCTCATTGGCCTATAATTTCCTGGATTACTCCTGCTGCCCTTCTTAAACAATGAAACAACATTGGCTATAGATGAAATTCCAGAAGACTGAAGGAAAGCCAATGTGCATACAAATATTTCTGTCAAGCAATTTCCGCCCTTGCCTCCCTCAGTATTGTGGGGTAGATCCCATTAGGCCCTGGGGACTTACCTACATTAATGTTTTTAAGACACCCAATACCTTGTTGATATTGACATGACCCAGGACATCTACTCACCCCATCCTAGGCTCGAATGGTGTGATGCAGCAGGGAGGGTAACGGTGAGATATAAAGAGGAGGATAATGGTGTGATACAGAAAGGATAACGGTGTGATATAAAGGGGAAGGTAATGATGTGATACAGAAGGGAAGGTAATGGTGAGATACAGAGAGGAAGATAATGATGTGAGATACAGAAGGGAGGGTAATGGTGTGATACAGAGAGCAGGTATGTGGGGGAGGTTTTTCATACAGAGGGTACGAGATGCCTGGTTTGTGCTGCCAGAGGAGATGGTGGAAGCAGCTGACAAAAACTGTTAAATGTCAGAAGCTGCAGGAAGCTCCAACCAGCAAAACAGCTGAAGCAAAAGTGCCAGAGAGCTGGAGGGATTGACATTGGGTCAGTGTTGCTCTCAAACAGCACCATAAGAAGCCAGCACTGGATCTGCTCCCACTTTAAACTACTCACTTTGCCCAATATTATTTTCACGCTTGTTTTCTCACCTTGCTCTGCACCCACATTAAATTAAATCCTATAATCCGACAGTGAATTCCAGAGCTAAGGGCATAGGTGACTTTCAACCATGTGCTGCATATGTCCTGAGAATGTTTTATGGAGATAGTGTAGAGGGAGCTTTACTCTGTATCTAACCCCGTACTGTACCTGTCCTGGGAGTGTTTGATGGGTGGACAGTGTAGAGGGAGTTTTACTCTGTATCTAACCCCGTGCTGTACCTGTCCTGGGAGTGTTTGATGGGTGGACAGTGTAGATGGAGCTTTACTCTGTATCTAACCCTGTGCTGTACCTGTCCTGGGAGTGTTTGATGGCGGACAGTGTAGAAGGAGCTTTACTCTGTATCTAACCCCGTGCTGTACCTGTCCTGGGAGTGTTTAATGGGGACAGTGTAGAGGGAGCTTTATTCTGTATCTAACCTCGTGCTGTACCTGTCTTGGGAGTGTTTAATGGGGACAGTGTAGAGGGAGCTTTACTCTGTATCTAACCCCGTGCTGTACCTGTCTTGGGAGTGTTTAATGGGGACAGTGTAGAGGGAGCTTTATTCTGTATCTAACCTCGTGCTATACCTGTCTTGGGAGTGTTTAATGGGGACAGTGTAGAACATAGAACATAGAACACTACAGCACAAACAGGCCCTTCGGCCCCCAAGTTGTGCCGAACACATCAAAACCTACCAGAGGTAGAGGGAGCTTTACTCTGTATCTAACCCCATGCTGTACCTGTCCTGGGAGTGTTTAATGGGGACAGTGTAGAGGGAGCTTTACTCTGTATCTAAGCCCATGCTGTACTTGTCTTGGGAGTGTTTGATGGAGGACAACGTAGAGAGAGCTTTAGTCTGTATCTAACCCCGTGCTGTACCTGTCCTGGGAGTGTTTGATGGAAACAGTGTAGAGGGAGCTTTACTCTGTATCTAATCCTGTGCTGTACATGTCCTGGGAGTGTTTGATGGGGACAGTGCAGAAGGAACTTTACTCTGTATCTAACCCCGTACTGTACCTGTCCTGGGAGTGTTTGATGGGGGACAGTGTAGAGGGAGCTTTACTCTGTATCTAACCCCGTACTGTACCTATCCTGGGAGTGTTTGATGGGGGGACAGTGTAGAGGGAGCTTTACTCTGTATCTAACCCCGTGCTGTAGCTGTCCTGGGAGTGTTTGATGGGGGGACAGTGTAGAGGGAGCTTTACTCTGTATCTAACCCCGTGCTGTACCTGTCCTGGGAGTGTTTGATGGGGACAGTGTAGAGGGAGCTTTTCTCTGTATCTAACCCCGTGCTGTACCTGTCCTGGGAGTGTTTGATGGGGGGACAGTGTAGAGGGAGCTTTACTCTGTATCTAACCCCGTGCTGTACCTGTCCTGGGAGTGTTTGATGTGGGGACAGTGTAGAGGGAGCTTTACTCTGAATCTAACCCCGTGCTGTACCTGTCCGGGGAGTGTTTGATGGGGGGGACAGTGTAGAGGGAGCTTTAATCTGTATCTAATCCCGTGCTTTATCTGTCCTGGGAGTGTTTGATGGGGGGGACAGTGTAGAGGGAGCTTTACTCTGTATCTAACCCCGTGCTGTACCTGTCCTGGGAGTGTTTAATGGGGACAGTGTAGAGGGAGCTTTATTCTGTATCTAACCTCGTGCTGTACCTGTCTTGGGAGTGTTTGATGGGGACAGTGTAAAGGAAGTTTTACTCTGTATCTAACCCCATCTATGTCTGTCTTGGGAGTGTTTGATGGGGAACAGTGTAGAGGGAGATGTACGTGTCCTGGGAGTATTTGATGGGGAACTATTGTCTGTGTCTAACCTGTGTTCTATTTAACTATGGAGTGCCTAACACTGAAAAGGTTTCCCAAGACAGACATTCCATAAATATCTTCTCAAATCCTAAAGTGTCACCAATATGAATCACGCGGCAGAAAGAAAGAACCGGTCCATTTGCCTGTGTAATGCCAGAGGGATCCTTTTGTATGGCGGTTACACACTCCCCAATCATCAGGTGCTGCTCAATCTCCTGACATGGCTGCTAAGACTGCTAAAAAACCCAAGGCAATTGGAAATCTGGTTCTGCAAAGTCTCTTATTCCAAATAACAGTCACTTACAAAAGCTTAAAGAGAGAAAAGACTTAATTGCAGCAGCACAAACCTGCCCTACAATCCAGTAATGTGTAATCCAATAAAGACAGCGTTGTCAGATTACCTTAACCTGACTGAGAGTGAAAGACAAGGTGTTTCCCCTGTTACTCCCAGAGGTAAAAATCTCACAACACCGGGTTAAAGTCCAACAGGTTTATTTGGTAGTAAACGCCACCAGCTTTTGGAGTTTACCCCTTTGCAGTGAGTGGGAGTTCTGATAAAAACCGAGTACATAAAGGCACCCACCTTTACACAGGCAGCTTTATGTGCCTTTATGTGCTCTGTTTGTGATCAGAACTCCCACCCAAACTGACAAAGGGGCAAACCCCGAAAGCTAGTGACATTTACTACCAAATAAACCTGTTGGACTTTAACCTGGTGTTGTGAGATGTCTTACTGTGTTTACCCCAGTCCAACGCCGGTATCTCCAAATCACTCTCAGAGTTGCCAAGCTGAGATATTGACTGACTGACTGCGGGGAGGGGTGTTGCAAGAGCTGCTTTGACAGATAACAAACTGGCTCAGTCTGCTGAAGCGGCAGGAGTGGGGAGAACTCAAACCAACTCTGTGGCAGGGAGTGAGGGAACCAACAAGAGGGAATAACCTCATCCTCACCAACTTGCCGGCTGCAGATGCATCTATCCATAACAGTATTGGTAATAGTGATCACCACACAGTCCTTGTGGAGTCAAAGATCAGTCCTCATATTGATAATAACCTCCATAGTGTTGTGTGGTATTATCATCATTCTAAATGGGATGGACTTCAATCATATCCAGCAACTCAAGACTGGGCATCTATGACGTTCTGTGTGCCATTAACAGCAGCGGAATTGTACTCCAGCACAATCTGCAACCTCATGGCCCAGCATATCCCCCACTCAACCATTACCATCAAACCAGGGAATTAACCCTGGGTCAGTACAGAGTGCAGGACCAGCATGTGGTATACCTAAAAATGAGGCGTCAACCTGGTGAAGCTACAATACAGGAGGACTACCTGTGTGCCTAACAGCATAAACAGCAAGTGGTAGACAGAGCTAAGCGATCCCACAAGCAACAGATCAGATCTAAGCTCTGCAGTCTTGCCACATCCAGTCGAGAATGGACAATTAAACAACTCACTGGAGGAGGAGGTTCCCAAATATCCCCGTCCTCAATGATGGAGGAACCCAGCACAACAGAGCAAAAAATAAGACTGAAGCATTCGCAGCAATCTTCAGCCAGAAGTGCCAAGTGGATGATCCATCTCAGCCTCCTCCGGAATCTCCAGCATCACATAAGATCATAAGATAGAGGAACAGAATGAGGTCATTTGGCCCACTGAGTCTGCACCACCATCATTCAAACATGGCTGATATGTTTCTCAACCCCAATCTCCCGCTTTTTCCCCACAACCTTTGATCTCCTTATCAATCAAGAACCTATCCATCTTTCTTTCAAACTCGCCTCCACAGCCTTCTGCAGCAATTAATTCCACAGATCCATCACCCTCTGGCTGAAGAAATTTCTTCCCATCCCGGTTCTAAAGGGTGGTCCCTTTATTCTGAAGCTGTGCCCTCGGATCCCAGTCTCTTCCATTAATGGGAACTCTCCAGGCCTTTCAGCATTCTGTAAGTTTCAATGGAATTCCACCCCCCCAACTTCTAAAGTCTATCAAGCAGAGACCCACAGCCTCATCTGGACTGAAATTTAGATCTATAGGATGAAAGATCAAAACGGACAAGCTGCGTCAGTGTCCGGAACAGGACATCCTGTAAATCTCTGGTGCCCCCACTCAGTGGCTGGGTCTTTAGTGGTGTGTGAAGTCAGTGTCAACACCTTTTGTCTTCTCCACTTGTATTCTGCAGAGACCCCGCTGGCTCTGACGTGCGCAGTCAGTAATAGGAGTACCAATGGATTTAGTGTTCCAGTATGAAAGTTCACATTGGTGGCATTCACACCAGGGAGTAATCTACCCAAGGATTATTTGTAACACTGTAATCTGCTGCAACATTGCCTTAAAAAGCATTATGTAACACACAGACACCTCTGGTTTAGTACCACTCTGTTCAAACATAATTTAACAGGCTGTAACTTTTAAATAAAAAAGAATAATTACATGGGTAATACCCGAGAGGCCAGAGCAAGATAAGAGAGGCTTGCTTAATTAAAAACAAGCAGCATCAAGCTGAAAACCATTTGGAATGGTAAACTGTAGTTTCCCTATAACCGTGTAGTCCTGTCACAGTAAGACTGACCCCGGTGTTTGACAAAGTGTCGGGGGTGCAATTGTATTGGTTGTGCTTCAGTCAAACCCCACGGTAGGCAATAGGGATTACTCTGAGGCTAAGGGGAGAGAACATGATAAACACAGCATGCATCACAAGGTTAGACTGGAACAAGTGGAGGTCACAGAGATCAGTAATGCAGGCGAGGCTTTGCATTGCCAACACTTTGTGACTAAATCCTGATTCAATGGATAAACAGATAGCTACGTAAACATAAAAACACAGGAGGAGGCCATTCGGCCCTTCAAGCCTGTTCTGCCATCCATCACAATCATGGCTGGTCATCCAACTCAATAGCCTAATCCTGCTTTCTCCCCATAACCTTTGATCCCATTCGCCCCAAGTGTTATATCCAGCTGCCTCTTGAATACATTCAATGTTTTGGCATCAACTATTTCCTGTTGATAAGGTTGTTAAGAAGGCATATGGAGTCTTAGCTTTTATTGGTAGGAGGATTGAATTTCGGAGCCGCAACGTCATGTTGCAACTGTACAAAACTCTAGTGCGGCCGCACTTGGAGTATTGTGTGCAGTTCTGGTCCCCACATTATAAGAAAGATGTGGAGGCATTGGAGAGGGTAAAGAGGAGGTTTACCAGGATGTTGCCTGGTATGGAGGGCAGGTCTTATGAAGAGAGGCTGAGGGATTTGGGGTTGTTTTCGTTAGAAAGGAGGATGCTAAGAGGGGATCTGATCAAAACATATAAGATGATTAGAGGTTTAGATAGGGTGGACAGTGATAGCCTTTTTCCTAGGATGGAGAAATCTAGCACGAGGGAACATAGCTTTAATTAAGGGGTGGTAGTTATAGGACGGATGTCAGAGGTAGGTTCTTTACCCAGAGGGTGGTAAGGGTATGGAATGCCTTGCCTGCTTCAGTTGTAGATGCGCCAAGTTTGGTGGCGTTTAAGAGGTTAGTGGATAAGTTTATGGACGAAAAGGGAATGGTTTAGGTTAGAGGGCCATTGTTTTTTCCTAATTGGTCGGCGCAACATCGAAGGCCGAAGGGCCTGTTCTGCGCTGTAATGTTCTATGTTGTAATGAATTCCACAGGCTCACCACCCTTTGGGTGAAGAAATGCCTCCTCACCTCTGTCCTAAATGTTCTACTCTAAATCCTCAGATTGTGACCCCTGGTTCTGGACTCCCTCACCATCAGGAATATCC
The DNA here is from genome assembly GCA_024679065.1 of Sphyrna mokarran. NCBI lineage: Eukaryota > Metazoa > Chordata > Chondrichthyes > Carcharhiniformes > Carcharhinidae > Sphyrna > Sphyrna mokarran. Next base: position 4,779,583 of record JAGIQG010000021.1, on the reverse strand, counting down.
TCCCTGTGTCCACCCTATCTACACTTCATAGAATTTTACAAGTCTCCATGATATTCCTGCTCATTCATAAAGAGAGACTCTCATTTAGATAGCGCCTTTCACAACCTCAAGTCACCTAAAGTGCTCTACAGCCAGTGAAACACAGTCATTGTGGTAACATGGCAGCAAAGTTGAGCACAGCAAGATCCCACAGAGAGCAACATGGTCAGAGCACAGCAAGATCCCACACAGAGTAACATGGTCAGCAGAACATGCTTTCAGGGATAAATATTGACCAGGATGCTGGGGATTACTCTCTTGTTCTTTGATATAGCACTGTGGGAACTTTGATTTCTACCTGGGAAAATGCACAGGCCCCCAGTCTGCAGACGCTAACAAGCCAGAGCGGTACCATGTTTGACTTGTGGCTTGTGCTGAGTTAGTTCATCCCAGTCAGGTTGCAAATAGTGTCAGTTATCCGGGCTAGAGAGAGATAGAAATCAGCCTGAGTCTGATTCAGAACCTGGCAGCTCCCGAATATCAAGCTTGCTGTTATCATCCACTAACCTCTGTACACAGCTATTCCCCAGTACCAATCACAATCCTGTGAGCAATGCTGCAATGCTGGCTGATTTCCACTGGGTCACTGGAAAAATGCAAGTCCATCTACGAAATGCCCTACACTATTCACCAAGTATCTTCTGAACTTGCGACCTCTACCACCAAGAAAGACACGGGCAGTAGATACCTGGGAACACCATTACTGCTAGTTCCCCTCCAATTCACTCACCATCCTGACTTGGAAATATATCACCGTTCCTTCACTGTGGCCGGATAAGAATCCTGGAACTCCCTCTATAATGGCCCTGTGGGGTCCCTATACCACATGGACACAGTGAGAAGTCTCACAACACCAAGTTAAAACCCAACAGGTTTATTTGGAATTACTGTGCCCACCCCAGTCCAACACCGGCATCTCCACATCCTCACATGGGCAGAAACAGACAAACATGGAGATTGTCATTGACTTCAGGAAGCGTAAAGAAGAACATGCTCCTGTCTACATCAATGGGAATGAAGTAGAAAGGGACAAGAGCTTCAAGTTTTTAGGTGTTCAGATCACCAACAACCTGTCCTATTCCCCCCATACCAACACTATAGTTAAGAAAGTCCACCAACGCCTCTACTTTCTCAGAAAACTAAGGAAATTTCACATGTCAGCTATGACTCTCACCAACTTATAAACCATAGAAATGCACTATAGAAAGCATTCTTTCTGGTTGTATCACAGCTTGGTGTGGTTCTTGCTCTGCCTAAGACTACAAGGAATTATAAAAGGCCATGAATGTAACCCAATCCACCACGCAGACCAACTTCCCATTCATTGCCTTCCACACTTCTCACTGCCTCGATAAAGTAGCCAGCATAATTACGCACACCAAACATTCTCTCTTCAACCTTCTTCCTTCGGGAAAAAGATACACAAGTCCGAGGTCATATACCAACTGACTCAAGAGTAGCTTCTTCCCTGCTGCTGTCAGACTTTTGAAGAGACCTATCTTGCATTAACTTGATCATTCTCTACACCCTAGCTATCACTGTAATATTACATTCTGCACACTCTTGTTTCCTTTTGTATGAACAGTATGCTTTGTCTGTATAGCATGCAAGAAACAATACTTTTCACTGTATACCAATGCATTGACAATAATAAATCAAATCAAATCTCACCACCATTTTCACAAGGGAAATTAGGGATGGATAAATGAATACTGGCCTAACCCAGAGCCAAAAAGGTGAAATTTCAGATGCCATCAAATTTTAGAATTTCAAGCCTTTTATTGTAACCAATAAAGCACCAAGAAGAGAGCATGAAATATCATCATGCTCTTTATAGCGTAGAAAGAGACCATTCAGCCCACTGAGTCTATACCAGCTCTCTGCAGAGCAATCAAGTCAACTCCACACCCTTCTCTTTCCATATGTTGTTGCAAGTTTATTCCCCCGCAAATGTCCAACCAATTTCCTTTTGGAATAATTAATTGTCTCTACTTCTACCACACTCATGCAGGCAGGCAGTTACAAGTGATTTACAACCAATTAAATACTTCTGAAGTATTGTAACGTGGGAACGTATTGGGGACAGCAAAACATGAGCTTAACTCTGCCAACTGCTGGGAGTCCAAGTGTCTGAGTTAAAAGCTGGACTGGTCCCAGAGCATGCCTGTGTTGGACTGGGGTAAACACAGTAAGAACTCTCACAACACCAGGTTAGAGTCCAACTAGTTTATTGGATAGTAATCTCAGAAACGGGGTTCTGGAGCACCAGTAGTTGGATTCTCTCAGGTAGTCTTGACAGTTAATTGTATGTAAGAGGCTGTGTTCCAGGGGATGGTTCAGATAAGGGTGGGTGCAGTGCTCACCATGTGGGGGACAGTCCCATGGGCAGTAGTACTGTTGCAAGGAGGTTTCAGAGAGGCTCGGAGAGTGTGACAGAGACAGGAATGCGTGGTATTTAACCAGTGTCATTGTGTGCTGATATTTTGGATTTAGACAGAAAGTTTGCAGCTGCAGCAGCTCCTGACTCCCTGGCTGCAAACAGAATCTGGCCAAAGCATCTGCACTTCTTCCATTGCCTCTTGCCTCATGGGGAAGGGAGGGAGCTCAAACCTACTCTGAAGCTGCAAAAGACATATGCAAGAAACCAAATAGGAGGCATTTAGTCTTCACTCCCTCATTGTAATAACCTGTTCTGATCACTGTATCCTGGCTGCATTAACACTGCAGTTCACCCTGGGTTCGAGACAGTCAGCAAGAGACTCTCACAATATCAGAGGAAATGAAAAGAAGGAGTTGCAGCTTTCACAGGCCCAGCCCAGCTTTTTAAATTCAACATCTGCTGTAATGTACAAAACACAGTAGTTAATTTTTGCACTGTAAACTCTCACAAACTGTAATGTGATAATGAGCAGACATCTGTTTCAGGTACTGGTTGAGGATAACTATCAGCCCCATCGGACAGAATTCCCATGCTCATCTTTATATGCTATCAACTTTCATGTCCACTTGACAAGCAAAAGACAACATTGGTTTAAGTTCTCAAACAACATAGCACTATCTCAGCACTGATCCTCTCAGAGTGTGGCACTCCCTCAGCACTGACCCTCTGACAGTGCGGCACTCCCTCAGCACTGACCCTCTGACAGTGCGACACTCCCTCACCACTGACCCTCTGACAGTGCGGCACTCCCTCAGCACTGATCCTCTGACAGTGCAGCACTCCGTCACCACTGACCCTCTGACAGTGTGGCACTCCCTCACCACTGACCCTCTGACAGTGCGGCGCTCCCTCACCACTGACCCTCTGACAGTGCAGCACTCCCTCAGCACTGACGCTCTGACAATGTGGCACACCCTCAGCACTGATCCTCTGACAGTGTGGCACTCCCTCAGCACTGACCCTCTGACAGTGCGACACTCCCTCAGTACTGACCCTCTGACAGTGCGGCACTCCCTCAGCACTGACCCTCTGACAGTGCGGCACTCCCTCAGCACTGACCCTCTGACAGTAGACACTCCCTCAGCACTGACCCTCTGACAGTGTGCACTCCCTCAGTACTGACCCTCTGACGGTGCGGCACTCCCTCAGCACTGACCCTCTGACAGGGCTGGCACTCCCTCAGCACTAACCCTCTGACAGTGCGGCACTCCCTCAGCACTGACCCTCTGACAGTGCGGCACTCCCTCAGCACTGACCCTCTGACAGTGCGGCACTCCCTCAGCACTGACCCTCTGACAGTGCGGCACTCCCTCACCACTGACCCTCTGACAGTGCGGCACTCCCTCAGCACTGATCCTCTGACAGTGCAGCACTCCGTCACCACTGACCCTCTGACAGTGTGGCATTCCCTCAGTACTGACCCTCTGACAGTGTGGCATTCCCTCAGTACTGACCCTCTGACAGTGTGGCATTCCCTCAGTACTGACCCTCTGACAGTGCAGCTCTCCCTTACTAATGAATATAATGGGGTAGGGTTGGTGGGATTGCTGTGCAGCAGAATGTTGACTATTTGGCAGTGGGATTTCACTGGGGAATGTCCTGTCCATAAAGTGGGAGGATGGGGGGTGAGGGGTGGGGGGGGGCTCTGCGATAGGTGAGGAATGGGGAAGAGGGTTAAGGGGGAACAGGGGTGGGTTGGGAAGGAGGGAAATGCCCTGGCAGTGAGTAGCCGATTGGCCAATAGTGTGAGGTGGGGCAGAAGTGACTGCTGATAAAATTCAGGGAATATCGGAATAACAGAGCTGTTGTTAAGTTGCAGACGGGACATTTTAGCAGTAGAGAAGCAGAATGTTTTTCAGGTTTCCTTGTCAAGGAAGTGAGCAGTCTGTTTCCCCTCCTGGTTTACAGGCTGAGTTTCCATGTTGTCACCTCAGCGTGCCTGCATTAGAACTGGTGTATCACTGAGACACAGCAGGAATAGCACAGTGAGCTGTTCCTCGCCTGCATGCCTGGCCTGTCTGCACATCATTAACTCACTGTCCTTGGCAGCCACCGGGGATTTTTTTACTTAAACACGTGAACATGGTCTGAATATGCTGCAAGGCACACTCTGCACATTAACTCTTTGCCCAGGAATCAGTTCATTCTGATACCACAAGGGACGGTGAATTTCACCAGCACCTCATTATCATCTTGCCTCTCGCATTGTGGACCACTTGCATTTATATAGTACCTTCAGCGCAGTAAAATGGCTAAAAGTTTCACAAGGGGCAGCACGATGGCAAAGTGGTTGGCACCACTGCCTCACAGTGCCAGGCTCCCGGGTTTAGTTCCTGGCTTGGGACAAAGTGTGGAGACTGCACATTCTTCCCGTGTCTGCGTGGGTTTTGTCTGGGTGCTCCGGTTTCCTCCCACAGTCCAATGGATGTGCGGGTTAGGTTGATTGGCTGTGCTAAATTACCCAGGGATTTGCGAGGTAAATGTTTGGGGTTGTGAAGAAAGGGCCCAGGGTAGGATTGTGGTCAGTCAGAATTGATGGGCCAAATCAGGATTCTATGAAGTAAAGTTTTACAAAAGACTCTCTCTCATGGGAGAATGTCCCCAGTTCTAATCGCTCTGTCTTTGGTGGCTGCATCTTAAGCTGTCTAGGCCCCTCCAGTTGAGGCATTCTGAAAGAACTCCTCAGAGGCTGGTGTCCCTTCACCAGATTCCCGTTATTTATAAACTGGGTTCCATCCTCAGAGTGCTGCAGATACAAGGTCAGAACCAGGTGTGTCCGTAGCCCTGACACTCCTCGATATACACCTGAATTGACAGGCAATCATTACCGCTCTTTCTGGTCAACCAAGTAAACTAACTCAAATTAACCAGGAGGAAACCGCCCGGAACAAAGGACAAAGTGGAAAGGAAACTTAAACTATCGAATCAAAATGTGATTAAAGGGATCAATAGTGCACTCCAGTCCCTGTGGTGCCCAGCAGGCAGAGAAGGGATTAACGGACACCCACAGACACCACATGCTCACTCTCCAGGGGCACCCGACCACGAATACAGCCTCGGCAGAAAAGCAGACAGTTGGGCTGGACAACCCTCTCGGTCACCTGCTGCCTGGAATTGCTTATGGGGTAATCACAAACTCAATTTGAGCAGCAAGGTGGCACAATGGTTAGCACTGCTGTCTTATAACACCAGGGACCTGGGTTCGATTCTGGGTAACTGTCTACACATTCTTCTGTATTTGCTTGGTTTTCCTCCGGGTGCTCCGGTTTCTTCCCACAGTCCTAAGATGTGCGATTGGTCTTACTAAATTGCCCTTAGTGTCAGGGAGGCTAGCTAGGGGGTTAACACACGGTGTTATGGGAATAGGAGCTGGGAGTGATTGTGGTTGGTGCAGACTCGATGGGCAGAATGGCCTCCTTCTGCACTGTAAGGATTCTATGAATCAGAGATCTCATACTCCAAAAAGCCAACCTCCAGTGCCTCGCTGACGTTATTCCCTCCCTCAACATCTCTGTCTTGCTTTGCACCTTTAAGACACTTCTTTAAACCTACTCCTTGACTCAGATTTGATCACATGACCTAACATTTTCTTAAATGACTTGGTGCCAAATATTGTTTTCTCATGCTGCTGTGATGCAGTCTAGGACATTTCCTCATATAAATGGAGCTATATAAATCTAAGTTGTTGTTGTAGTTGACAGGAGGATACTACAGAGTTAAGGAAGGGAGAGATGGTGGAGGGATTTATAAATGACGAGGAGAATGCTAAACTGGAGGAGCCCGGCTAGGTCAGCGAGCACAGTGGGTGATAGGGGAACAGGACCTGTGTGAGTTCAGGCACAGAATTTTACAAGCTCAGGTTTATTACTAACTCAAAAAGAAATATTGTGTGCTTGTAATATAAGAACAGTCAAAAATCGTGCTAGACTTTAATCTACATATACACTGGAAAAATCAGATTGGCAGTAACAGGCTGAATAAGTTCTTAGAATGCTTTTGAGGCAGTTTCTTCGAACAGCACATTCTGGAACCAACCAGAGAACTGTTTATATTGGATTGGTATTGCGCAATGTGACAAATTAATTAATGACCTCAGAGGAATGGGATGCCTAGGTAGCAGCGACCACAATACAGTTGAATTTTACACCCAGTTTAAAGGGGAGAAGGGTGGGTCAAAGATTAGTATTTTAAACTTACAGGGTCTCATGGGAAGTGGGCGCCCATGGCTGGGCCAGCATTTATTGCCCCATTGCTAATTGGCGTATCACGCTCAGCTAATTCTGAGGTCATTTAAAAATCAACCATTTTGCTGTGGATCTGGAGTCACGTGAAGGTCAGATATGAAAGGAAGCTAACCAGAAATATAAACCTAGATAACAAAAGTTTCCACAGGTATATAAACAGGAAAAAAAGTAAATAAAGTGCGTGTTCAGCACCAGGGACCCGGGTTCAATTCCAACCTTGGCTAACTGTTTCTATGGAGTTTGCATGTTATCTCTGTGTCTGCGTGGGTTTCCTCCAGGTACTTCGATTTTCTCCCAAACTCCAAAGATGTGCAGGTAAGGTTAATTGGCCATGTTAAATTGCCCTTTACTGTTAAGGGATTGGCAGGGTAAATATGGGGAGCTTAGGTTATGGGGATAGAGCCTGGGTGAGATCGTTGCTGGTGCAAGTTTGGTCTGCTTAATGGCCTCTTTCTGCACTGTAGGGATTCTATAATTCTAATGGGTAAATAATAAGGAAACGGCAGATGAAGTTAACAGATATTTTGCTTCTGTCTTCACTGTAGAGGATATAAAAAACATTCCAGTAATAGCTGTAAATCTGGAGGTGGAGGGGAGAGAGGAACTCAGTGAAATTACAATCACACGAGAAGCAGTACTGCACAAACTGATGGGGCTGCGGGCTGACAAGTATCCAGGTCCTGATAGAGGTCAAACCGGGGTCTTACTAAAGGTGGCTAATTAGTCAGTAGGTGTGATGGTGTTTACTTTCCGAAATTCATTTGATTCTGGAAAGGTTCCACTGGTTTGAAAAGTAGCGAGTATAAATCCTCTATTCAAAAAGGGGGCAGGGAGACAGAAAACAGATAATTCTAGGCTAGCTAGCTTGACATCTGTTGTGGAAAGGTGTTAAAATTGATCATTGAAGAAGTTATAGCTGGGCATTTAGAAAACACAAGTTAATTGGCAAGAGTCAGCATGATTTAAGAAAGGGAAATCATGTTTAACCAATTTACGAGAGTTTCTTGAAGGAGTAACATGTGCTGTGGGTAATGGAGAATCTGTAGAAATACTAAAGAACAAAGAACAAAACAGCATGGGAAACAGGTCCTTTGGCCCAACGAGACCGCGCCGCCACCCTGATGTTCCCACCTCTACCCTGTCCATGTTTATAGATCTATGGATTAAAAACCAAATTTGAAACAATTTAGGAAAAATTTGTTTTGCCAATTAGCCTAACAGCACATCTTTGGGATGTGGGAGGAAATCGGAGCGCCTGGAGAAAACCCACGCAAGCATGGGGAGAATGCGCAAACTCCCACAGACACAGGCCCAAATCCATGTATCTGCACAGCACAGCGATAGTCACTGAGCTGTCGTGTTGCCTATCAAATGGCCCAGGTCAAGCGTACACTAATGACGTGAACACTAGGATACTCTTGAAAAAAAAAATCCAAGAGCAGCCCTCTCACGACCCATCGCGTGTATGCCCCTCGTTAGACAACAAGGTGGACCAAAGCACCTGTAGGATAAAAACAAGTACATCAATATCATCATCTATTTACACACTTCCCAGGGACTCCCAAGGCTCATGATCCCTATTTTAAATCAGTTTTCTATACCCCTCCATTCCCATTCTGTTCATGTGCCCATCTAAGTATTTCTTAAATAACTCCAGAGTACCTGCCTCCACCACTTTACTTGGTAGCGCATTCCATACCCCCACCACTCTCTGTGTGAAAAAACTCCTTCTAGCATTCAAATTATACCTTACCCCCCTCACCCTAAGCCCGTGACCCCTCATGCTATTAGAATCCATCCTAGGAAAAAGCTTAACCCTGTTTACTCTATCTATACCCGTCATAATCTTGTACACCTGTACTTGGATTTCCAGAAAGCATTTGATGAGGTGACATTCAAAGGTTATTGCAAAAAATAAAAGTTTGTGATGTAACGTATTTGCCTGGATTGAAGATTGGCTGGCTGGCAGAAAACAGAGTATGCATAAATGGGTCTTTGTCTGACGACAGGATGTGATAAGTGGCATTCCGCCGCACCCCCCCCCCTCCCCCCCCACCTCCAAGGGGCTGTGCTGGGGTGTCAACTTTTGCAATTTATATCAATGATTCAGATGTTGGGAGTGAAGGCATGGGAGCTAAATTTGCATACAAATACAAAGATAGGTAGCAAAGTATGTTGTGAAGGAGGCATAAGGAGTTTTTGCAGACAGGTATAGATAGGTGAGTGAGTGGGCAAAGATCTGGCAGATAATATATAATGTGGGAAAATGTGAAGTTGTTCATTTTGGCAGTAAGAATAAAAAAGCAGAGTATTACTTAAATGGAGAATGATTTCAGAATTCTGAGAGGGATCCAGCTATCTGCCCCTCCACTGTGGTTATATTCACTGCTGGATGTCCCTGGAGGGGAGAATTGGTGTCTGAGGGCACAGTTCATACCCTTCCGTGCCTTATCTGGGTAGCTGCAGACTACCATTTCCATAGCACTTTCAACACAGTAAAACATTGCAACATCCTTCATAGCAATGATCTGAAACAAGATTTGACAAGCTCCATCCTCCAGTAGTTTTTGTGTAAATGCCTTCCTCAGACTGAGATGTTACATGTCTCCCAGAGTCAATCTGGCAACTCTTCTGAGACTCCCCATAGTTTCCCATTTGCCTTGTCAGGAGTGGAAGGACTGTTTTAGGCCATGGCTCAGTGAGTAACATTCTCTTCTCTTCCCAGTGACCCATACAAATGAGGAACAGTCCTGCTGAACTCCATTTACTGAGAGATGCAGCCTCTCCTAGTCGAATTTCTAAAAGTATCAAAGCTGAGTGAAGGGAAGTTCCACTTTCAAAACCAGTGATTACAGAAAGGAAAGATCCTTATTCCCATAGCACCTGTCACGACACACACACACTAAAGCACTTCACAGGCAATTAACTAAAGCAGCATGGTGGCACAGTGGTTAGTACTACTGCCTCACAGCGCCAGGGACCGGGTTTGATTCTGGTCACGGATCATTGTTTGTGTGGACTTTGCACATTCTCCCTGTGCATGCGTGGGTTTCCCCCAGGTGCTCCGGTTTCCTCCCACATTCCAAAGATGTGCGGGTTAGGCAGATTGGCCATGCTAAATTACCACTTAGTGTCGGGGGATTAGTAGGGTAAATATGTGTGATTACGGGAATAGGGCCTGAGTGGGATTGTGGTTGGTGCAGACGCGATGGGCTGAATGGTCTCCTTCTGCATTGCAGGGATTCAATAATTCTAACTACTATTGACAGTGAAGTCGCTATTGTCAAGAGGAAACAGAGCTGCCAATTTAAGCACAGCAAGATCCCACATAACAAACAGTATTACAGATCGTCTTAATGATTTTTATTAAGTCATCAGTGCCGGCCATGGCAACAGGGAGAACATCTCTGCTTCCTTTGAATAGTGCCAAGGGACTTTTAAACCCACTTGTGAGTGGAGATGGAGCATCAGGTTAATGTCTCATCTGAAAGGTAGCACCTCCGACAGTGCAGCTCTCCCTCACTACTGCACTGGGATGTCAACATTGATTCTGTGTCCACATCTCTGGATTGAGACTTGAACCAATGAGAGGCAAGAATATTACTGTAACGATTTTAATCAGGCAATTGAGGTTGGCCAGCTTGAATATGAACTTTCTGATTGAGGGCCAAATTGATGGTCCAATCAGAGAGCCCCATGTTCTGTACTTAAAAGGAGTGTCAGTTCCTCTGGCGCTCCGGATGGAGACTGCAGATTGACAGCTATAACTATAGTGTTGTTAGGTATTGTAAATAAAGGAATTCTGACAAATGGACTTCCGCCTCTGAGGATTTATGACGTTACCCACTGAAGCAGGGTTGATAGAAGAGGGCCAGAGATAGCATGTGTACAGCAGGGCATCTGTGACCAAGGGGAGTTCAGAGATGCACATTAAATGATCCTTGTATAGTTAAAAGAGAGGAGAAAGGTGGTAGTGGAGAAGGGATTGGACCTGAAAATAGAATCAGACAACAAGATCTTCTTGCGTCCTGGCCGGGAATTTGACAAAGGTGCCAGGATCGCTTTCTTAGAAACATGAATAGTGAGTGAAATTTTTTAGTCCTGCACACCACCAGAATCATAGTGGACAAAACAACAATTCTGGAGGACCACTTACAGGTTCGTTGATCTTGAGTGGGAGTTTTCAGTCTTGGGGCGTTGCGGTTGCAGTATCTGCCCAATGTGTTACTTCGACTCTCACTCAAGATTCACTCAAGAAATTGCAACCCAGTTTAACCTGACAGTACAGTGCAGTACCGAGGGAATGCTGCACTGTCGGAACTGCTGCATGAGCCAGGAAATCCACCCTTTAGATATCGATCATTCCCCAGAATGAAGAGCTTGTTGTATGAGGAACGGTTGGGGACTCTGGGTCTGTACTTGTTGGAGTTTAAAAGGATGAGTGGGCATCTTGTTAAAACTTACAGGATACTGCCAGGCCTGAATAGAGTGGACGTGGAGAGGATGTTTCCACTAATAGGAAAAACTGGAACCAGAGGACACAGCCTCAGGCTAAAGGGATAATCCTTTAAAACAGAGATGAGGAGGAATTCCTTCAGCCAGAGAATGGTGGATCTGTGGAACTCTTTGCTGCAGAAGACTATGAAGGCCAGGTCATTGAATGTCTTTAAGACAGAGATAGAGATGTTCTTGATTAATAAGAGGATCAGGGGTTATGGGGAAAAGGCAGGAGAATGGGAATGAGAAAAATGTCAGCCATGATTGAATGGCAAAGCAGACTCGATGGGCTGAGTGGTCTCATTCTGCTCCTTTTTCTTATGATCTTATAGATGTTGGAATGAGCTCCTATCTGCCTGTTCAGGTGGTGTTAAATGAGGAGCCGATATTCCCTAACCCAACACCACCAAAAGCAGAGAAAGGGAACTTCCACCTGAAGGCTCATTGAGAAATGATGCTGTCAGTAAAATGGCTGCAGCTTTTTGCCAGCAAAACAATATTGTCTGCACTGCAAGAAGTAATTAATTGTGCACTAGTTCCTTACTCTTGTGACTAAACATTCAAGTCCTCTTATTAAATCAATACATTGTAAAAATACTGGTGTCTCTAGACTGTAAATGCCACAGTATAGAGAATGTGTAACTAAGTTGTTCATAGCTTATCCTGTAAGTTCTGGTCCCTGTTTGACTGTTACAGTTTTATTCCTCACACTCCACATGCCTTCCTAAGCTGACAGGCGATTTCCCTGGAGGATGTTCTTCTCTGGTAAAAGCTAATTGCTCTATGTTCCAAGTAGAAGGGTCGAGGCATCTGTCTGTGACTATCACTGAGAGGACTGTCAAATAAGCAAACAACTCTGCTCTAATCAAATTTTTTCCTTCTGCCTTTCTCCAGTCACGTTTCCGAGCTGCCTTTACCACATGTGCTCTGCTGTCTTGTGGCTGGATGTGTGTTCCTGTTCGGCTCACACAGAATCCATAGAAGCATAGAATCCATCTAGAAAGAGGCCATTCGGCCCACTGGGTCTGCACTGACTCTCACCCAGGCCCTTCCCTCCGCTCTAACTTCATAGGGGAATCTAAAACTAGAAGGCATTGGTTTAAGGTGAGAGGGGAGAGATAAAGAAAGTCCAGAGGGGCAGTTTTTTCACACAGAGGATGCTGAGTGTCTGGAATAAGCTGCCAGAGAAGTAGTAGAGGCCGGTATAATTTTGACTTTTCAAAAGCATTTAGATAGTTACATGGGTAAGATGGGTATAGAGGGATATGGGCCAAATATGGGCCATTGGGACTAGCTTCAGGGTTTAAACCAAAGGTCGGCATGGACAAGTTGGGCCAAAGGGCCTGTTTCCATGCTGTAAACATCTATGACTCATGACATTTACCATAGCTAATCCATCTGAATGACACATCTTTGGACAATAAAGGTAAAGTAAAAGTTTAGATTATTAGTGTCACAAGTAGGTTTACATTAACACTGCAGTGTCATTACTATGAAAAACCTCTAGTCGCCACACTCCAGCCTGTTCGGCTACACTGAGGAAGAATTTAGCATCGCCAATGCACCAACACCAGCAAGTGTTTGGGACTGTGGGAGAAAACCCAAGCACCTGGAGGAAACCCATTCAGACATGAGGAGAATGTGCAGATTCCACACAGACAGCGATCCAAGCTGGGAATCAATCTCATGTCCCTGGCACTGTGAGGCAGCAGTGCTAACCATTGTGCCACTCTGGGGCAATTTAACATGGCTAGCCCTCCTATCTGTTTGAGAGGAGAGAGACTGTAAAGAATTGACAGCTTCCTAATCATAAAAATCCCGATATTTCTGCTGTGTTTTTGGTCTTAAATCCTGTTCAGTCCTTCAAAAGCCATGGGAGGGGTTTTCTGGCCGTATGTGCCCCAAGACCAACAATTCCTACACCAGCTCAACGGGATTTGAAATGGTTCGCAAAATTTTCAGCTACAATTCCTGTGGCAGGCAGGATTGGGAAATTTCTGATCCCTGTTACTTTCAATTCTTCTGTTTCTCCTTCCTAAATTCATCATCACCTGCTCACTATCTGGGCAGCACGATGGCATAGTGGTTGGCACTGCTACCTCACAGTGCCAAGGACCTGGGTTCAATTCTCACTTGGGTCACTATCTGTGTGGAGTCTGCATGTTCTCCTCGTGTCTGCGTGGGTTTCCTCCAGGTGCTCTGATTTCCTCTCACAGTTTAAAGACGCGCTGGCTAGGTGCATTGGCCGAGCTAAATTCTCCCTCAGTGTATCTGAACAGGTGCCAGAGTGTGGCGACTAGGGGATTTTCACAGTTACTTCATTGCAGTGTTAATGTATGCCTACTTATGAAACTAATAAATAAACTTTTAAAACTCAAATATTATTTACTGCCTATCCCACACTTTCTGTATCTCTTTAGTTTCCCTTCTGCAATATTTATTATGCTGAACTTTGTTACTCTAATGTGACTTGTTGTTGCCAAAAGCTCTTTCAAAAACTCCTTTGTTTTCTTGGGAGGTTTCCTCTCTCTCATCCCCGCTGTCTGAACATTATGAATCATGGCTCTCCCCACATTTCTACCACAAAGATATCACACTGCAGCAAGGCGATGTGGTAGACCCCCAGAACTGTTCAAGATGGGTTGGGGACTGAATAATGTTGCCATTATTCAGCATCACACTCTTAGCTAATTGAGCTAATCTGTCTCCCCCCCACCCCTACTCGCAGCCATGCAGAGCTGGGTTAGTTTGAGGGCAGTTGTGAAGTTAGACTCAACACGGTGTTCAATGGAGGACATCTACGAGACTCCAGGTCGATTACAATGAGAACAGAGTAGCAAGAAAAGCAGTAAACTGCCCAGGAAAATAAACATTGGATTTTTTTTTAATATAAAGGTACTCCACAACATTATTCCGAATACATAATTTTTCAAAAGATGATGGAGGAATGAAAAACACTTTGACCTCAACTGAGGAACTTTGGAATGTGAGGAGGTCATTCAGCCCCTCGAGTCTGTTCTGCCACTCACTCAGGCTGATCTGTACCTTCACTGAATTGGCATGATCTACCCTCAGACGGGCAAGCTGACTGGTGGTGACCTGAGGATCACTACACCTCAGGCCAGGGGTAACATTGAGAATGCGGGACCTTCTTGAATAACCTCAGCCAATACGGGAATTAAACCCATGATGTTGCCATTGCTCTATACCACAAATCAGCCTCCATTAACCGTGTTAACTGACCTCCGCCCCTCTCTCTGCAACTGGTAGGTGTTACTGTATGGAAAACAAAATTTAATTTACTCTTTCCCAGTGTTATTCATTCTTTTCCAGAGCCCTGAAATTCTTAACCATTACATTCAAATTCTTGGTGAGTGATTTTATCACAAATATTCTCAGTGTTGAAAAAGTGTGGAAATGGGAGAGAATCACCCCCACTCTTTGGGTGAGTTCCCAAACGCTATCTTCTGGCACATAGGGAAAAAAGAGGCAGGGTGTGATTCTTGCAAACAGTGGGAGTGGACCAAATCTATTCATGTCAGAAAATTGGCTGCAGACTGCTACAGAGCGCTATTGCACATGCGCCCTGATCTCCCAGTATACTGTGTATAAGAGTACACAGTACATTGGGAGATTATAACTCCCCCCATCCCACCAATTGCCCCTCCCATCACATTCCTGATCTCTCTCTCCACCACCCTGGCTGATCACTATCTCCTTTCTGGGGCGTGAGGTTGAGCTTGCCGGGAGAACAGAGTCGGTAATATCATGACAGGCGAGAAACAAGGCACGATCCTGGTTTTTCACCTCCTGTGTGATCTTTCTGGCTTGCCCCTTTATCAGAGAGTGGTGAGTGTGGAACTCATAACCACAGGGAGTGGTGGCTGTGAATAGGTTTAGTGGATAGAACTGAGCTGGAATGATAAACTAGACAAAGGGATTTGTTGTCAGGGTTAGGATCTAGAAATGAGGGGGGGGAGAGGGGTTGGAAGAGGCTCGGTTGGAGCTGAATGATTTGATTTTGAATTGTATACTTCATTTCAAAAATAATAATTTTCAATAGACTTTCTAAAGTCTATGGAATTATGAATTTTTTTCAAATGCAGCGCTGGTAAATGTTGATTTCGTTCACAATCTTAATCGATTGGCTACATCAAATTGGTCTGTGAGGTTTACATCGAAGGGATGGTCACCTAATGTCCAGCGGTGACAGTGTGTGTAATGTGGAGGCTGCAATGTTGTGAAGAAGACCCTTCCCCTCGCAATCCATGCAGCAATGGCAGGAGAGAATACCCTTGCTCCTAGTCCTTTGGCTTCCTTGTTTGTCTATAATCCCACGCTCAGATTATAAAAACATAGAAATTAGAAGCAGAAGGAGGCCATTTGGCCCTTCAAACCTGCTCCACCATTCATTTTGATCACGGCTGATCATTGAATTCAATATCCTGACTCCCCCCTCCCCCATATCCCTCGATTTCTTTAGCCCCAAGAGCGATATCTAATGTAGAAATAAAAAGGATAAGATGAAAGATAGCCATGACTGTCATGTGGGTGATGAATTCTCCAACTTGAACATTGGATAGAAAATTTCAGTACGGCACTTAACTGATGGCACCTGGAATCCAACAGAAATTATCAGCATTGTCCCCGAAGCAAGATCATATTGAATACAGACACTAAATAGCATGACAGTGTGACAAGACTGATGTCAAATCAGAACAATGGCCCAACCAGAAAGATCGAGCTATTCTATTGTGAACAGAACATGGTCTAAGATGCAGCACAAACAAAGCAATCCTAACCAGCATCCTGAAATCATACAGCAATCTCCAGAAAAGATCACCATAACTAAAGCAGGACTGCTAAGTTCTTATGTTCCAGAGACTTTTAAACTTATTGCTAAATTACATAAGACAATAAAACGTGAGAACAGAATTGGCCACTTGGCCCATCGAGTCTGCTCCACCATTCAACTATAGCTGATGATATTCTTATCCCCACTCTCCTGTCTTTTCCCCATAACAGCCGATCCTCTTATTAATCAAAAGCCTCTCTATCTTAAAGACACTCAATGATCTGGACTCCACAGCCTTCTGCAGCAAAATTGTTCCACAGATTCACCACTCTCTGGCTGAAGAAATTTTTTCTCATTTCTGTTGTAAAGGACCATTCCTTTAGCCTGAGGTTCTAGTTTTTCCTACTAGTGGAAACACCTTCCCCATTCTACTTTATCCAGTACTTGCAGTATCCTGTAAGTTTCAACAATCCTTCCTCATCCTTCTAAACTCCAATGAGTATGGATCCAGAGTCCTCAACCGTCCCTCATATGGCAAGCTCTTCATTCTAGGGATCATTTTTGTGAATCTCCTCTGAACTCTTTCCAAGGCCAGCACATCCGTCCTTTGATATGGGGCCCAAAACTGCTCACTGTTTTGGTCTCAATGGGTCTGAACAAAGCCTTTTACAGCCTCAGAAGTACATCCCTGCTCTTGTATTTGAGCCCTTTTGACATGAATGCTAACATTGCATTTGCCTTTCTCACGGCCGACTGAACCTGCACATTAATCTTAAGAGAATCTTGAACGATGACTCCCGAGTCCCTTTGTGTTTCTGATTTCCTAAGCATTTTTCAAAATAGAACATAGAACATAGAACATTACAGCGCAGTACAGGCCCTTCAGCCCTCGATGTTGCGCCGGCCAGAGGACCCTCTAACCTAAACTATTCCAATATCATCCATATGCCTATCCACCGAACATTTGAATGCCCCCAAAGTAGGCGAGTCCACAACTGCTGCAGGCAGGGCATTCCACGCTCTCACCACCCTCTGTGTAAAGAACCTGCCTCTGACATCCGTCCTATAACTACCACCTCTTAATTTAAAGTTATGTCCCCTCGTGTTGGTCATCACCATCTGAGGAAAAAGGCTCTCATTATCCACCCTATCCAATCCCTTGATCATCTTATACGCCTCAATTAGGTCACCGCGTAACCTTCTTCTCTCTAATGAAAATAACCTCAGGTCCCTCAGCCTTTCCTCATAAGGCCTTCCCACCATACCAGGCAACATCCTGGTAAACCTCCTCTGCACCCTTTCCAATGCTTCCACATCTTTCTTATAATGCGGCGACCAGAACTGTACGCAATACTCCAAGTGCGGCCGCACCAGAGTTTTGTACAGTTGTAACATAACCTCACGGCTCCTAAATTCAGTCCCTCTACCAATAAAAGCTAACACACCGTACGCCTTCTTAACAACTTTATCAACCTGGGTGCCAACTTTCAAAGAGCTATGTACTTGTACCCCAAGATCCCTCTGCTCGACAACACTATTAAGGGTCCTTCCATTAGCCCTATATTTTATATGCCTGTTAGAACATAGAACATAGAACATTACAGCACAGAATAGGCCCTTCGGCCTTCGATGTTGCGCTGACCAATATAAAAAGCAAAGCCCCTCCAAACTAAACCATTCCCTTCTCTTCCATATACTTATCAACTAACCTCTTAAACGCCACCAAACTTGGCGCATCTACAACTGCGCAGGCAGGGCATTCCACTCCCTAACCACCCTTTGGGTAAAGAACCTACCTCTGATATCCGTCCTATAACTATCACCCCTTAATTTAAAGCTGTGTCCCTCGTGCTAGCTTTCTCCATCCTAGGAAAAAGGCTATCACTGTCCACCCTATCTAAACCTCTAATCATCTTATATGTTTCTATTAGGTCCCCTCTTAGCCGCCTCCTTTCTAACGAAAACAACCTCAAATCCCTCAGCCTCTCTTCATAAGACCTGCCCTCCATACCAGGCAACATCTGGTAAACCTCCTCTGTACCCTCTCCAATGCCTCCACATCTTTCTTATAATGTGGGGACCAGAAATGCACACAATACTCCAAGTGCGGCCGCACTAGAGTTTTGTACAGTTGCAACATGACGTTGCGGCTCCGAAATTCAATCCCCCTACCAATAAAAGCTAAGACTCCATATGACTTCTTAACAACCTTATCGACTTGACTGCCTACTTTCAGGGATCTATGCACATACACACCAAGATCCCTCTGTTCATCAACACAGATGAACAGATCTGTGATGATGCACAGATGCACAGATGTTATTCCTACCAAAGTGAATCACCTCACACTTATCCGTATTGAATTCCATTTGCCACCTCACGGCCCAGCTCTGCAACCTATCTATGTCCCTCTGCAAACTGTAACATCCATCCTCGCTGTCTACAACTCCCCCCACTTTGGTATCGTCAGCAAATTTACTAATCCAACCCTCTACACCCTCATCTAGGTCATTTATAAAAATGACAAACAGCAGTGGCCCCAAAACAGATCCTTGAGGTACACCACTTGTAACTGCACTCCAGGTTGAATATTTCCCATCAACCACCACCCTCTGTCTTCTATCAGCTAGCCAATTCCTAATCCAAACTGCTAAATCACCTTCAATCCCATGCATCTGCACTTTCTGCAGTAGCCTACCATGGGGAACCTTATCAAACGCTTTGCTAAAATCCATATACACTACATCAACTGCCTTACCCTTATCTACCTCTTTGGTCACCTCCTCAAAAAACTCAATAAGGTTTGTGAGGCACGACCTACCCTTCACAAAACCGTGCTGACTATCCCTAATCAATTTATTTCTCTCTAGATGCTTATAAATCCTATCCCTTATAATTCTTTCCAAGACTTTGCCCACAACAGAAGTCAGGCTCACCGGTCTATAATTTCCAGGATGGTCCCTACTCCCCTTTTTGAACAAAGGGACAACATTTGCCATCCTCCAGTCTTCCGGCACTATACCTGTAGCCAACGACGACATGAAGATCAAAGCCAAAGGCTCTGCAATCTCCTCTCTAGCCTCCCAGAGAATCCTAGGGTAAATCCCATCTGGCCCAGGGGACTTATCAATTTTCATACCCTCAAGATTCGCCAACACCTCCTCCTTATGAACCTCAATCCTGCCCAGTCTACAACCTGGTATCGCAGTATTCTCCCCGACAACATTGTCTTTCTCCTGCGTGAATACTGACGAAAAATACTCATTCAGTGTCTCTCCTATCTCCTCAGGCTCCACGCACAACTTCCCACTGCTATCTCTGACTGGCCCTAATCTTGCCCTAACCAATCTTTTATTATTTATATACCTGTAAAAAGCTTTAGGATTCTTCTTAATCCTATCCACCAAAGTCTTCTCGTGTCCTCTTCTTGCTCTTCTCAACTCCCTCTTTAGCTCCTTCCTGGCTGATTTATAGCTCTCCATTGCCCTAACTGAGCCTTCACGTCTCATCATTATATAAGCCTCCTTCTTCCTCTTCACCAGAGATTCAACTTCCCTAGTACACCATGGTTCCCTCACTCGACCACTTCCTCCCTGCCTGGCAGGTACATATTCATTAAGGACATGCAGAAGCTGTTCCTTAAATATGCTCCACATTTCAGATGTCCCCAGCCCCTGCAATTTCCTGCTCCACCCAATGCATCCTAAATCTCTCCTAATAGCCTCATAATTACCTTTCCCCCAGCTATAACTACTGTTATTTGGTACGTGCCCATCCTTTTCCATCACTAAGGTAAACGTAACTGAATTGTGGTCACTATCACCAAAGTGCTCACCCACCTCCAATGTCTCCTTTCCTCTTTCCAAAGTGCATAACTTCATACTTTTCTACATTGTATTTCATCTGCCATTTCTTTGCCCACTCTCCTAACCAATCCAAGTCCTTCTGCAGCCCCCCTGCTTCCTCAATACTACCTGTCCCTCTACATATCTTTGTATCAACTGTGCAAAAGTGACTTCAGTTCCTTCCTCCAAATCATTAATGTATATTGTAATCCCATCACTAACTCCTGATCCACACCATTAGTTACCAGCAGCCATTCTGAAAAAGACCCCTTTATCCCCACTCTCTGCATTCAGCCAGTCAGCCAATCCTTTATCCAGCTTACCCTTAACACCATGGATATTTAAGTTATTTAACAGTCTCCTATGTGGTACCTTGTCAAAGAAATCTGAATAAATCATGTCCACTGGTTCTCCTTTATTTAACTTACTTGTTATCTCTTCAAAGAACTTGAACAGATTTGTCAGACACAATCTCTTCTTGACAAAGTGGTGCTGACTCAGTCCTATTTTATCATGCACTTACTAGTACTTTGTGATTTCAACTTTAATAATGGGCTCTAAAATCTTGTAAGAAGTCTTACGACACCAAGTTAAAGTTCAGTAGGTTTATTTGGTAGCAAACACCACTAACTTTCGGATGACCAAAGTCAGGCTAACTGGCTTATAATTTCCTATCTGCTGCTACCCTCCCTTCTTTAACAGCAGCGTTACATTAGCTACTTTCCAGTCCTCTTATACCCTCCTGCTTCCAGACAATTAGGACAAAATGTTCTTTTCTTTTGTTTTCATGTAAATAGTTTGATTCTTTAAGGATAAAGTTGTAGTTTACTAAATGCTTGATGGGGCTGCGTAAAAAAACACGATTGGAACAAATTCTACACAAAGTGTCGGAGGGTTACAGCCAGCGTGCTGGAATCTCAGAGCCAGTCTGGAGTTTCGAGTGACCCTGTACACTGCCCTCTCTCTGTCGATCAGAGGATGTTCTGCCAGAGCTGGCAAGGGGCACGGACGGGATATTAGTGCCTAACTGCTCATTCTCATCAGAGACATCTTTCACCATAAGAACAGAATTCTGAACGTGTATTTTATATTACAATAAAACAGAAATTTCAATCTAAACTCAGACTTCAAGAAGATCTAGAAGCAAAATACTGCCAGAAATCTGCAATAAAAATGAAAACCGTGGCTCTGGCGGCAGGAGACAGAGAAACAGAGGTAATATTTCAGAGTTCGTATGCAAATTCAAAGACCTACTTGGGGGATGAGAGAGATCTCTGTGTTAGGACAATGGGACAACATCTGGTTTAAGTCCAACCGATTTATTTGATAGTAAACTCCAAGCTTTCAAGGTTTCCTTCTTCATCAGGTCAATGAAGAGTACTGGCCTCAGGCAGAGCATATAACAGCACACAGTTTACAGATTGCTGATTAGAATGCAAATCTTTACACCTAACCTGCTTTTCAAGTCTTAAAGTGGCTAACAATGTGAGTGGAAGGAGCACTGAGCACAGGTTAGAGAGATGTGTATTGTGTCCAGACAGCACAGTAAGTGAGGTTTTGCAAACCCAGGCAAGTCATGGGGGTTACAGATCTCCAAGAAGATAGGACAGTGGGAGCAGGGGAGTAGATGATGGAAGTTAAAATACACTGAAAGAATAAATCTGAGAGGGTTAAAATATAGAATCAATGGATACAAATAAACTGATGCCAGTCAAGAAAAATTTCTTACTTTGAACAAAGTCATCAAATATCTTCCTGTGTTGCCCTCGGTGCTCCGGGTACCTGACCTATCCAACTCTGTGGTCCTGATTACCACATGCATTAACCCTGTAATCGCTGGAGTACACCACACTGTCTGTTTGAATAAAGTGTGCAAAGTAAAGCTGGTTTTATTTACACGTTTTGATTGAAGGAAATTGGTTCTCCAAGGTGCATCTTATCACCAATCTCTTTTATTTATCCTCCCACCCAGAATTCTGCTTTGGATGGAGGTTGAGGGGAGACCTGATAGCAGTCTACAAGATTATGAGAGGCATGGACAGAGTGGATAGTCAGAAGCTTTTTCCCAGGGTGGAAGAGTCAATTACTAGAGAGCACAGGTTTAAGGTATGAGGGGCAAGGTTTAAAGGAAATGTACGAGGCAAAATTTTTACACAGAGGGTGCTAGGTGCCTGGAAATCGCTACCGAGGAAGGTAGTGGAAGCAGATATGATAGTGAGTTTTAAAGGGCATCTTGACAAATACATGAATACGATGGGAATAGAGGGATATGGTTCCCTGGAAGGGTAGGGGGTTTTAGTACACTCGGGCAGCATGGTCTGTGCAGGGTCGAAGGGCCTGTTCCTGTGCTGTAACTTCCTTTGTTTTTGTTTGGATGCCAATAAAATGGCAGCAGTGAATTTGGTGGTTGTGTCCACAAAACGTGTCTCTGTTGACACTGGTACCCTATGAAATACAACATTTACAATTGTGTGTGTAGCTGAGGGCAGACAGACAGGTCTGACTGCTGCACTCTCTCATACTGAATCATATAGCAGACATTGGCTATTCAGCCCAACCATTCCAAGCTGGTATTTATGCCCCACATGAGCTCCTGCCAATCTCTTTCTTAC
Source organism: Sphyrna mokarran (assembly GCA_024679065.1). NCBI lineage: Eukaryota > Metazoa > Chordata > Chondrichthyes > Carcharhiniformes > Carcharhinidae > Sphyrna > Sphyrna mokarran. The sequence goes on along the minus strand of JAGIQG010000021.1, from coordinate 4,757,111 downwards.
CTAAATCTATTAGAGATACTGCTCTATTCTTACCTCTCATATCTGTGTTTTGAGCTTCCTCTGTGCTATTCTCCCCATCCACTCCCTGTAGGAATGAGTTCCACATTTTCTCCGGGAAAGAATTTCTTCTCAATTGCTGATTGGATTTCCTGCTTTTATATTTTAATGTCTTCTAGATATATGGGTGGGACTTCTGGTACACTTGCCCCAAGGCCAGAAATTCCCGACTGAGGACAACTGACCTCTGTACAGTCTGCCCAATTTTCCGTCCCGCCCACTAAAATTGCTGGAAAATTTCACTCTCTGAGTCCACTTCACCAAAACCTTTCATAGTTTTAGAAACTTGATTTGGCCATTCCTCAATCTTCTCTTTTTAAGAGAAAGTAGACCCAGTCTCTCCATCCTTATCTATAAATGTATAAATATATATCTGTAACAGAAACAAAATATTAATGACCCTTAACGTTGTGTTCCTGTATTTAATACTGATGGAGTCTTATATTTATAATGTACAGGAGTGAGGGATACGGGGGTGAGGGATACAGGGGGTGAGAGATATGAGGATGAGGGATACACAGGTGAGGGATACACGTATGAGGGATATGGGAGTGGAAGATACAGAAGTGAGGGATACGGGGTGAGGGATACGGGGGTGAGGGATACGGGGGTGAGGGATACGGGGGTGAGGGATACGGGGGTGAGGGATACGGGGGTGAGGGATACGGGGGTGGGGATACGGGGTGAGGGATACGGGGGTGAGAGATCGGGGTGAGAGATACGGGGGTGAACGATACAGGGGTGAGGGATAAGAGGATGAGGGATGTGGGGGGTGAGGGATGTGGGGGGTGAGAGATATGGGATGAGGGATATGGGGCTGAGGGATATAGGGGCAGCATTATAACTCTTTTCACCACCTAATCACTTACAGTCAGCTTCAATGAGGGCACGGATAGATCTGGCCAGCTCGCGGGCATCGGTCGAAAGTGAGGCCGGAGTTCTGGGTCCACTGCGGCCAAGCCGATCCAGGAGGTTTTGAGACGAAGGTGGTCCTGAAAATCTTCTGAGTCCGATCCCGCTGAACATGAGGAGGGAACGGAAAAAGGATCCAGTGTTCATTTCAGCAATCATTGATTCATAGAATTGTAGAATCCTTACAGTACAGGAGGGCCATTCGGCCCATCAAGTCTGCACAAACCACAATCTCACCCAGGCCCTATTCTCATAACCCCACACATTCACCCCACTAATCCCCCTATCCCCTCCTCCCTGCTCCCCACATCTTCTCCTCATGTCAAAAATAAACCAGATTGACGATTTATGGGATCAAGAAACAAACACAGCTAAACATGACAGACTTTTGAACAAAATGAAAAGCGAGATATTGGCTTAGATACTGGAAATTGGAGACTCTGGAAATATTCAGCAGGTCAGGCAGCACACACTGAGGGAGAATTCAGCACGGCCAATGCACCTAAGCAGCGCAATTTTCGGACTATGAGTGGAAACCAGAGCACCCGGAGGAAACCCACGCAGACATGGGGAGAATGCGGGAACTCCACATGAACAATGACATAAGCCAGGAATTGAACCCAGGTCCCTGCAGCTGTGAGGCAGCAGTGCTAACCATGGTGCCACTGAACAGACACCAGAGTGTGGCGACTAGAGGATTTTCATTGTAACTTCATTGTACTGTTAATGTAAGCTTTATTTGTGACACTAATAAATAATCTTTAAACTTAAACATAGAACATATAGAACATCATAGAATAGTATAGTACAGTATGGGCCCTTTGGCCCTCGATGTTGTGCTAAGCTATACTGGAACCCAAGATCAAGCTATCCCATTCCCTACATAGAAATTAGAATGATTAATATTTGAGGTCACTGTCCTTTCTTCAGAACTGAGATAATTTTAGCTATTTAACAGCTGTAAGCAAGTATAGCGGCAGCACGAGTGATCCTGGGAAAGATTCGATTTATTATTGTCACAAGGATTAACATATAGTGAGAAGTATTGTTTCTTGCGCGCTATACAAAGCATACCATTCATAAAGAAGGAAAAGAGTGCAGAATGTAGTATTACCATCATGGCTAGGATGTAGAGAAAGATCTATTTAATGCTTAAAGCTAGGTCCATTCAAAGTCTGAAAGCAGCAGGGAAGAAACTGTTCTTGAATTGGTTGGTAGGTGACCTCAGGCTTTTGTATCTTTTCCTGATGGAAGAAGGTGGAAGATAGAATGTCTGAGCTGTGTGGGCTCCTTAATTATGCCGGTTGCTTTACCGATGCTGTGGGAAAGGTAGGTTGAGGAGTCAATAGGGCTCACAACAAAGCATTGTTTTAGAGCGAGGAGAAGGAGATTCAGAGGGGATTCGAGAAAAAACTTTTTCACTCAGAGGGTGATGGGAATCTGAAATGCACTGCCTGGGAAGTTACCGGAGGCTGGGAGCCTTAGGAACGTTAAAAAATATTTGGATGATCACTTGAAATATCAGCACATTCAAGGACATGGGACAAATGCTGGAAAATTGGATTAGTGTGACTTTAGTGGCAGATATTGTTAATCCAGAGTTGATGGGTCGAAGGGCCTTTACTGTGCTGTATGACTCTATACTGAAGGGCTACAGTGATTACATGATTAAAAAGCACAATGGGGCATTGCAGCAGAGGGTAAACAACCAACAACTTGAAAATATTAAGTTGCACCCCCTGTGCGAAATGTGAATTCATAAATATATTGCTGATGTCTCTTAGGGGAAGTAATGGCCCAGAGGTGCTATCACTAGACTATTAATCCAGAAACTCAGCTAATGTACTGGGGGCCTAGGTTCAAATCCCACCATGGCAGGGGGCGGAATTTGAATTCAATAAAAAATATCTGGAATTAAGAATCTACTGATGACCATGAAACCATTGCCGATTGTTGGAAAAACCCATCTGGCTTATTAATATCCTTTAGGGAAGGAAATCTGCTATCTTTTCCTGGTCTGGTCTACATGTGACTACAGAGCTAAAGCAATGCGGTTGACTCTCAACTATCTTCAGACAACTAAGGATGGACAATAAACACTGGCTAGCCAGTGACGCCCACAAATGAATAGAAACCCCCTGAGATTAACAGAAAGAACTACACAGCCATTATATATCAGGTAGTTTTACTTTATCTAGATTTTATGAGTGGGATTTCACAGTCTCACTCAAGCAGAGATCGGAAATTTCCACCAAGGTCAATGGAGATTTTTGTTATCGAACCCTCACCGGTGCCAATTCCGTGGTGGGTGAGGTGGTAAAGTTCTGGCCTTTCTTTTTTTTTAACACAGGTATTATCTGGGAATAACTGAACACTGCAGGAAGTAGAGCTTGTGCCCCCGATCATCTGGAGTCCACATTTTCCCACTCATTTGCATTTATATAGCACCTTTATGGTAGTAAAACATCCTAAGGTGCTTCACACCAGTGTAATCAAACTAAATGTGATACTGAGTCACATGATGAGATGGGACAGGTGACTAAATGCATGATCAAAAGAGGTTTGTAAAGTTTATTTATTAGCGTCACAAGTAGGCTTACACTGCAATGAAGTTGCTGTGAAAATCCTCTAGTTTCTATACTCCAGCATCTATAAGGGTTACACAGAGGGAGAATTTAGCATGGCCAATGTGCCTGGTTTAAATATACATCTTAAAGGAGGGCAGGGAGATAGAAAAGCAGAGAGTTTTAAAGATGGAATGACAGTTATGAGGAGTCACATAGCTAAAGATGAAATGGTGAGAATTGTTGATGAGAGAAGGAAACAAGAGAGTGCAGAATATAGTGTTAGTTATAGCTAGGGTGTAGAGAGAGATCAATTTAATGCAAGGCAGACCCATTCGAAAGTCTGATGGCAGAGGGAAGAAGTTGAATGTTAATACACGTGACAATAATAAATCAAATCGAATCAAATCAAATGAGCCAGGAGATATTAAGGCCTGGGAGACCTGTATAATCTCGTTTATCGATACCTAGGAACGACATACTTGACCCAGAGGGAGTGCAATGAAAACCCAGCAGACTGCTACCTGGGAGGGGGAGATTGTCCTGTGAGGAGACTAGCTCTAATCCCTGGAGTTTAGGGTAATGAGAGTTTATTTAATTGCTACATATACAATTCTCAAGTCACCTGGCAGGGTAGGTGCTGAGAAAATTCTAGAATTAGGGGGTCATGTTCTCAAGAGAAGCGGTTGACTATTTAGTGATTTGATTTGATTTGATATATTATTGTTACACGTACTAGCATACAGTAAAATGTATTGTTTTTTGTGCACTATACAAATGAAGCATATTGTTCATAGAGAAGGAAACCAAGAGAGTGCAAAATGTAGTGTTACACTCATAGCCAGGGTGTAGAGAAAGATCAACTTAATGTAAGGTAGGTCCATTCAAATGTTTGAGAGCAACGGGGAAGAAGCTGATCTTGAGTCGGTTGGTACGTGACCTCAGACTTTTGATTCTTTTTCCCGATGGAAGAAGGTGGAAGAGAGAATGTCTGGGGTACGAGGAGTCCTTAATTATATTGGCTGCTTTGCTGAAGCAGCAGGAAGTTTATTCAGAATCAATGGATGGGAGGCTGGTTTGCGTGATGGATTGGGCTACATTCATAACCTTTTGTAGTTTCCTGTGGTCTTGGGCAGAGCAGGAGCCATACCAAGCTGTGATACAACCAGAAAGAACACTTGCAATGGTGCATCTGTAAAAGTTGGTGAGAGTTGTAGCTGACATGCCAAATTTTCTCAGTCTTCTGAGAAAGTCGAGGCATTGGTGGACTTTCTTCACTATAATTTTGGCATGGAGAGACCAGGACAGGTTGTTGGTGATCTGGACACTGAAAAACTTGATGCTCTCGAACCTTTCTAATTTGTCCCCATTGATGAAGACAGAGGCATGTTCTCCTTTACGCTTAAGTCTAAACTCAATGACAACCTCCTTCGGTTTGTTGTCATTGAGGGAGAGATTATTGGCGCAGCACCAGTCCACCATATTCTCTATTTCATTCCAGTACTCTGTCTCATCATTGTTTGAGATCTGCCCCACTACGGTGGTGTCGTTAGCAAACTTGAAAATCGAGCTGGAGTGGAATTTGGCCACAGTCATAGTGTATATGGAGTATACACAGTAAGAAGTCTGACAACACCAGGTTTAAATCCAACCGATTTATTCGATAGTAAACTCACAATCGGTTGAATTTAACCCTGATGTTGTCAGAGTTCTTACTGTGTTTACCCCAGTCCCACGCCGGCATCTCGACTATATGGAGTATAGTAGGGGGCTGAGAACTCAGCCTTGTGGGGCACTGGTGTTGAGGATGATTGTGTGTCGTTGCCTAACCTTACTGATTGTGGTCTGTGGGTTAAGAAGTTCAGGATCCAGTCGCAGAGGGAGGAGCCGAGGCCAAGGCCACAGACTTTGGAGAGAGTTTCTTAGGAATAATGGTGTTGAAGGCTGAGCTGTAGTCAATAAATAGGACTCTGACAAAGATGACCTTAGAATCATAGAATCATAGAAACCCTACAGTGCAGAAAGAGGCCATTTGGTCTATCGAGTCTGCACGACAACAATCCCACCCAGGCCCTACTCCCATATCTCTACATATTTACCCCTCTAACGTACACTTCTCAAGACACTAAGGGGCAATTTTTAGCACGGCCAATCAACCTAACCCATATATCTTTGGGTCTTCATTGCACTCCCTCTGGGGCAAGTATGTCTCTCCTGGATATCAATAAACAAAATAATACAGGTCTCCCAGGCCTCTGCACCTCCTGGCTCATTTGATTTGATTTGATTTATTATTGCCTCATGTATTAACATACATCCTTGTTGTTTGAGTGTTCCAAGGTTGAGTGTAGGACTAGGGAGATGGCAGCTACTGTGGAACTGTTGTGGCGGAAGGCAAACTGTAGTGGATCCAGGTAATCCGGGAGGCTGGAATTGTTTTGTGCTGTGAGTAGCCTTTTGGAGCACTTCATAATGATGGATGTCAAAGCCACCGGCACGCTGCCTGGGTTTTCTTAGATACCGGGATGATGGTCATTTTCTTGAAGCAGGAAGGGATCTCAGATTGTTGTAAAGAAAAGTTGAAGATGTCTGTGAATACCCCCACCAGCTGGTCTGAGTGCTCACCCAGGCCAGTCGCTTTCCGTGGGTTGACCTGCGAGAAAGCTGCTCTGATATCTGTGATGGTGACCTCAGATACAGGTTCATCCAAGGTTGATGAACCAGGCTGGAGGGCATGCTCTTGCTGACCTCTTGCTCAAGGTGAGGAGAAATTTCTTCACTCAACAGGTTATGAAACTTGGGAACTCTGTACGCCAGAAGCAATGCGATACTGAGGGAGTGCTGCACTATTTTGCAGGAGATGTTAAAACAAGACTCTGCCTTCCTCTTAAACGGATGGCAAAGATATCTGGCTACTGTTTTAAAAATTAACAGAGAAAGTATCCTCAGTGTCCCGGAACCAATATTTATCCCTCAACAAATATAATTAGAATCTGATTATCTAGCTATTATCACAGTGCTGTTTGTGGGAGTTTTATCTTTCCAAATTGTCTGCTTTGTTTGCTACAGTGGCATGGTGGTTAGCACTGCTGCCTCACAGCAGCAGGTACCTGGACTCGATTCTCGGCTTGGGTCACTGGCTGTGCGGAGTTTGCACATTCTCCCTATGTCTGCGTGGGTTTCCTCCAGGCGCTCCATTTTCCTCCCACAGTTTGAAAGAAACGCTGATTAGGTGGATTGGCCGTGCTAATTTCTCCCTCAGCATACCCAAACACATACTGGAGTGTGGTGACTAGGGGATTTTCACAGTAACTTCATTGCAGTGTTAATGTAAGCCTACTTATGACACTAATAAATAAACTAAACAGTAAATGCACTTTTAAAATATTTCATTGACCGTAAAGAACTTCTGGACATCTTGAAATTAAGAAAGGTATAGCAAAATGCAACACCTCTTTTTGCAGTGTAGCATTCTAGAATAAAGAGCAGAGACAGACTCGAGCAGTGATCTGTCTATCCAGCAAAAGGAGTCACCTTATACACAAGCAATCAGATCTGCGAGATGGCTGGACACACACATTCAGACCGACATTCTCAATCACCAGCTCAAAATAGCTATTTGTCAAGGAGCTCATTAAACATTCAATATAAAATGTTAATCTGATGGAACTCAATAAGCTCCCGTGTGAATGAATGATTTATAATCAGAACGATAGAACATCAGCACTTGTCTCTGTGCCCGACAGGTTGGAGTAACCAGCTTCAGTTCACTAATACAGAAACTATGTCTCAAATCCACCTGACAGCCTCAAGGTGACAGTCTGAGACAGAGTAACAAGGGAGGACAGCAGGGCTCTCCACTACAAGAAAGATCAACAGGCAACTCAGTAGGGAAGGTTTCCTCTTTAAAGTTCCAATAGGGTCATTGGACATGATCTTACTGGCTGCTCACGGCACACTCCCACTGCAGCAAGGTCAGAGAATTTGAAATCTCCATTCACTGCAGCAAGAAGGGGAAATCCCAAAGGCTTGAAGGGCCAAACATTTTGACCATAGAATCACAGACTCATTCAGCCCATTGAGTCTGTACCGACAATAACTATCACTGAAGGTGCTCTAATCCCATTGTCCTGCACTTAGAATCCTTACAGTACAAAAGGAGTCAATTCGGCCCATTGAGTCTGCACTGACAGCAATCCCACCAAGGCCATATTCCTATAAACCCAAAACCTCAGACATTTACCCCAGCTAGTCCTCTTGACACTAAGGGGCAATTTAACATGTCCAATCCACCCACTTTGCATATTTTAGAGTGTGGGAGGAAACCAGAGCACCCAGAGGAAACCCATGCAGACATGGGGAGAAGGTGCAGACTCCACACAGACAGTGACCTGAAGTGGGAATCGAACCCTGGTCCCTATGAGGCAGCAGTGCTCACTGCTGTGCCACCATACCGCCCCACTTGTCCCATATCCTTGAATGTTCTGATATTTCAAGTGCTCATCCAAATATTTTTTAAAGGTTGTGAGGTTTCTGGCCTTCACTATCTTCTCAGGCAGCACATTCCAGATTCCCACCACCCTTGGAGTAAGAAAATGTTTTCTCAAATCCCCTCTGAATTTCCTGCCCCTCACTCTAACACTATGATTGATCTGATTGTGTTAATATACAGCATTGTCAATTCAAACAAATCTGGAATCCCAGATGAAAAAAAAAATCATTTAGCATGCTGTCAAAGTACACAATTCAATTAGAGAACCGACAATGGTTTAACTTGAACACTAATTAACAAGATGTTCAAGATTTCCCAAAAGGACACATTAGATGTTGTGCATTCCCATTCTCCCTAGTTTTTTAACCTTCTTTTCCAGCACCCATTGCAGGGATGTCAAAGGCATTGGACATCTTGCCCATATAGCGTGAGTGGTAAAAGCAGCACAGGTTTGAGCACAGGTCTGTGCTGACTCAGGATGATCTGAATCCCGGGGACAGAGAGAAGATCAGGCTGGGATTCCTGCTCTTGGATATGACTGAACAATATGCATTGGAATGTCTCTCTGATGAATTCCCTTTGTTACGTAGTGTGCTTTTGCTCATTGGTAGACTGAGGCACAAAGAATGACTGTGGGTGGAATTTTTCTGTTCCACCCACCAAGGGAATTGTAGCAGCAGAGACATGAACCTCGCAAAGGTCCGCTGACCTTGAGTGGGATTTTCCAGCTTTGTGATGAGCGCAGCTGGAAAATCCCACCCTCTATGGGCAAGATGTCCAATGCCTTTGATATCCCGGCAATGGACACTGGAAAAAAAAGTTAGAAAACTAGGGAGAAAGGGAATGCACAACATCTGATGTATCTTTTGGGAAATTTTGAACATCTTGTTAATTAGTGTCCAAGTTAACGCAAGAGTTGTAGAAAAAGATCAATGCAGAAGAACGATGGCACTTCTGACTGTGCAGCTCTCCCTCAGTACTGCACTGGAATGTCAGGCTCGACAATGTACTCAAATCCCTGGTCAGGAGCTTGTAGCTGGAGCCTCCTGCTGCAGAGATGAGATTGCTAGCCACTGAACTACGGCTGAGACAGTCACAGAAAACGCACAGTATATCACCTTCTCAAAAAGCTTTTTGTTTCAACATAAAATAAAAATCATAATTTAGTTTCTGAGCATATTGTGTGTCATGTTATTTCTGTCTGCAATCATTAACTGGGATTTGCACTGCGTGATATTAGTAACAGGCACATTAATGAGTTTCTCTGGCTGTGATTTTGATGGAAGCACTAATGCAACCTGAACCACTTCAGCCCACATCTCCCTCTCATTTCCTTCGAGACAAATCCTCAAAGTGACAGCCTGTGCCAACAAAGAAAAGGACCGGAAGCCAGACTCACAATGATTCTGAACCCTGCCCATCTCTTCTGCCTCACTCCTTAGTGGTCTAGATCTGGATTTTTGCTCATCCCTCCTCCTGGATTATCAAAGTGCTGGCTACATTCCCATTTTAACACATGGTTGGTTACCTTTGGAAATGTTATTATGTTCACATACCTGACGTTAGTTAAAGCAGCTGGAGACTCAGTGAAAACTTCATGCACCAACTGGAGATAAATACAGAGACATATGTTCCAATCAGCATTTGGATAGCTCGACAGCGTTCTACAATGGTACAATGTCACATTGAGTAATACAGGATTCCCAGCACTGAAATATGCAGCCTATTTCCTGTCAGCGTTTGTGGTGTGTCAGAGCCTCCCCAACCACCCGGTCCACCTCATCAACAAATTCTTCCTTTCAATCGCAGAGGAGGCCAGTCAGCCCATCCTGTCTGTGCTAGCTCTCTACAAGAGCAACTCAGTTCGTCTCACTAGCCCACTCTCTCCACATTGTCCTGCAATGCTTATTTCTCTTCTTGCCTTTATCCAATCCCCATCTGAAAGCAGACCATTCCAGATCCTAACCACTCACCTCATCAAGAGATTTCTCCTGTGTCACTCTTGCTTCATGTGACAATCGCCTTAAATCAGTGTCCTCTGGTTCTTGAATCTGTGGAACTCATTGCCACAGAGGTCTGTGGAGGCTAGTTCACTGAGTGTCTTTAAGACAGATATAGAGTCAAGAATCCCTACAGTGCAGAAGAAGGCCATTCGGCCCAACAAAATCTGCACTGTCAACAATCCCACCCCAGAACCTAACCCCACACCTTACTCCGCTAATCCTTCTAATCTACGCATCTTGGGACACTATGGGGCAATATAGCATGGCCAATCAACCTAACCCACACATCTTTGGACTGTGAGAGGAAATCTGAGCACCCAGAGGAAAACCCACACAGACATGGGCAGACTCCACACAGACAGTGACCCAAGGCTGGAATTGAACACGGTTCCCTGGCACTGTGAGGCAGCAGTGCTAACAACTGTGCCATCATGCCCCTAGGTAAGTTCTTGATCAATAAAAGTATCAAGGGTTATGGGGAGAAGGCAGGAGAATCGTATCAGCCATGATTGAACAGCGGAATAGTCTCGATGGGCCGAATGGCCTAATTCTGCTCCTCTATCTTATGGTCGAGCTTTCTGCCAATGTGAACAGATCCTTTATGCCCCCTCTGGAATTTGAACACCTCCATCAAATCTCCTCTCACTGTTCTCTTCTTCAAGGGAGAGCTCCAGTTTCTTCAATCTACCCACATAACTGAATTCTCATATCCCTGGAATCATTCTCCAAATCTTTCCCATATCTCTAAGGTCCAGGATTGGATACTTGACTCCAGCAATACCACAGAGTGAGGTAGAAATTTATTCACAACTGCAGGCCTGCCAAGAATCAAGCAGATTTCATCCAGTAAGAAAATAACCAAATCAGGAAATATAGCAAGCAGAGAATGGAGGAGGTTTCTCTGTATTCTTCTCTCCCTTGTGTGTTTCTCCAGCTTCCCCCTCAAACGTCACCAATGGGACCCCCACTTTTACAAATTAAATAAATAGAAAACATTTTACCTGATAACTGAGTGATAATGACTCTGGAACTGAGAAGTAGAACATAGAACATAGAACATAGAACATTACAGCGCAGAACAGGCCCTTCGGCCTTCGATGTTGCGCCAACCAATTAGGAACAAGCAGTGACCCTCTAACCTAAACCATTCCCCTTTCATCCATAAACTTATCTACTAACCTCTTAAACGCCACCAAACTTGGCGCATCTACAACTGACGCAGGCAAGGCATTCCATATCCTTACCACCCTCTGGGTAAAGAACCTACCTCTGACATCTGTCCTAAAACCACCACCCCTTAATTTAAAGCTATGTCCCCTCGTGCTAGCTTTCTCCATCCTAGGAAAAAGGCTATCATGTCCACCCTATCTAAACCTCTAATCATCTTATATGTTTCAATAAGGTCTCCTCTTAGCCACCTTCTTTCTAACGAAAACAACCTCAAATCCCTCAGCCTCTCTTCATAAGACCTGCCCTCCATACCAGGCAACATCCTGGTAAACCTCCTCTGTACCCTCTCCAATGCCTCCACATCTTTCTTATAATGCGGGGACCAGAACTGCACACAATACTCCAAGTGCGGCCGCACTAGAGTTTTGTACAGTTGCAACATGACGTTGCGGCTCCGAAATTCAATCCCCCTACCAATAAAAGCTAAGACTCCGTATGCCTTCTTAACAACCTTATCGACTTGATTGCCAACTTTCAGGGATCTATGCACACATACACCAAGATCCCTCTGTTCATCAACATTATTAACAGTCCTGCCATTAGCCCTATACTCTACACACTTGTTATTCCTGCCAAAGTGAATTACCTCACACTTTTCCACATTAAACTCCATTTGCCACCTCTCGGCCCAGCTCTGCAACTTGTCCAAGTCTCTCTGCAAAAGTAGGGCCCAGCAAGAGGCCAGACAGGAAAGTGAAGGGTGGTTGCCGAGGAGGAGCCAGGGACGGAGCAGTCTGGGGCAATGAAGAATTGGGGGTGGGAAGGGGGGGAGTGGAGGCGCCGTGCAGGGGACAGAGAAGGGACTGGAAGATGGCAGTTTTGAAAATGTTGGAACAGAATATGACAAAATGACACAAGATTTTAAAAACAAAAAGGCCTTGATGATGAATGAGAGGCACACTTCCTGAAAATGCATGGACACACTGGGCAGTTCCATGGTAAACTGGCTGGCATTCTCCTTGGTTTGTAAATAAAGACACAATTATATCTGTCCAGAGCAATATCCTGGCTACATATGTAAGGAGATTCCTGGTCTGAATATAATACTATCCCTGGTTTGTCTAAAGGGATATCCCGGTTCTTTTATGTACACGCTGTACCTCTACGAACTGCAGAAGCTTTTCAGTGGACACCTCAAAGGTTTTCCTCGCAATCTCGGACTTCCGTAACTGGCAATCGAGGACAGCAATTCTCTTCCTCAGGTCCTGAGTGTCATCCTGTAGAAAGGGCACTTGTTAAAACCATCATCGTCTACACTGTTACAGCTATTGTTTCCTATGCAGTGTAAAACCCACATGTCAAAGCCCATTTAGAAATCTCTATTCTAGGAAGTACGAACCCTGTGCTGGGCTCCAACAACCCACCAAATAACCACTCCCCATGTCCAAATCCAACCAGGGAGTGTTGTTGCCTTGGAGGCAGAGTGGAGGTGGGAAGGGGAGGGGGTTGTGAAGAGGGGGAGCTGGAGATGGGGAGAGGGTGTGGAGGTCGGGAGAGGGAGTGGGGGAGAGAGGGAGGTGAGGGGGATGGGAGGGTGATAGGAATAAATTGGCAAAATCATGATTGAATGAAATTCAGTCAGAAAGTTTCTATAAACTATGCCACCTAACTCAGAAATGTTGTGTAGAACTTTGTAATAGCTTCCCACCATCATAGCCGAACAGTAAGCTAACTAGTACATGTCATAAGTCATTGAGGTTTACAGCTTGGAAACAGGCCATTCAGCCCATCTTGTCCATGACGTCCTTTTTTTGAACCACTAAGTTAGTCCCAGTTGCCTGTGTTTGGCCCATATCCCTCTCTACCCATCATATCCATTAACTGTCTAAATGCTTTTTAAAAGACAAAATTGTACCCGCCTCTACTACTTCCTCTGGCAGCTTGTTCCAGGCACTCAGCACCCTCTGGGTGAAAAAATTGCCCCTCTGAACCCTTCGGTATCTCTCTCCTCTCACCTTAAACTTCTGCCCTCTAGTTTTGGACTCCCCTATCTTTGGGGTAAAGATGTTGACTATCTAGCTGATCAACACCCCTCATTATTTTATAGACCGCTATAAGATCACCCGTAAACGTCCAATACTTCGGGGAAAAATGTCCCAGTCTATTCAGCCTCTCCTTGTAACTCAAACCATCAAGTCCCAGTAGCATCCTTTCTATCGCATCTATGTTTGCATGTGTGTGTGTGTGTGTGTGTGTGGGTCTGTGTGTGTGGGTCTGTGTGTGTGTGTGTCCGTCTGTGTGTGTGTGTGTGGGTCTGTGTGTGGGTCTGTGTGTGTGGGTCTGTGTGTGTGTGTCTGTGTGTGTGTGTGTGTGTATACCTTCATACTGCCATCAGCCACTCAGCCTTAATGGCAATTGCCACAAGTGGAACAAGAGTCATTTTTACACTAATGTCTCTCTAATTTCCTGTGTAAAAACACCATGGAAGGAGCAGTTGATTGCACAGTTAGGCGCAGATTTAAGGCTTGGCCTTTTGATATTTCAGTCATTAAAACCTAGAGACAAAACATGCTGACTTTGTCGCTGGAATGTGCACCTCGCACTCCCATCACGTTGGCAGCCTGTGCTCGGAGACAGAGAAGTGGACTTCAGGTGAAAAGGGACCCGTCTGCCTAAAACCCAACAGGGTCACTAGTGCCCTCGAATCTGTGGAATTCGCAACCCCAAAGTGTGGTGGATGTTGGGACAGGGAGTAAATTTAAGGAGGAGTTAGACAGATTTTTACAAGGTTATGGGGAGAAGTTAGGAAAATGGGGATGAGGAGCACATCGGCCATGATTGAATGACGAAGCAGACTCAATGGGCTGAAAGGCCTAATTCTACTCCTAATATGTTATGAATTTATCTCCTTCAGGGAAGGGATCCTGCCACCCGTATCTGGCCTGGGCTGATACGTGACTCCAGTCTCACACCAGCCTGTTTGAATCTTACCCACCCCGTTGCATCAGTCATCTGCTTCAGAATTCCAGATGCCAACAGCAGGTGTGCAGCTGGAATCCAGGACCACGGATCAACCTCTTGCATGCGCGCTGGGGAATGACGTGCAGCAAACATGGATCCTGATGCGGTCAGCCGCAGGAAAATCAATGAAACAAGATTGTTCGGAGTCCGTGGATTACAATTTACGGAGAACATGGATTTGAAAGGATATCACTTTGACCCATGAGGCCCCGTGCGAGAAGCTCACAGGGGCTCCAACATTCCTTTAAATGGCAGGAAAAAATGCGACAAAAGCATTTGTGATTAGTTTGGAAAGCTGAATCGGGAATGACCCAGTTAGGCTGCTACACAGCTCACTTGCCCTTGTGTTAATAGCTCACTCAAGTGATGGAGCCGTCACATCGAGTCTCTTGCTTGAATTCCTCTGAATAGCTGTGTAATAGTCTGACAGGCTCTGACCTACTTTACTGCGATGGGTGAGCACTTAACATATACACAACATGGCATGATGACCACTGTGTTACCACGGTAACGAGAGATGACACTGAGTCTTGCCTTGCTCTGCCCCTGCTGATCCGCTAGCTGTGCTTTCAGCTCCGTAATCTCAGCCTCCAGCAGCCGCACCACCTCCTCATAGTCCATCTCCATGCCCTGGGCCTGTCGCTGCGCTGCCTCAGCAAGGTGGATTCTGCTCCGCAGCGCACGGCACTCTTCAACAGCACTTTTGGCTTCCTGGGACAAAAGGAAGAGAAAAGTTGGGCACAATCTGAGAGAGCCAGTGACAATCGACATGGAACAAGCACACACACACACACACATGCATACACATATAAACATACACACACATGTACACACATAAATATACACACACGCACACATATGCACGCACGCACACACACATGTGCACACACACACGCGCGTACACACACACCGGTTATACAGCTTGGTATGGGCTCCTGCTCTTCCCAAGACCGCATGGAACTACAAAAGGTCATGAATATACCCCAATCCATCACGCAAAACAGCCTCCCACCCATTGACTCTGTCCACATTTGCCGCTGCCTCGGCAAAGCAGCCAGCATAATTAAGGACCCCATGCACTCCGAACATTCTCTTTTCCACCTTCCACTGGGACAAGATACAAAAGTCTGAGGTCACGTACCAATCGACTCAAGAACTGCTTCTTCCCTGCTGCCATCAGATTTTTGAATGGACTTACCTTGCATTAAGTTGATCTTTCTCTACAGCCTAACTATGACTGTAACACTACATTCTGCACTCTCTCTTTACCTTCTCTATGAATGGTATGCTTTGTCTGTAGAGCACGCAAGAAACAATACTTTTCACTGCATCCCAATATGCAACACTAATAAATCAAATCAAAAACAGAAATCAAATATTATTGAATCCACACTTAAACAATCTGATAATCCAATCCCTTTCAATGAAGGCTAACAGAATTTACTGTATCCACATGTTGACTTTTGTGCTCCTTGTACAAGAATTCTCAAACTCCAACTAATCTGAAACCCAAATAATGTTCATATTCGGAGCGATTTGAGTCCTTGTACTTTTATCACAGGGGTTAACATTGAGGTTAGTGTCAGTATGTGCGTCTGAAAGCATGTACACGTGTGTACGTGTGAGCATGTGCATGTCTTCATGCAGAAAATACTCACATGTATAGAAGATTAGTGAAAGACCAGGTAACACAGATTAGGAGTTCAATCGAACATGATCAGGCTGAGATTAGTGGAGTATCACACTGCTCAATAATGGCTCCTCAGTTATATTAATGACAAAGATGAAGAGGGACGTGTCCAGGTTTGCTGATGATACAAAGCTAGTTGAAATGTGAACTGTGAGGAGAACATAGAGAGTGGATCATCTGTTATTGCTAGTGGTGAGCTTGTAGATGGGAAGGATATTTACAGGATGCGGGGTGGGGGGGGCTCCACTCTCTCCACCCCACTCCCTCCCCGCACCAGAATTAAAAATCTGGGCAGCAAAGCCCATGGTCGACCTTCCCACTCTGCTCCAGTTGAGGCCTTTAAATGGCCAATTAACGACCACTTAGAGGCTTCATTTAGATTTCCGGACCTGGGGACCTGATTTCCGAGTAAAGCCTTGCCATCGCCTAACCGGTGAGTTGCCTGGGAAGAGGCAGGGTGGGATTTCTTGTCCTTGTCAGTGGTTGGCACAATAACATCTAGAGAGCGGCCAAAGACTTTTTTCCAAGTCCTTCCCTTGATGCCAACTACTGATGGGGTTGGAAAATCCCGCCCGGGGTGTAGGTCTCCTGCTGGCGCCGCAGCTGTAGGTGACACGGTGGCACAGTGCTTAGCATTTCTGCCTCAAAGTACCAGGGACCTGGGTTTGATTCCCTGTGCAGAGTCTTCACATTCTCCTTGTGTCTGTGTGGGTTTTTTCTGGGTGCTCCGGTTTTCTCCCACAGTCCAAAAGACATGCTGGTTAAATACACTGGCCATGCTAAATTCTTGAGTCAAGTGTGACGACTAGGGAATTTTCATAGTAACTTCATTGCAATATTAATGTAAACCTACTTGTGACACTAATAAAATTAACTTGAAATGTTGGTGTTCAGAAGGACTTGCGTGTCTTTGTAGGAGAAACGTAAAAAGTTAATGTATCAGCACGGCAAGTAATTAGGAAGGAGAATGGTACCTTGGTCATTATTCTAATGGTTAGGAGTACAAGAATGAAGAGAACTTGCTGCATGGCTTTGAAGAGACAGAGAGGGGGAAAGTCATCGAGTTTACAGCATGGAAACAGGCCCTTTGCAGATGGGCCTTTTGGCCCAACTTGTCCATGCTGCCCCTTTTTTCAAAACCTCAAACCTAGTTCCAATTGCCCACATTTGGCCCATATCCCTCTATACCCACCTTACTCATGCAATTGTCTAAAAGCTTCTTAAAATATAAAATTGTACCAGCCTCTACTACTATCTCTGGCAGCTTGTTCCAGACACTCGCCAACTTCTGTGTGAAAAAATTGTCCCCCGGACACTTTTGTATCTCTTCCCCTCTCACCTTAAACCTATGCCCGCTACTTCTAGGCTCCCATATTTTTGGGTAAAGATATTGACTATCTAGCTGATCTATGTCCGTCATTATTTTATAGACCTTTATAATATTACCCCTCAGCCTCCTACTCTCCAGAGAAAAAATGTCCCTGTCTATCCAGCCTCTCCTTTTAATCATACCATCAAATCCCAGTAGCATCTGAGTCAATATTTACTGTACACTTTCTAGTTTAATAATAATCTTACTATAATAGAGTGGCCAAAACTATACACAGTATTCCAAGTGTAGCCTTACCAATGTCTTGTCCAATTTCAACAAAATGTTCCAACTCCTGTATTCAATATTCTGGCAATGAAACCAAGCAGGCCGAATGCCTTCTTCACTACTCTGTCCATCTGTGACTCCACTCTCAAGGAGCTATGAACATGTACCCCGAGATCTCTTTGTTCTATAAATCTTCCCAATACCTTACCATTAACTGAGTAATTCTTTCCCTGGTTCAATCTACCATCTGCCATTCGTCAGCCCATTGGCCCAACTGATCAAGATCCAGTTGTAATTTGAGATAACCTTCTTCATTGTCCACTGTGCCATCAATGTCGGTGTCTCCTGCAAACTTATTAGCCATGCCTCCTATATTCTCATTCAAATATTAATATCAGTGACAAATAACAGTGGACTCAGCATCAGTCCCTGAGGCACGCCGCTGGTCTGAATAACAACCCTCCACAACCGCCCTCTGGCTTCTGTCAAGGAGCCAATTTTGAATCCATTTAGAAACGTCACCCTGGATCCTGTGAGATTTAACCTATGCAACAACCTATCATGCGGTACATCGTCAAAGCCCTTGCTAAAGTCCATGTAAATAACATCAGATGGATTGCCCTCATCTACCTTCTTGGTTACCCCTTGAAAAAACTCAATGAAATTTGTGAGACATGATTTTCCATTCACAAAGCCATGCTGACGGTCCCTAATCAATCTTTGCCTCTCTAAACGCCTGTAGATCCTGTCTCTCAAAATACCTTCCAAAAATTTACCCACCACAAATGTAAGTCTTAGTCTTCCCTCCCTAGCCTCCCACAATGTCCTAGGACACACTTCATAAGATCCCAGGGATTTATCTACCTTGATGTGCTTGAAGATTTCCAGCACCTCCTACTCTGTAACATATACACTCCTCAAGACATCACTATTTATTTCCCCAAGTCCTCAAGTATGTGGGATAACGGGGATAGGGCCTGGATGGGATTGTGGCTAGGGTAAACTTGATGGGCCGAATGGCCTTCTTATACAGCAAGGATTCTATGGTTCTAACTTCCTGAACATTCATGCTTTTTCCAATAGTAAATACTGAGGACAGTAAATACTGAGTAAAAACAGTAGATACTAAGGAGTTGCATTTCTGAATCAGTCCCTTCTACAATTGCTCAGTTCCCTAGTTTCTATTTACAAAATACCCATTCATGAAAACACCCCTTGCAGATTCTTATAGAAGCCTCATCGGCCTCAGGGATGAATCCACACTGCTGATAAGGACACAGCAGCACATGGTGTGTGATTTTACATGGAGCTTGTGACCTACTCTTTGGAAATGCTAAACATTCCAGATTTGCCATGGTAAACCATCAGTAACCATACAGTCATTCATTTCTGAGAATATGTTGCTGTGTGTGGTTTCAGTGGGAAGCCATCTGATGAAAACAAGACTCATGTTTCAAGGAAAGCATGGAGAAGGTCCATAACATGTTCCAGATTCCTGTTGTTACACCGAGGGGAGGGGAACTGGAGCACAGATTGTTTTCCAAAATCGATCCTTCTACCAATCTGGATCTCATCACTAGAGACCAGCAGCCCTGCTGGAGCACCACACTGGAGACCAGCAGTCCCACTGGAACATTGCACTGGAGACCAGCAGTCCTGCTGGAACATTGCACTGGAGATCAGCAGTCCTGCTTAACACCGCACTGGAGACCAGCAGTCGTGCTAGAACACCACACTGGAGACCAGCAGTCGTGCTGGAACACCACACTGGAGACCAGCAGTCGTGCTGGAACACCACACTGGAGACCAGCAGTCCTGCTGGAACACCACACTGGAGACCAGCAGTCGTGCTGGAACACCACACTGGAGACCAGCAGTCTTGCTGGAACACCACTCTGGAGACCAGCAGTCGTGCTGGAACACCACACTGGAGACCAGCAGTCTTGCTGGAACACCACACTGGAGACCAGCAGTCGTGCTGGAACACCACACTGGAGACCAGCAGTCTTGCTGGAACACCACACTGGAGACCAGCAGTCGTGCTGGAACACCACACTGGAGACCAGCAGTCTTGCTGGAACACCACTCTGGAGACCAGCAGTCCTGCAGGAACACCGCACTGGAGACCAGCAGTCCTGCAGGAACACCACACTGGAGACCAGCAGTCCCACTGGCACATTGCACTGGAGACCAGCAGTCCCACTGGAACATTGCTTGGAGACCAGCAGTCCTGCAGGAACACACCGCACTGGAGACCAGCAGTCCTGCAGGAACACCACACAGAACCAGCAGTCCCATTGGAACCGCACTGGAGACCAGCAATCCTGCAGGAACACCACTCTGGAGACCAGCAGTCCCATTGGAACACCGCACTGGAGACCAGCAGTCCTGCAGGAACACCGCACTGGAGACCAGCAGTCCTGCAGGAACACCGCACTGGAGACCAGCAGTCCTGCTGGAACACCGCACTGGAGACCGGCAGTCCCACTGGAACACCGCACTGGAGACCGGCAGTCCCGCTGGAACATCGCACTGGAGACCAGCAGTCCTGCTGGAACACTGCACTGGAGACCAGCAGTCCTGCTGGAACACCGCACTGGAGACCAGCAGTCCTGCAAGAACACCACACAGAGACCAGCAGAACCATTGGAACACCGCACTGGAGACCAGCAATCCTGCAGGAACACCACTCTGGAGACCAGCAGTCCTGCAGGAACATCACACAGAGACCAGCAGTCCTGCTGGAACATCACACAGAGACCAGCAGTCCTGCTGGAACACCATACGGAGACCGGCAGTCCTGCTGGAACACCACACTGGAGACCAGCAGTCCTGCTGGAACACCACACTGGAGACCAGCAGTCCCACTGGAACAACACACTGGAGACCAGCAGTCCCACTGGAACATCACACTGGAGACCAGCAGCCCAGCTGGAACACCATACTGGAGACCAGCAGCCCAGCTGGAACACCACACTGGAGACCAGCAGTCCTGCTGGAACACCACATGGAGACCAGCAGTCCTGCTGGAACACCACACGGAGACCAGCAGTCCTGCTGGAACACTATACTGGAAAGACACTGGAACACTGCATTTGACCCTTAAACTGCTGATGTGAATGGTTTGGGGAAAACGGAACAGAGTTGATAGCGAGTGTGCATAACAGATTTTGATGAGCAGGCACTCAGCGACTGTGGTGTAGCAACTCCTGTTCAGATATGACCTTGGGGTGTGATTTGACAGATGGAGCAATTTGCTGGAAGTCCCTTACTAATGAGCAGAGGCCGTGTATGGTCGCAGTTCTCTTGTTTTACATTAAATATTTAAGATACACTCAAATAATAATTGTGAGCAATTTCTCGCTCCTCAGCCTCGCCGCCCCTCCCCCCAACTCCCACACAATGAATATTTTCCAGTTGAGAGAGAAAGCCAATTGCAATCTGGTTTATTTGACAGATTGAGTGGTTTGTGGCCATGATGGGGTTTAAATTCTCCAGGAACACTTGGCTGCTTCTGACCAGCATCAGCGAGGGATTGGGTCAAACTGTGCGACACTAACAGTTTGCTGGAAGAATTCTCAAACCAGGACTTTAAATTGCACCCCCACCCCCTCCACTGCCCCCTGACCCTCCCGCAACCTCTTTCCTCAGGGAGAGGTGAGAATGTGAAACTGACAGGAGGGAGAAAGAAAAGGTTTTGTGAATGACGTTAGATGAGGTCAGGTGAGAGGAGGCTCGTGTGGGGCTGAATGGCCTCTTTTCTGTGCTCAGTACCAGTCCGTGTGAAGTCACTGCCCCGTTTACCCCTTGGTCAGCAGCAGACATGATATTGTGGTGTGCAGTAGGCAAGGAGACAGCGCAATAGCGCTCTCGCTGAACAGACGCAAGAGCTGCTCCCCACCTCCCCCCACCTCCAGCCCCCAAGGCAAGAAAGCAGAAAGTCAAGATGGAACAACAGGAAGCTGCCTCGCACGCTTGCTACTATTCCAATGAGAGGAAATTCCATTTTACATTCCTGGTGTATTGGAGGACGACTGGAGTTGAATAAATCTCCTCTTCCCGCTCGCAATCAATAACAGTAACACCTAGGTTTAAAAATTGTTGTTTCTTTTCAGATTGTAATTATTCCTAAACAGTGTCTATGGATTGGGAGTTCTTTAATAGGGAGCTACCCGTAGCCCCCCCAGTTCACATCTGCTTCGCCTTACTATCAACTCACATGCTTCAGCTATGTGAACATGAAAAAACAGCTTTGTCCCCGCAGGGATTCAGTTCTGGCTGTTTACTCTGCCAACAACTGGGATGTTTTATGCCTGAAAACATTCTCTTGCAGTGAAGCTACTGACTGAGAGCACAGAATTCCCAAGCACCACACACACAACACAGAGATTAAACATCAGCAGCCACAATAAACACATTGCAAGATATCTTTTCTGCCTTTTGTGAACACAGTTTGGACTATCTACAAGCTCGTGCGCAGGCTGGACTGCATTACACAGATGATACTGCACTGAGGATAGCAGTCGAGTGGTTATGGTCCTGAAATAGTAATCCAGAGAGCTGGATTGTAATCAGCAGACGCGAATTCAAATCCCAACACGGCAGCTTGGGCAATCTAAATTCAGTAAACAAACGAACCCGGAGTAAAAGAGAGAGTCTCAGTAACGGTGATCATGGAACTATCAGCAAGGTAAAAGCAAATTAATGCAGATGCTGGAATCTGAAACACAAACAGAAAGTGCTGGAAAATCTCAGCAGGGCTGACAGCCTCTGTGGAGAGAGGGTGGCACGGTGGCACAGTGGGTTAGCACTGCTGCCTCACAGTGCCAGGGACCCGGGTTCAATTCCCAGCTTGGGTCACTGTCTATGCAGAGTCTGCACGTTCTTCCCGTCTCTGCATGGGTTTCCTCCCCGTGCTCCAGTTTACTCCCACATCCTGAAAGACATGCTGGTTAGATGCATTGACCCGAGCAGATACCGGAATTTCACAGTAACTTCATTGCAGCGCTAACGGAAGCCTTACTTATGACTAATAAATTAACTTCAGAGCCAATGCTGAGGAACATTCGGTTCATACATTCGGTAATTTGGCCCATACTTGACCAACATTGAGCATGCATTCGGCAGGTGGTGCGGGTACAGCTCTTGGATGTTGATCCATGGGTTGCCTGGTACCTCATGTCGTAAATGAGTGCTTTATGTGGACCATCTGAAGGGCACCATGACAGCTCAGAGACTATCGATGTGGCTGTGCAGACACTTGGAATTGGGCCGGTGTCTGCGGGAGTTTGCGCGGTCTCCCCGTGGTTGCGTGGGTTTTCTCCGGGCACTCCGGTTTCCTCCCACAACCCAAAAATTCGTTCTTAGGCTGATTGGGAAACAAATTGTCCCTATAGTGAGAATTTTCCATATTAGGAATAATATATATATTATTATATAGGAATAATATAATAGGATAATGGATTTGCTACTATATAGTTATGACGGCGGCACGGGCTCGTTGGGCCGAAGGGCCTGTTTCCCGTGCTGTGTTGCTCTTTAAAAAAAAAACATGTGACGGGGTTTTGCCATCAGCGGGTCAGGAAAATCCCCTAGGTGCAAATGGCTGGAAATTTCAATCAATATCAGAATTATACAGGCTTTGAGCAGTGCTGATTCGGAGTCTCAAATCTAGTATAAAAGCTGTAGGGAAAAAACGCTGAAGATATTGCTGTGGAATTCTCCGGCTGCATTGGTCTAAAAGCGTGCGGAGGAAATCCATGCAGATATGGAGAGAATGTGCAAATTCCACACAGACCGGGACCCCAAGCCGGGAATTGAACCTGGGTCTCTGGCGCTGTGAGGCAGCAGTGCTAACCAACGTGCCACTGTGCCAGCTGTGTTTCCTACATTACAACAACGATTACACTTCCAAAGTAATTTATTGGCTGTAAAGTGCTTTGGGATTTCCTGATGTTAGGAAGGGTGCCACACTAATGCAAGTCTTTCTCAACTGTGAAAAGCAAACATTATCCACCCATAAACAATGGGAGGTTTAAACTAACGTGACAACATGAGCAAGCTGTGGTATTATTACTGTACATCAGTAACAATCACCTCAGATCTGTCAAACTTCCTTTGAAAATGCCCAGGATGATTTGACAGGATGTCTCTCAATTGCAATATCATTATGTCCTTCTGATTTACACTCCACTATCATACTGAAATTCCAGCAATCTCAAACACATATCTGCAGAGAGACCCAGGTTCCCTCTTGTTCACTGAAACGCTCACAGAAAATAAGTTTACTTTATTAGGATTACATATAGACTTACAATAACACTGCAATGAAGTTACTGTGAAAATCCCCTAGTCACCACACTCTGGCATCTGTTCGGGTACACTGAGGGCTAATGTACCTAACCAGTACGTCTTTCGGACTGTGGGAGGAAACCGGAGCTTCTGGAGGAAACCTATGTAAACACAGGGAGAACGTGCAAACATCACACAGACAGTGACCCAAGCCGGGAATGGAACCTGGGTCCCTGGCGCTGTGAGGCAGTTGTGCTAACCACTGTGCCACAGGGCCACCTACGATGGATGCACAGCACATGCCTTATTCACATCCTGTACCTAACAAATCCTCTCCCTCCATGCTTCTTGCATCACTTAACCTCCTCCTCCAGTTGTCTATCTAGGAACTACTCTGACTCTGTTAACCTTATTGCACTATAATATTAAACTGTATAGTACAATGGCTGGACTATCCATTTGTTATACCAATGCATCATAGCCCCAGGAATTTTGCGAGGCAGTTTGGTGATGCAACAGATGCTGGATATTCGAAAAAATTAGGATAAATGTAATTCAATTAGATTAATTCTCACTCACTGGAAAATTAAACATTCACTTGAAAAGGTAAAATGTGCAAGCTTATAGAGAAAGAGCGAGAGAATGCAACTAATTAACAAAGTATAGTACAGCAGAAGAACAGACTCTTTGGCCACCAAGCTTGCACTGACACATCCACCTTTCTAAAGACCTTTTCCCTCTACGTGCTTTATATACTCGCTGCCTATTCATGTATCTGTCAAGATGCCTTTTAAATGTTCATATTGTATCTGCTTCTATCACTTCCTTTGGCAGTGCATTCCGGGCACTTACCACCTCTGTGTAAAAAACTTGCCTCTCACATCTCCTTTAAACTTTCCCCCTTTTACTAATCATTTTTCCTCTCGTAATTTATATCCTGGGAAAAAGTCTTTGACTACAGCAAAGAGCCATAACAGACACCTTAGACTTTCATGCTTTGTGATATTTCAAAATTCTTGGATTCTGGTAAGGTCCTGGTCAATTGGGAACATGCCAATGTGATGCCCCTTACTCAAAAAGGGAGAGAAACGAGAAGTAGGAAACTATAGGTCATTTAGCTTGACCTTGGTGATGGGGAAGTTGCTGGAATCAATCATTAAGGAGGAGATGACTGAGCATTTGGAAAGACAAAGCTCAATCCACCAGGATTTTATGAAGGAAAAATCATGCTTGACAAACTTGCTTGAGTTCTTTGAGGATATAACCAGCAAGATGGATCGTGGGGAACTTGTGGCTGTCGTGTATCTGGACTTCCAGAAGATGTTTGACAAGGTGACACATAAAAGACTGATCCAGAAGGGAGATGGGAGGGGACTGGGGGGGGCGGGTAGAGTACTGGATTGGAGTGAGGATTGGCTGGGTGATAGAAAGCAGAGAGTTAGGATAAATGGGTTCTTCACTGGTTGATGAAAGGTAACTAGTGGAGTGCCGCAGGGATCAGTCCTCAGATCTCGACTGTTAACATTCGATATAAATGATCTGTCAGCAGTGACAGAGTGTAACAGCAAACTTGCAAATTACACTAAAAGGGAAAGCAGGCAGTGAAGAGAATATAAAGATTTTTACAAACAGGTATAGATAGAATGGTTCAAAATTTGTCACATGGAATTTAATGTGGATAAGTGTGAGATTATCCATTTTGGCAGAAAAAAGGGCAAATTATTACAGATAATACAGATAGGAAATAGACAGTAAATGGCAGAATCATTAAGAGTATTGATAGGCAGAAGGATCTGAGTGGGCAGATGAAAGAGTCAATTACCAGGCGGCACAGGTTTAAGATACGAGAGGCAACATTTAAAGGAGATGTACGAGACAAGTTTTTTACAGAGAGTGGTGAATCCTGGAGCATGCTGATGTGGGAGACAGTGGAAGCAGATATGGTAATGACTTTTAACAGGTGTCTTGACAAATACATGAATAGGATGTGAATGGAGGTGGTCTCCGGAAGGGTAAGAGGTTTTTGTTCAGTTAGGCAGCATGGTTGGCGCAGACATGGAGGGCCAAAGGGCTTGTTTCTGTGTTGTAATTTCTCCTGAATTTCTTTATTCTCTTTATTACCTAAATGGAAAGCAGATTCAAAATCCATCTGGGCAGAGGGATCTAGGTGTCTGTGTTCATGAATCGCAGAAAGTCGGTATGCGGGTGCAGCATCTAATAAAAACGGCAAATGGGATGTTGCCATTTATTGCAAAGGGACTGGAGTATAAAAGTAGAAAAGTGTTGTTGAAGTTGCATTGGGTGTTGGTGAGACCACATCTGGAGTATTGGATCCAGTTTTGGTCTCCTTATTTGAGGAAGGATGTGGTGACATTGGAGGCAGTTCAGAGGAGGTTCACCAGATTGATTTCGGGGATGAAAGGGTTGATGCATGAGGAGAGATTAAACGGTTTGAGCTTGTACTTGCTGGAGTTTAGAAGGAGGAGAGGGGATCTGATTGAAGTATATAAAATTTTTAAAGGGATTGATAATAAATGGCAATGGTAGCACATGTTTAGCACTGATGCCTCAGTGCCAGGCACCCGGGTTCGATTCCCAGCTTGAGTCACTGTCTATGTGGAATTTGCACATTCTCCCTGTTTCCTCTGGGTGCTCCGATTTCCTCCCACACTCTGAAAGACGTGCTGGTTAGGTGCAGGGTCCAAACAGGTGGCGCTGGACTGTGGCGACGCGAAGAATTTCAAGGTAACTTCTTGCAATGTTAATGTAAGCCTTACTTGTGGCTAATAAATAAACTTTTAACTTTACTAAAGTAAACGTAGACCAAATGTTTCCTCTCATGGGGCAATCTCTAACAAGAGGTCACTGATGTTGGTTGAGAGGCAGTAGATTTAAAATTCAGATGGGGAGGAACTACTTCTCACAGGGGGCGGTGAATTTGTGGAACTCGCTGCCCCGTAACGCAGTGGAATCTGAATCATTGAATGGTTTTAAGAAGGAGATGGATATATTTCTAGTAACAATAAGGACCAGGGGATATAGGGAATAGATGGGGAGGTGGATTTGAGACCAGAGAGAGATCAGCCATGGCGGAGCAGGCTCAAAGGGCTGTGTTTGCCTGTTTCTGCTCCTCGTTCCTATGTTCCTACATTGATATGGCTTCACGATTCTGGTGTCTTCTCTCTCCTACGCTTATCTTTAATTTAGCAATAAAACATCAATCCCTTCTGAACAGACTGCAGCAAAAAACAGCTGATAAAAAAGGAAGAGAAAATGCTGGAAAATTTCAGCATCTGTAAGGAGTGAAAAGAGCTGACGTTTCGAGTCCAGATGATTCTTTGACAAAGTTTTGACAAAGGGTCATCTGGATTCGAAACATCAGCTCTTTTTGCTCCTTATAGATGCTGCCAGACCTGCTAAAATCTTCCAGCATTTTCTCTTTTGATTTCAGATTCCAGGATCCACAGTATTTTGATTTTACTAATTGGTAAACGGGGACTAGTGCGTGCAGAACCGGAGAATCCTGGTCATTTACTTAACGTTGAACCTGGATGTACATGACCGAGTGGGATCATGCACATGGTATCCCACAGGCTAACCAGCAGACAATCCTGTAGCAGCTTTTGTATCAAAAGACTAGGTGTGTGTAAATCCTCACCTGTTTAATTTTCTGCAGCTCTTCACTCAGCTGCTTCCTGCTTTTCTCTGATTCTGCCAAACCATCCTGAGCAAAATGCAAGACAACAGATTAGTAGGTGAAAGATTACAAAATCTCTGTCCTTTATCTCATCTTTTTATTGGTAACTTTTCCAAGGCAGCTCAGTTGTCTTCATTCTTTGGTGCTCCCGGGAAGGCCCACACTTCCCAGGTTAGGTACCTGATAGGCACTTAACACAGAGGCACCCCCAAAGGAGCGAGTTAGGGCTCTGGGAGGGAAAGCCCTGTTGCCCAGATTAAATTCTGGCCTTGGTGTGAGTTAGAAGGTGGGAGTGCAGGTTTGTAAGGCTCTGCCTCACCCTGTTGCAGCTCTCTGATCCCATGTTTAACTAGATTCTCACATCTGTGTGAGACTGTGTGCGTGATTGGAGGGTGGAGGTTGGCAGTTTATTAAAAGTTGAAGTCCTGATGTGCCGTAGACGTGAGGAGAGAACAGTTACTCTGATTGTTCAGTGCAGGAATAAACCAAGAGTGTAAATCACCAGTCAGAAAGCTGGCTAATTAGCTGATAATGTAAGTTAAGACACCACACTAACCAACTATTAATGGGAGTTATCACCATCTGTACCTCTCTCCATCTTCTACAAAGGCCTTCACTGTCTCCTTGTTAAACCCCCCCTCTCCTGCTCTCCAGCCCTCACCTCCAAGAACAGGGGCAAGGAAGGCAAGAGCTTTGATTTAATCAGCTGCTTCCCGACCCCCAACAATTCCACCACCCCTTTGTCACTGGAGCATTCCTCCTCCAGCCGGCCTATCCACCCTGGTCGAGAGCTCTGCTTGCTCCTATTGACCCTGCTGCCCTCTCCGCGCTCACCCTGTTCCCTTGGCCCACATGTCCGTTAAATCGCTCTGCAGCTTAATTCTATTCCTGGCTCCCATGCTGGCTAACTATGAGAGTGATACATCCCCCTCTCCCTTTCACAACTACCATCATTATCTCATTGTCCAAACTTCCCTGAATACTGCCACTTCCAACCTCTCTTTCCTTTCTAAAGTCGTTGAGTACACTACCATCTCCTGAGACTGTCCCCCATAACTCTCTGTTTGAATGTTTCAGTTCTTATCCCTGGAATGGCCCAAACAAATATCACAACTGCTGCTCCCACTGCCTCAGTCTATCTGAAACCTCTGCCCTTATCTTTGTCACCTCCAAGTTCCCATTACTCCAGCGTTCTCCTGGCCTGCTCCACATTTCCACCGTCTGTACATTCAGCATATCCAAAACTCTGCTGCCCTCTACCAGGTCCCCTTCACCTTGTCTCCTCTGTCCTCAGCCTTGTCTTTCAATCTCTTTGAAAGGTTTAAAATTCACACTTTCATATTTATAGCCCTTCAGACCCTCCTGGTTCCCTTGTTTATGCTACTGGACTAGCAAGCTGAGAGGCAGCCTGGCAAATTGCTAAACTGGATCCAATAAATCTACTCACTGCGGCTACACCAGGAAACATTACTGGAAAAATGCTGGATTCCGGCTATAAAGAACAATGGATTTACCAATCTGGTCAACAGGTGCCTCTTGTCTCACTATGATGGAATTCTGGAATACAGAAGGAGACCATTCGGCCCATTGTGCCTCTTTGAAAAGTATGTCCAGATAGCCCCACTCCTCTACACTTAACCAAGGACTTACAGACCTGCTTCTTTCAAGTATATGTCCAATTTCCTTCAGAAAGTCACCACATCATCTACTCTTATCACTCTTCTCCACATTCCCGCTGTCTTCAAACTTCGTGATGTGAATCCCCAGTATTCTCCTTTTCACAGAGAAACACAGAAACTAGAAGCAGGAGGAGACCATTCGGCCCTTTGAACTGGCTTCATCATTCATTTTGATCACAGCCGACCATCGAATTCAATATGCTAATTCCCTTCTTCTTCCCTGTATCCTTCGATCCCTTTAGCTCCAAAACTATATCTAATTTCCTCTTGAAATCTCACAACATTTTGGCTTTCTGTTGTAGTGAATTGCACAGCGATTCCTCCAGTCCTGTAATCCTCTGCAAATTCTGCAGTCCTCCAATTCTTCCACATCCCGATATCCTTCACATCACCACCTGCAGCTCTGCCTTCAATTGCATAGGTTCCAAGTTCTAGAATTCCTTCCTCAAACCTCTCCATGTCTCTGGTTCATTTAAGATGCTCCTTAAAACCTTCCCATTTGACCAAGCTTCCTGTCACCTGCCCCGATATCCCTTTCGTGGCTTAGTGTCAATTTTGGCTGGATTATGTTCCTAACAAGCTCCTTGGGACATTCTACTAAGTTAAAGATGCTACACAAATGAAAGTAGTTGTTGTCTAGGACAGAATCCTCACATACCTAATTAAATCACTAAGTGGGTAATCATTCTTCCCAAGACCCCCTTCATGGAAGAGGGTCCCACTACCTGAGACTGGGGACTCCAACCTTCTTGTAAAAACGTGGCTCTCATTGGAATCAAAGAATCTCTACAGTGCAGAAGGAGGCCACTCGGCCCATTAAGTCTGCACAGACCATAAGCCCATCCAGGTTGTATTCCAATAACCCCACATATTTTCGCTGCTAATCCCCCTGACACGAGGGTCAATTCAGCATGACCAGTCAATCTAATCTGCACATCCTTAGGGTTGTGGAAGGAAACTGATGCACCCACGCAGATACAGGGAGAGCGTGCAAACTCCACACAGACAGTGACCTGAGGCCAGAATTGAACCTGGGTGCCTGGCACTGTGAGGCAGCTGTGCTAACCACTGTGCCACCGTGCCACCCCTCACTATCCCAGGTGTTTTTGGAAACAGCCAGGCTCACAGCCCAGAATTCTATTTAAAAGTGAATTCATACCTTCAGAGCCTCTGGGTCAAAGGGTGAATTTCATTGGGATCACCATTCAATGAGAAGTCTTTATCATTTGGGAGAGAAGAGTTCATATTCTCTGTAATAATGGAGAGGGTTAATGAGGGTTAATGTTGTGTACGAAGCTGTGCTTGTGAACTTCCAAAAGGTGCTTGATCATGTATCATATTCGAGATTTGTTAGCACAATCAAAACTCTGAATAAAGGAAGCTTGAATCCCCAGATTTAAGGAGCTGGAGATTTAGAGCAAATCCATTCAATTCACATCAATGGGCCACATTTTAAAATAAAAACATGACGATTAAAATGATCCACAAGGGGCCTCACAGTGATCAGCACCTAACAGCACCAGGACCCGGGTTCGATTCCTGCCTTGGGTAATTGTTGTGTGGATTTTGCACATTCTCCCCGTGTCTGTGTGGATTGCATCCAGTTTCTTCCCACAGTCCAAAGATGTCCGTGTTAGGTGGATTGACCATGCTAAATTCTCCCTTAGTGTCAGGGGGATTAATTCAGGTAAGGTAAATATGTGGGGTCATGGGGATTGGGCTGGGTGAGATTTTGGTTAGTGCAGACCAGATGGGCTGAATTGTAGGATTCTACAAATTCCTGATTCATAATCTTTTAACATGATCTGGGGAAGCTTTGTTCTCTCTCGTGACAGAGCTTTATCACTATTCCAAACTGCAGTAACCTTCTCCCACCTTGACTTTCTTCAACTCTTTTAATGCTTCATTTCTCTCTCGGGTGATTCTTTCCAAATCTTCCTTATCCATGGAACTGGACGATGCAATCTGAAAAATTCAGGAGGTATTCAGTCTCAACAGCTGGGAGCTTTTCACAAGACAAATCCAAGATTATTTAATATTTAACTCTGTTGATGAAAGGAGAATCTCACAGTAACTTCATTACAATGTCAATGTAAGCCTGACTTGTGACTAATAAATAAACTTTCTTTTGGAAGTAGCAAGGACAGGAAAGCTGGATAACTGGTTTTTCAGTTCTGGTAATTGGACTCTGCTTGCTGTAAATGTGCCTTTTTTATTCATTTGTGGGCATTTATTGCCCAGCCCTAGTCGCCCAAGCGTAGTTGAGAGTCAACCACATTGCTGTGGCTCTGGAACCACATGCAGACCAGACTGAGTAACCATGACAGATTTCCTTCGCTACAAGACATTAGTGAACCAGATGGGTTTTTCCGACAATTGACAATGGTTCACGGCCATCAGCAGATTTTTAATTCCAGGTATTTTTTATTGAATTCAAATTCCACCATCTGCCATGGTGAGTTTCGAACCCGGGTCTCCAGAACATCAGCTGAGTTTCTGGATTAATCATCTAGCGATAATACCATGAGGCCATTGCCTCCTGATGGTACTGTGGCAGCTCAGACAAATGTGGGGCAAACAGCTGGTATTGTGTCACTGACTGTCTGCAGAGGTATCCCAGTAGCTGGTGTGAGAAATGGAAAGGTTCCTTCATGCATCTGGAGTGTCTGTTCCAGGTTTTGTTAAAGTTCACATTTAGCGAAGTTCTGGGAAGTGATTGGCTAGTGGATTGGTCAAAGTACTTGATATGATTGGTTATGGAATAACATGGTAGGAGCTCTAGTACGCAAACCGAAATAACTTATGCCCGGTGTCCAACTGAGGGATTCGGGGGGCGTTATACATAGAATAACAGATACTCGGGAGTGAGTTACAGTCTGGAATCTAATCGAGGGGTTCGGGATGGTTTATATATAGAATAACAGATACCCGGGAATGAGTTACAGACTGGAATCTAATCAGGGGGTTCGGGATGGTTTATATATAGAATAACAGATACCCGGGAGTGAGTTACAGACTGGAATCTAATTGAGAAGTTCGGGATGGTTTATATATAGAATAACAGATACCCGGGAGTAAGTTACAGACTGGAATCTAATCAAGGGGTTCGGGGTGGTTTATATATAGAATAACAGATACCCGGGAGTGAGTTACAGACTGGAATCTAATCGAGGGGTTCGGGGTGGTTTATATATAGAATAACAGATACCCGGGAGTGTGTTACAGACTGGAATCTAATCGAGGGGGTTCGGGGTGGTTTATATATAGAATAACAGATACCCGGGAGTGAGTTACAGACTGGAATCTAATCGAGGGGTTCGGGGTGGTTTATATATAGAATAACAGATACCCGGGAGTGAGTTACAGACCGGAATCTAATCGAAGGGTTCGGGGTGGTTTATATATAGAATAACAGATACCCGGGAGTGAGTTACAGACTGGAATGTAATCGAGGGGTTCGGGATGGTTTATATATAGAATAACAGATACCCGGGAGTGAGTTACAGACTGGAATCTAATCGAGGGGGTCGGGGT
The DNA here is from genome assembly GCA_024679065.1 of Sphyrna mokarran. Taxonomy (NCBI): domain Eukaryota; kingdom Metazoa; phylum Chordata; class Chondrichthyes; order Carcharhiniformes; family Carcharhinidae; genus Sphyrna; species Sphyrna mokarran. The sequence goes on along the minus strand of JAGIQG010000021.1, from coordinate 4,724,404 downwards.
GGTTTATATATAGAATAACAGATACCCGGGAGTGAGTTACAGACTGGAATCTAATCGAGGGGTTCGGGGTGGTTTATATATAGAATAACAGATACCCGGGAGTGAGTTACAGACTGGAATCGAATCGAGGGGTTCGGGGTGGTTTATATATAGAATAACAGATACCCGGGAGTGAGTTACAGACTGGAATCTAATCGAGGGGTTCGGGATGGTTTATATATAGAATAACAGATACCCGGGAGTGAGTTACAGACTGGAATCTAATCGAGGGGTTCGGGGTGGTTTATATATAGAATAACAGACACCCGGGAGTGAGTTACAGACTGGAATCTAATCGAGGGGTTCGGGGTGGTTTATATATAGAATAACAGATACCCGGGAATGAGTTACAGACTGGAATCTAATCGAGGGATTCGGGGTGGTTTATATATAGAATAACAGATACCCGGGAGTGAGTTACAGACTGGAATGTAATCGAGAGGTTCGGGATGGTTTATATATAGAATAACAGATACCCAGGAGTGAGTTATAGACTGGAATCTAATCGAGAGGTTCGGGATGATTTATATATAGAATAACAGATACCCGGGAGTGAGTTACAGACTGGAATCTAATTGAGGAGTTCGGGATGGTTTATATATAGAATAACAGATACCCGGGAGTGAGTTACAGACTGGAATCTAATCGAGGGGTTCAAGGTGGTTTATATATAGAATAAAAGATACCTGTCACTGAGTTACAGACTGGAATCTAATCGAGGGGTTCGGGGTGGTTTATATATAGAATAACAGATACCCGGGAGTGAGTTACAGACTGGAATCTAATCGAGGGGTTTGGGGTGGTTGATATATAGAAGAACAGATACCCGGGAGTGAGTTACAGACTGGAATCTAATCGAGGGGTTCGGGGTGGTTTATATATAGAATAACAGATACTCGGGAGTGAGTTAGAGGCTGAAATCTAATCGAGGGGTTTGGGATGGTTTACATATAGAATAACAGATACCTGGGAGTGAGTTACAGACTGGAATCTAATCGAGGGGTTCGGGGTGGTTTATATATAGAATAACAGATACCCGGGAGTGAGTTACAGACTGGAATCTAATCGAAGGATTTGGGGCAGTTTATATATCGAATAACAGCACTTGGGAGTGCAGCAGAAGGAGCAGATAAATCAGTAACTGGTATTACTAGAAACTATGAATTTTAGCAGTATTGTGAAGTTTACTAGCAGTGCCAAAACGTACTGAGAGAACAAAGAACAAAGAACAACACAGCACGGGAAACAGGCCCTTCGGCCCAACGAGCCCGCGCCGCCATCCTAACGTCTTAATGACATATAGAGACCAATATAGGGACAATTCGTTACCCAATCAGCCTAAGAGCACATTTTTGGGATGTGGGAGGAAACCGGAGCACCCGGAGAAAACCCACGCAATCATGGGGAGAACGCGCAAACTCCCGTAGACACAGGCCCAAATCCATGTGTCTGCACAGCAACAGCGATAGTCTCTGAGCTGTCATGTTGCCCATCTGATGGTCCAGTTTAAGCATACACTAACGACACGAAACACTAGGCCACTCCTGAAGTAACATCCAGGAGCAGCCCTCGCACGACCTGCCGAATGCATGCACCTTGTTGGTCAACAACCTTGAGGTGTAGGCTTTATTAATTATACATTAATTAGTAATTATTAATGAATTAACATACTGGAATTGGCAGGGCAGGCGATGCAGGATGTGAGCGCTTCTGGTTACTGATGTGATCCAGGGCAAACACATCTGTAGTCAGCGTTTGTGACTGCGGAGGTTTGAACTCTGAGTTACTGAGCTGGAGAGAGACCACACTACAGGCACTGTGGCACCACAGAGATGGGCAAGGTTGCCTTTATTCCAGGAGGCAGCCGTAACCTTTAGGGTAGGGTATTCTGATTTGGTCAGTGATCAGGAACAGGAGGGTCTGACTGCCACTGAGGCAGGTAAGATGACATATGGGGCAGGAGTGCAGGAGCTGAGGCCCTTGCAATTGTCTAGCAGGTTTGATGTTTTATTAGCTTATTTGCAGTGAGAGTGGGAGCTGCAGGGTGAATGAGCTCACTGATCATCACGCTGTAGTACAGGAAGCCACACAAGCAGGAAGAGCTACAAGGAATGTAGTGGCAGGAATGAACAGTGGGATCAGAGGAACATGGTTCACTGTATCAGAGCGTGTGTCTGCTTTGCTGAATTAGCAGAGTTTGGGATTTTTTTTATTCATTGGACACGGGCATTGCTGGCTGGCCAGCATTTACTGCTCATCCGTAGCTACCCTTGGAGGGCAGTTGAGAGTCAACCACGTTACGTTGCTGTGGCTCTGAAGTCACATGTTGGTCAGACCGGATAAGGATGGCAGATTTCCTTCCCTATAGGACATTAGTGAACCAGATAGATTTAACTGACAATTAGCAATGGTTTGATGATCATCAGTAGATTCTTAATTGACATTTTTTATTGAATTCAAATTCTATCATTTGCTGTGGGTGGGATTCAAACCCGGATGCTCAGAACATTAGCTGAGCTTCTGGGTTAATAGACTAACAATAATACCTCTTTGGCATCGCCTCCCCTTGGTGGGCGTTGGTGCTGGAGAGGAACCTGAAGTGGGAGGGGTGAAGATCCTGTTTTTGTGGTTCATGTAGGTACCAGTAACATAGATAGGGCAGAGAAGCAGATTCTGCACACAGTCAGCATGAAGAAACAGAACCTCAAAGGTCATAACGTCTGGATTATTACCTGTGCAAATTGGCACAGGACAAATCAGATTAAAGAATGCATGGTTGAAAGACTGGTGTGGGAGATTTTGGTTCTGGTTTGTGGGGCACTGGCAGTTCTGGGGAAGAAGAGGGCTGTACTGCTGGGATGGTTTACACCTGCTGGGACTAGTGTTCTTGCAAGCCGTTTAAAGAGGGAAATGGAGAAGGCTTGAAACTAAATGGTGGGATCAAGGGTTCAAATTTGGAAGGATGTGGTAAATCAGAGCAGAGTCAAGGAAAATGAAATGAACAGACCATGTCAGAAATGAACAGACCATGTCAGGATAGAAAATAGAAATCTCAACAGCAAATAAGTGGATTTAGATTAAAGATTATAAAAAGAATAAAAGGATAAAAGGCTCTGTATCTGAGTGTGCAAAACATTCAAAAAAACAGATGAACTGAGAGTGCACATAGAAATAAGTATGATTTGATAGCCATTACAGAGGCATGGCTGTAGGAGAACATAGAAACTAGAAGCAGGAGCAGGTTCCTCAGCCATTCGAGCTTGCTCCACCATTCATTTTGATCATGGATGATCATTGAATTCAATATCCTGATCCCCCTTCCTTCCATATCCTTTAACCCTTTTGCCCTAAGAGAGATATCTAATTTCTTCTTCAAATTAGACAACGTTTTGGCGTCAATTACTTTCTGTGGGAGTGAATTCCACACATTCGCCACCCTTTGGGTGAGGAAATTTCTCCGCACCTCAGTCTGAAAATGTTGACCCCAACTCTCAAAACTATAACTCCTAGTTCTGGGTTCCCCCACCATTGAGAACGTTCTTTGTGAATCTACCCTGTTCATAAGTTTCTATTAGATCCCCTTTACTCTTTTAGGCTCCAGTGAATATAATCATAACTGACTTAATGTCTCCTCATAAGACAGACTTACCGTGCCAGGAATCAGCCTGATAAACCTTTGCAAGGGCATCCTTCCTCAGATAAGGAACTAAAACTGCACACAATATTCTAAATGTGGCCTCACCAACATCCTGTAGAATTGCAGCAAAACATCCTTATCCCTGTACTCAAATCCTCTCGCTATGAAGGCCAGCATATCATTTGCCTTCTTTATTGCCTGCTGCGCCTATGCACTTACTTTCAGCGACTGATGCATGAGGACACCAAGGTCTTGCTGAGTATCCACCTCTCCCAATTTATACCAATTCAAGTAATAATCTGTCTTCCTATTACTGCTACCAAAGTAGACAACCTCACATCTATCTACATTATACTGCATCTATCATGTGGATGCACACACTCAGCCTGTCCAAATCATGCTGAAGTACATCTGCATCCTCCTCATAGCTCACCCTCCCATGCAACTTTGATTCATCTGCAAATTTGGAAATAATACATTCAGTTCCCTCTTTGTTAAAGCATTAATATACAATGTGAACAGTTGGGGTTCTAGCACAGGTCCCTGTGGAGTCCCACTAGTCACACTGCCTGCCAATCAGAAAAGGATCCATTTATGTTATGCCAACTCTTTGCTTCCTATCTGCTAACCAGCTTTCTGTCATCTCAAGACATTATCTGCAATCCCACGTACTTTAACTTTAGTCTGTTATGTGAGATGTTGTCGAAAGCCTTCTAAAAGATGAAGGTGCACGGAGTTGGAGGTAAGATGTTAGCGTGGATAGAGGATTGGTTGTCTAGTAGGAAGCAGAGAGTTGGAATCAATGGATGCTATTCTGGTTGGCAGCTGGTGACTAGTGGAGTGTCCCAGGGATCGGTGCTGGGGCCTTAACTGTTTACCATTTACATAGACGATCTGGAGGAAAGGGCTGAGTGTAGAGTAACAAAATTTGATGATAATACGAAGATGAGTTGGAAAGCAAGTTGTGTGGAGGGTGTGGAAAGTCTGCAGAGGGATCTGGATAGGTTGAGTGAGTGGGCGAGGACCTGGCAGATGGAGTATAATGTTAGCAAATGTGAGGTTATCCACTTTGGTAAAAATAATAGTAGGAGGGATTATTATTAAACGGGTCAAAAACGGGAGCATGCTACGGTGCAGAGGGAGCTAGGAGTCCTTGTGCAGGAATCGCAAAAACCCAGTCTGCAGGTGCAGCAGGTGATCAAGAAAGTGAACGGGATGTTGGCCTTTATAGCGAGGGGGATAGAATATAAAAGTAGGGAGGTTCTGTTGCAGCTGTATAGGGTGCTGGCGAGGCCGTAGCTGGAGTACTGTGTGCAGTTTTGGTCCCCGTATTTGCAGAAGGATATATTGGCCTTGGAGGGAGTGCAGAGAAGGTTTACTAGGCTGATACCGGAGATGAGGGGGTTAGCTTATGAGAAGAGACTGAATAGACTAGGTTTGTACTCATTGGAGTTTAGAAAGTTGAGAGGGAACTTATAGAGACATATAAGATAATGAAGGGGATGAATAGGGTAGAGGTAGAGAGATTCTTCCCACTTAGAAAGGATAGCACCTGGAGGAAACAAAAGGAAAATGAGCAAACTCCACACAGACCGGGAACTGAATCCAGGTCCCAAGTGCTGTGAGGCAACAGCTCTAACCACTGTGTCACCATCTCACCCGACTTATTGGATGTATTTGAAGAAGAGGATAAAAGGTAATGTACTTGGATTTCCAGAAGGCATTTGATAAAGTACCACATCAAAAATTATCGTGTAAAATAAAAACTCATGGTGTAGGGAGTATTGATGTGGATTGAAGATTGGCTGGCTAACAGAAAAGATCATGGAATCCCACAGTGCAGAGTCTGCACTGACAACAATCCCACCCAACCTCTATCCCGTAACCCTATGTATTTACCCTGCTAATCTCCCTTGCACTAAGGGGCAATTTAGCATAGCCAATCTACCTAACCTGCACATCTTTGGACTGTGGGAGGAAACTGAAGCACCTGGAGGAAGCCCACACAGACACAGGGAGAATGTGCAAACTCCACACAGGCAATGACCCGAGGACTGAAATTGAATAGTGGCAGTGCTAATCATTATGCCACCCGACAATTAACAGCGTAAGATGCAACAAGTGGTGTGGCACAGGATCGGTGCTGCGATCTCAACTGTTTACCATTCATATAAATGACCTGTATGAAGTGATGGTTGTCAAATTTGCTGATGACATAAAGATAGGTAGGAGGGTGAATTGTAAAGAGGACATGACGCTACAAAAAGATAGATATAGAACATAGAACATTACAGCGCAGAACAGGCCTTTCGGCCTTCGATGTTGCGCCGACCAATTAAGAAAAAGCAGCGACCCTCTAACCTAAACCATTCCCCTTTCATCCATAAACTTATCTACTAACCTCTTAAACGCCACCAAACTTGGTGCATCTACAACTGCAGCAGGCAGGGCATTCCATACCCTTACCACCCTCTGGGTAAAGAACCTACCTCTGACATCCGTCCTATAACTATCACCCCTTAATTTGAAGCTATGTACCCTCGTGCTAGCTTTCTCCATCCTAGGAAAAAGGCTATCACTGTCCACCTCATCTAAACCTCTAATCATCTTATATGTTTCAATAAGGTCTCCTCTTAGCCTTCTTTCTAATGAAAACAACCTCAAATCCCTCAGCCTCTCTTCATGAGAACTGCCCTCCATACCAGGCAACATCCTGGTAAACCTCCTCTGTACCCTCTCCAATGCCTCCACATCTTTCTTATAATGTGGAGACCAGAACTGTACACAATACTCCAAGTGCGGCCGCACTAGAGTTTTGTACAGTTGCAACATGATGTTGCGGCTCCGGAATTCAATCCCCTTACCAATAAAAGCTGAGACTCCATATGCCTTCTTAACAACCTTATCGACTTGATTGCCAACTTTCAGGGATCTATGCACATATACACCAAGATCCCTCTGTTCATCAACACTATTAAGAGTCCTACTATTAGCCCTATACTCTACACATTTATTATTCCTGCCAAAGTGCATTACCTCACACTTTTCCACATTAAACTCCATTTGTCACCTCTCAGCCCAGCTCTGCAACTTGTCCAAGTCTCTCTGCAAACTATAACACCCCTCTTCACTATCTACCACTCCTCCGACTTTGCTGTCATCCGCAAATTTACTAATCCATCCTTCAATACCCTCATCCAGATTATTTATAAAAATTGCAAACAGCAGAGGCCCCAAAACATATCCCTGAGGTACACCACTTGTAACCGAACTCCATGATGAATAATTTCCATCAACCACCACCCTCTGTCTTCTATCAGCTAGCCAATTCCTGATCCAATTAGCGAAATCACCCTCAATCCCATACATCTGTATTTTCTGCAGAAGCCTTTCATGGGCCACCTTATCGAACGCCTTACTAAAGTCCATATATACCACATCAACTGCCTTACCCCCATCCACCTCTTGGTCACTTTTTCAAAAAACTCAATAAGGTTAGTAAGGCACGACCTACCCTTCACAAAACCATGCTGACTATCCCCAATCAATTCATTTCTCTATAAATAACTATAAATCCTATCCCTAATAATTCTCTCCAATACTTTGCCCACAACAGAAGTAAGACTCACCGGTCTATAATTCCCAGGAAAGTCTCTGTTCCCCTTCTTGAACAATGGGACCACATTCGCTATCCTCCAGTCTTCCGGCACTATACCTGTAACCAACGACGACCTGAAGATCAGAGCCAGAGGCTCTGCAATCGCCTCTCTCGTCTCCCAGAGAATCCTAGGGTAAATCCCGTCCGGCCCAGGGACTTATCTAACTTCAAACCCTCAAGAATATCTATCCCATCCTCCTTATCTACTTCAATACTTTCCAGTTTACAACCCTAGTAAGACTCACCGATCTATAATTCCCAGGAAAGTCTCTGTTCCCCTTCTTGAACAATGGGACCACATTTGCTATCCTCCAGTCTTCCGGCACTATACCTGTAACCAACGACAACCTGAAGATCAGAGCCAGAAGCTCTGCAATCGCCTCTCTCGTCTCCCAGAGAATCCTAGGGTAAATCCCGTATATGGTTTGAATGTGCAAAGATTGGCAAATGCGGTATAATGTGGGAAAATGTGAAATTGCCTATTTTGGCAGGAAGAATAAAAAAAAGCAGATTGGCCGGGATTCTCTGGTCTCCAGCACACTCTCCGCTACTGCTGCCAGCCAGAATTTAGCGCTCAGCCAAATCTCCACTCACAGCAATGGGACCGGAGAATCCCATCCCTGGATGAAGTCAGAGAATCACAGCCATAATCTAAATGAGATGCTGCAGAGCTCCGGGATGCAGAGGGATCTGGTGCATGGGTTGCAAAAGGTTAGTATACAGCAAATAATTCGTATAGTGAGTAGAATATTATCATTTATTGTGAGAGGAACTATTGCAGAAGTAGGGAGTTTAAACTTCAGTTACACAGGACATGAGTGAGACCACATCTGGAGTACTGTGTGTAGTGTCTGTCATCTTATTTAAGGAAGGATGTAAATGTGTTGGAAGCAATTCTGAGAAGGTTTACCAGACTAATACCTGGATTGGGTGCGTTGTCTTATGGGGAAAGGCTGGACAGGCTAGGTTTATATCAGCTGGAGTTCAGAAGAGTAACAGGCGACTTGACTGAAATCTTGAAGATCCTGAGAAGTTTTGACAGGTTGGATGTGGAGAGGATGTTTCCTCTTGTGGGTGAATCTAGAATTAGGGATTACTGTTTAAAAATAAGGGGTTACTAATTTAAAACAACGATGAGGTGTCCTTTTGTTCTCTCAGAGGAAGAGTCTTTGGAACTCCGTTTCTGAAAAGCAGAGTCTTTGGATATGTTTAAGATAGAAATAGATAAATTTTTTGTAAGTATTGGTGGAATAGATTATTGACAATAGGGGGATGTAGATTGGAAATTATCATCAGATCTGGCATGGTCTTATTGAATAGTAGGGTAGGCTTGAGGGGCTGAAAGGCCTACTCCTGCTCCTTGCTCATGAGTTACAGGCTGCAATCTAATCGATGATTTTGAGGATTTACTTACAAAGTAACAGAGAGTGAGTGTTGGGCTGGTTGCTAGTTTCCTCCACTTTGGAAATGACATTGGAAATTAGACAAAGGTGTGCAGTAGGCATGTGCAGCAGGTGCAAACCTCACCTGAGTAGTTCGTGTTGTCTCACAGAGATTAGCCATTTCATTGGAACCCAAGATTACCGCTCCTACTCCTGACTCACCGAGCTGGAATCGAAACAAGTCTCTGGCAGCCTGTACAAAGTCTGGGGTGGAGGGGTGAGGGGGTGAAAAGGTAATGTGTGAGCAGAGGTTAGTGAACAGCAGACAAATCTGACTGAATCTTGCTGGGAAAATGGTGATGTGTTAATGATGCATACGGTTTTCAATGTGCCCGTGAGCCACCTGGTCCGGGGATTAGACATACACTGTCAGGTGTGATTCTGCTGGATTTACACACTGATTATCCATTAAATTCACCACAGTAAATTAAACTTCATAATTAACAGTGTAAGTACCATTTGAACATTAGCACAATACCAAATATTCTCTCTGACCGAGAAAGGAAACCATTTAAATAGCTGCATTTGTTAGCGATTTTAAAGATGACAAATCTTTTATTTTTTCCTTACTTTTTGATTCTGTTGTTGTTCTCTCTTCTTTAACCATTCACTCGTTCCCTCTCTTTCTGACTTTAATTCACTTTACTCCTTTCTCCAGTATTCTCTAGAAAGGATTCTTCCGGTTATATCACAGCTTGGTATGGGCTCCTGCTGTCTTCAAGACCGCAAGGAACTACAAAGGCTCATGAATGAAGCCTAGTTCATTACGCAAACCAGTCTCCCATCCATTAATTCTGTCTACACTTGCTGCTGCCTTGTCGAAGCAGCCAGCATAAATAAGGACCCCCACACATCCCGGACATTCTCTCTTTCACCTTTTTCCACTGGGAAAAAGATACAAAAGTCTGAGGTCGCATATCGACCGACACAAGAACAGCTTCTTCCCTGCTGCTTTCAGACTTTTGAATGGACTTACCTTGCATTAAGCTGATCTTTCTCCATACCCTAGCTGTGACTGTGACATTATATTCTGCACTCTCTCCTTTCGATTCAATACTTGGAACGAGTGATCATAGTATGGTTGAATTTCTGATGCCGATGGAGGATGAGAAAGTAGCATCCTGAACCTGTGTACTCTGTTTGAACAGAGGGGAGAGTGATAGGACGAGAGCGGAATTGGCAAATGTGGATTGGGGGCGCAGATTGGTTGGTAGGACGGCTGAGGAACAGTGAAGCACTTTTAAGGAGATCTTTTTGGGTATCCAGCAGAAATATATTCCAATGGACTGTAGAAGAAGGGAAAATCAGCCATGGTTATCGAAGGAAATAAAAGAGAGCATTAAATTAAAAGCTGATTAGTGGGCGATTAGAAGATTGAGAAAGTTTGAAACAACAACAAAGAATGACTAAGAAGGTGATAAAGAAAGGAAAGAGAGTATGAGGCTAAACTGGCTCTAAATATAAAAAAAGACAGTAAAAGTTTTTACAAATATATAAAGAAGAGAATGTTAGACCCTTGGAGGATGAGAGGGGGGATTTAGTGGTGGGCGATGAGGAAATGGCTGAGGCGTTAAACAAGTTTTTTGTGTTGGTCTTCACTGAGGAGGACACAAATAGTTTGTCGGATATTAAAGATAGAAGGATGGTAGGAAATGAGGTCCTTGATGCGATTACAGTCACTAGAGAGGTAATGCTTGATAAACTGACGGGGCTGAAGGTAGATAAGTCCCTGGGACCAGATGGAATGCATCCCAGGTATTTGAAAGAAATGCCAGAGGTGATAATGGATGCCTTAGTAATTATTTATCTAAATTTCTGGACTCTGGGGAAGCGCTGGAAGATTGGAAAATGGCTAATGTTACACTGCTGTTTAAAAAAGATAGCAGACAAAAGGCAGGGTATTATAGGCCAGTTTGTTTAACGTCGGTAGTTGGAAAAATGCTTGAATCCGTCAACAAAGAAGAAATAGTGAGGCACCTAGGAAAGAATGGTTTGATCAAATAGATGCAGCACGGATTTGTTAAGGGGAAATTGTGTTTGACAAATTTATTGGATTTCTATGAGGATGTGACTAACGCGATAGATAGAGGGGAACTGGCGGATGTGATGTTTTTAGATTCCCAGAAGGTGTTTGATAAGGTGCCTCACAAAAGGTTGCTGCGAAAGGTTAGGGTGCAGGGAGTTGGGGTAAGGTATTAGCGTGGATAGAGGATTGGTTATCTAACAGAAAGCAGAGAGTTGGAATCAATGTATGCTATTCTGGTTGGCAGCTGGTGACTAGTGGAGTGTCCCAGGGATCGGTGCTGGGGCCTCAACTGTTTACCATTTACATAGACGATCTGGAGGAAGGGGCTGAGTGTAGGGTAATGAAATTTGCTGATGACATGAAGTTGAGTGGAAAAGCAAATTGTGTGGAGGGTGTGGAAAGCCTGCAGAGAGATCTGGATAGATTGAGTGAGTGGGTGAGGAGAATAATGTTAGCAAGTGTGAAGTTATCTACTTTGGTAAAAATAATAATAGGAGGGATTATTATTTAAAAGGCAAAAAGCTGCAGCATGTGACGGTGCAGAGGGACCTGGGAGTCCTTGTGCACAAATCTCAAAAACCTAGTCTGCAGGTGCAGCAGATGATTAAGAAGGCGAATGCAATGTTGGCCTTTATAGCGAGGGGGATAGAATATAAAAGTAGGGAGGTTCTGTTACAGCTGTACAGGGTGCTGGTGAGGCCACAGCTAGAGTACTGTGTTCAGTTTTGGTCACCGCATTTGCAGAAGGATATATTGGCCTTGGAGGGAGTGCAGAGAAGGTTCACTAGGCTGATACCGGAGATAAGGGGGGTTAGTCTATGAGGAGAGATTGAGTAGACTAGGTTTGTACTCGTTGGAGTTTAGAAAGCTGAGGGGGAATCTTATAGAGACGTATAAGATAATGAAGGGGATGGATAAGGTAGCGGTAGAGAGATTCTTCCCACTTAGAAAGGATAGCAGAACCAGAGGGCACAGCCTCAAAATAAGGGGGCGGAAGGGGGCGATTTATACCAGAGTTGAGGAGGAACTTCTTCACTCAAAGGGTAGTGAATCTTTGGAATTCTCTGCTCATTGAAGTGGTGGAGGCTACCTCGCTGAATATATTTCAGTCACGAGTAGATAGGTTTCTGATAGACAAGAGAATTAAAGGTTATGGGGAGAAAGCGGGAAAGTGGAACTGATCCACTTCAGATCAGCCATGATCTTATTGAATGGCGGGGCAGGCTCGAGGGGCTGGATGGCCGACTCCTGCTCCTTAGGTTCTTGTCCATGTTGCCCTTTCTTTTTTAAACCCCTAAGCTAACCCCAATTGCCCGCATTTAGCCCATATCCCTCTATACCCATTTTATTCATGTAACTATCTAAAAGCTTTTTAAATCAAAAATTGTAGCCACCTCTATTACTACTTTTCGCAGCTTGTTCCAAACACTCACCACCCTCTTTGTAAAAAAATTGCCCCTCAGAACACTTTTGTATCTTTCCCCTCACACCTTAAACCGATGCCCTTGAGTTTTAGACTCCCCTATCTTCAGGAAAAGATATTGACTCTCGAGCTGATCTGTGCCCCTCATTATTTAATAGACCTCTATAAGATCAACCTTCAGTCTCCTACGCTCCAGAAAAAAAAGTCCCAGTCTATCCAGGCTCTCCTTATAATTCAAACCATCAAGTCCCAGCAGCATCCCAGTAAATCTTTTCTGCACTCTTTTTAGTTTAAATATATCCTTTCTATGATAGGGTGACCAGAACTGTATACAGTATTCCAAGTGTGGCCTTACCAATGTTTGTACAACTTCAACAAGACGTCCCAACTCCTGTATTCAATGTTCTGACTGATAAAATCAAACATACCGAATGCCTTCTTCACCACCTTGTCCAAGTGTGACTCCATTTTCAAGGAGCAACGAACATCTACCTCTGGATCTCTTGGATCTGTAACTCCCCACCAACGGCCTATCATTAACTAAGTTCAATCTACCAAAACGCTTCACCTCACGTTTGTCTAAATTAAACTCTATCTGCCATTCGTCAGCCCACTGGCCCAACTGATCAAGATCCCATTGCAAATGGAGATAACTTTCTTCACTGTCCACTATGCCTCCAATCTTGACTTCATCTGCAAATTTACTAACCATGTCTCCTATATTCTGATCCAAAACATTCTTCTACAACCACTCTCTAGTTTCTGTTAAGAAGCCAATTTTGTATCCACCCTGGATATCTCACCCTGGATCCCGTGAGATTTAACATTATGCAACATCCTACTATGTGGTACCTTATCCAATACCTGGACCCAGGGACATGTCAGATGATTGCAACAAATCACTACTGCCCTGACTGAGGTTAGTTTTTAATCATTATAGACCTGAGTCACCCTTTATTATGAGAAAGGGTGTTTGGCAGCTCATTGATTTTGTAGAAGATTGATGTTCTGCCATTGAGGTTAATCTGTAGGCATAAGCCCTGACACATCCTGTTTGAATCTCATGAACAAAGCCAAAAATAAAAGTTGATACAAGATGAATGTCAAACGAACCTTAGAAAAAAAGTAAATTAATCCAGATGTAAGCATTTCATAAAATTCTACAGCAGAGACCATAGGCCTGATTTTACCATTTTGATTCTAAGTGCCAAATCTGGGCGTCATACAGATTCAACCTTGAAATCCGCTTTGCAGCACGCCCATACACTTTAGAACATAGAACATTACAGCGCAGTACAGGCCCTTCGACCCTCTATGTTGTGTTGACCAGTGGAACCAATCTAATGACCCTCTAACTTAAACTATTCCAATGTTATCCATATGCCTATCCACTGACCATTTGAACGCCCTTAAAGTTGGTGAGTCCACAACTGCTGCAGGCAGGGCATTCCACACCCTTACTACCCTCTGAGTAAAGCACCTACCTCTGACATCTGTCCTATAACTACCACCCCTTAATTTAAAACCATGTCCCCTCGTGTTAGCCATCACCATCCGAGGAAAAAGGCTCTCACTATCCACCCTATCTAACCCTCTGATCATCTTGTATGTCTCAATTAGGTCACCTTTTAATCTTCTTCTCTCCAATGAAAATAACCTTAAGTCCCTCAGCCTTTCCTCATAAGACCTTCCCACCATACCAGCCAACATCCTGGTAAACCTCCTCTGCACCCTTTCCAATGCCTCCACATCTTTCTTATAATGCGGAGACCAGAACTGTACGCAATACTCCAAGTGCGGCCGCACCAGAGTTTTGTACAGTTGCAACGTGACTTCACGGCTCCGAAATTCAATCCCTCTACCAATAAAAGCTAACACACCACACGCCTTCTTAACAACCTTATCCACCTGGGTGCCAACTTTCAGGGAGCTATGCATATGTACACCGAGATCTCTCTGATCATCAACACGAGCAGAGTCCTTCCATTAGCCCTATATTCTGTACTCCTGCTACTCTTACCAAAGTGAATCACCTCACATTTTTCTGCATTAAACTCCATTTGCCACCTCTTGGCCCAGCTCTGCAGCTTATCTATGTCCCTCTGCAAAATGTAACAGTCATCTTCACTGTCTACAACTCTACCAACATTGGTGTTAAAAGCAAATTTACTAACCCATCCTTCTACACCCTCATCTAGGTCATTTATAAAAATGACAAACAGCAGTGGTCCCAAAACAGATCCCTGAGGTACACCACTTGTAACTGGACTCCAGGTTGAATATTTCCCATCAACCACCACCCTCTGTCTTCTACCAGCTAGCCAATTCTTGAGCCAAATTGCTAAATCACCCTCAATCCCATACATCTGCACTTTCTGCAGTAGCCTACCATTGGGAACATTATCAAATCCTTTACTAAAATCCAGGCACACCACATCAACTGCCTTACCCTTATCCACCTCTTTGGTCACCTTGTCAAAAAACTCAATAAGGTTTTTGTAGGTACCCTTCACAAAACCATGTTGACTATCCCTAATCAATTTATTTCTCTCTAGATGATTATAAATCCTATCCCTTATAATTCTTTCCAAAACTTTGCCCACAACAGAAGTAAGGCTCACTGGTCTATAATTCCCAGGATGGTCTCTACTCCCCTTCTTGAACAAGGGGACAACATTTGCCATCCCCCAGTCTTCTGGCACTGTACCTGTAGCCAATGATGACATGAAGATCAAAGCCAAAGATTCTGCAATCTCCTCTCTAGAATCTTAGGGTAAATCCCATCTGGCCCAGGGGATTTATCTATTTTAATACTCTCAAGAATAGCTAACACCTCCTCCTTATGTACCTCAATCCCATCTAGTTTACAACCCTGTATCTCAGTATTCTCCTCAACTACTCTGACTTTTTCCTGCAGGCTCCAGTCCAATCCGTGCTGTGGGCGAGGCTTAGTGCCGCCGGAATGATCGAAGCTATGAACTGTGCTTGCCCAATCGAAAAAATGTTGAAAAAGCGCACCTGGGTTGGGGAAAAAAAATCGCCGAAAGTCAGAGGGTGGTGAATTTATTGCTACAGAAGACTGTGAAGGTTGGGTCAGTGAGTGTATTTAAGACAGAGATGGATTGGTTCTTAATTGGTAAGGGGATCAAAAGCTCGAGGGAAAAGGTGGGAGAATGGGGATTGAGAAAGACATCAGCCATGATTGAATGGCATAGCAGACTTGATAGGCCGAATGGCCTAATTCTGCTCTTATTTCATATGCTGTTATGGAAACAATATAGTGTATCTGAATGGTATACATGTGTATACCATTGTGTTCAATAGGGTACTTGTAAGCCGCCAATTTAAATGCCTATGGTTCTATTCCAGTGACATAATTGAAGGAATTATTTCATCTTCTTTAAAAACCTGAAGTTTGCTTATAACAGTATAGACAGATTGCCGAAATTCTTTAATACTGTAAATTATGGCTAGGCTGCCCTTTTCAATTTGACAATACCCTGTTCCTGAGATGCTAGAGTTCCCTGTGCACCCACTGTATAACCTGGGAGAGACACCTTATCGTCCTGGAAGGTGCACTTTTCACTTTTCAGACTTACTCCTGCTTCTTGAAACCTCTTCAAGACTTTGTCCAGATTGGCTAAATGCTTTTCCTTAGTGGATTCTGTCATCAAAATATCATCTAGGTAAACAACAACTTTGGGTAACTCCTGTATGTTGAAAAATGGCACAAGCGGATGAGACCCCAAATAGTAGATATATATAGTAACATAACTCCTTGTTTGTGTTGATGGTGGTGTATTCTCTTGATGTGTCATCCAGTTCTTTTACTGTTTAGCGTGGCTGAGGTCCAGCTTGGTATATTTTAGACCTCCAGCCAACTCTGCGTACAGACCCTCTACGTTGCAGTACCTATCCAGTTTTGCAGCCTGGTTCAGTGTAATTTCTGTATATACAGACAGTCCTGTCTGGTTTGATTACTGGTACAGTGAGTGTTGCCCAATCTGAGAACTGATGCCCACGTCTTCTCAGATATGTTTCAATCTTTTCAAGTAATGAGTAGGACACAGGTCTAGTCCGTATAATTTGATCTCCTGGAGCCAGTCACACACTGTCAAACTCAGTCCTTGGCCTGAAGCCACAATCACCAGTTGCTGAACAGACAGCTCTCTGCAGCTTACAGGAGTCATGGCCATTCCTATGATTCCAATAGCTTCACCAGTATATGTAGTGAGTTTGACTGTGGTGTTCTTTACCTTCTCGGAGATACTGGCATGGTTGCTCTCCAACAATTAAGGCTGAGGCCCACTTCAGTGGATGGCCATTCACCAATAACAGCGCCATAACTGGGGCTACCCTGCTCATCTTAATGTTGCTCATTGACAAGATACTTGGTTCATTCTAGATGATTCTCCGCATTATATACTGGAGCTGGATTGTTTACCCTGCTGAGAATCATAGAAACCCCACAGTGCAGAAGGAGGCCAATTGAGCCCGCACCAACAACAATCCCTATCCTGTAACCCCATGTATTTACCCTAGCTAATCCTCCCGACACTGAGGAGCAATTTAGCAACTTGCACATCTTTGGAGTGTGGGAGGAAACCAGAGCACGTGAAAGAAACCCATGCAAACATCAGGAGAATGTGTGAATTCCATAAAGGTAGTGACCTGAGGCTGGAATCATACCCGGGTCCTTGGCGCTATGAGGCAGCAGTGCTAACCACTGGTACTGGGCAGAACCCGCTTGTTTCTGTACTTGTGCCTTACATACCCACATGTGAAACATTCTGCTTCTCTGAATCGGCACTTGGGAGTGATCCTTTTGCATCAGTAACTCTCTGTGTTACTCCCAGGCTAGTGACTGCACTTTCTCTATATACGTATGAATTTTCTCAGTTTCAAAGCTTCTCTCTTCCCTTAAACCAGCACCCGCACTCTGATGCCACTGCTGCTAGCAGTTGTTCGCCAAACATAGTGGATCTTGCCGTTCTGCACACTTTGTCACTCTGGGGTCCCTTTCTCTGCACTTTCCATTGGTACGGCCACTTCTATAGCCTCTTTTAAAGTTACTTCTGACTCTGCCATCAGCTTTTTCTGCATTGCTTTATTGTTTACACCACACACCAAACAGTCCCTCAACATGTCGTTCAGTGCTAAACCAAACTCGCAGTGCTCTGCTAGCTTTCTTAACCTTGCTACAAAGGCTGTAATGATCTCCATTGTGCATCTCTACATTGAGTTAAATTTACAATATGACTGAGGATGGCAATGCTCTTACTAGTTCCACATGCCCTGCAAAAGATTTGGTATGAAGAGCATCCAGGGATGTTAAACTTCTGATAAAATGATATGTTTGGGTCCCACATGCAGTGAGAAATACAATCTTCTTCTTATAGAATCCTTCAGTGCAGAAAGAGGCCATTCAGCACCAATCACAATTCCATCCAGGCCTCATCCCTGTAACCTCAGGCATTTACCCCCCCCCCCCCACCCCCGACACTAAGGGGCAATTTAGCATGGCCAATCCACTTAACCTGCACATCTTTGGACTGTGGGAGGAAATGGGAGCATCCGGAGGAAACCCATGCAGAGATGGGGAGAACATGCAAACTCCACACAGATAGTGACCCAAGGCCGAATTGAACCCAGGTCCCTGCCAGCAGTGCTAACGGTGCCACCCCTTCTTTATCTACCCCTACTATTCCATTAGCCTAGGAAAATATTCTAAATGTTCCATATGCTGTATCCAGTTTTCCGAATTTGCATCAAATGGCTCTGACTTGCCAAGGACAGGCATGTTGCTGATGTCCTCTCGTGTGGACTTATGCTGGGCTGTTTCAAGATCAAAACAAATGGTGGAGCAGGCACGAAGGGCCGAACGGTCTACTTCTACTCCTATTTTCTGTGTTTCAAATGAGAGTGCTTCAACATACCCTCCGTTGGGCAATAGGATGTCATGGCCCTCTACACACTTGTCCCTTGAAGGAACCTTGCTATTTACACTGGTCACCCTATTATTTTCTCCTCAGGCTTATTCTAACTCTGATGCTTTAAGCTTCCAATTCCGTTGCTTAATGGAATGGATTAACAGGGAGAGACTTGCCCTGTGATGTGTCTTTGATGTACAATAATAAACATTCTCACCCCCCCGCCTCCCCCCCTCACCCTGTTCATTTGCCAGCTGGGTTCTGCTGCAGAAGACTCCATGCCAAGGTGTTCTCGTTCAGAAGGATGGTTTGTGTTGCAGTGTGAAGTCACAGGCTTTCACTCACAACTCTGTGATGTGTGTTTTCCACAGCTCATTAGAAATAATCGGCCTCCCATTATTATTGTTTCAATTGCATTAGCGTGCGGAGGATGTGAACTTTTAAAATTGCATCAGTCATCATTGTGTATTTTTCGTTCTGTGGCTGGCAGCCAGGCAGGGGCAGAGAGAGAGAGGAGGATCGGAGACTCCCTGCAGTGGCTGGAGGAGGAATGTTGTTGCCGCATCACCCAGAATATGCTCAGAGTGTGAGATTATTCTTACACTTGTCTTCCATCCATGTGTCACTTCCGTACCAGTAACAAGCAAAGCTCAAATTCAGGAACTCTCATTTGTTTCTGAGCTCTGATTCCTGGAGTCACCGTTTCCGTTTCAATGATGCCTCATTTTAAAAATTCTCTTCATTGTTTTCAAATCTCTTCCCTCTTATAAAGCCTCCTTTCGTCACCAAGTATCTCCAACCTGATTTCTTAAACACCTCCGATCACTTCACCATTCACTGCCATGCCTTCGGCTGCCTGGACCCTAAGCTCTGGAATTTAGGCCTAAGTTAGGCCTCACCTGTGTCCAGCTCTGGACAACCTACTTGGGGAAGAATGTGAAGGCATTGGAAAGAAGAGATTGACAAGAATGATTCCAGGGATAAATAATTCTAGGGATGAGGATAGTTTGGAGAAGTTGGGTTTGTTTTCCTTTGAGAAAAAATTGCTGAGAGGAGATTTGATAGAGATATTCAAGATGCTGAGGAGTATGGACAGGCTAAACAGTGAGAAATGATTCCATCTCAGGGGACCATCAAGAACTAAAGAGCAAAGGTTCAAAATAATTGGCAAAAGGAGCGGAAGTGATGCGAAGAAAACGTTTTTCCCCCAGAGGATGGTTGGAGTCGGGAACAAACTTCAGTGATTAGTATTGCTGCCTCACAGCATCAGGGACCCGGTTTGATTCCTGACTAGGGTCACTGTCTGCGTGGAGTCTGCAGGTTCCCCCCATGTCAGTATGGCTTTCCTCCAGGTGCTCCTGTTTCCTCCCACAGTCTGAAGGACTTGCTGGTTAGGTGCATTGGCCATGATAAATTCTCTCTCAGTGTGTACCCGAACAGGCACCAAGTATGGCAACTGGAGGATTTTCACAGTAACTTCATTGCAGTGTTAATGTAAGCCTATTTGTGACACTAATAAATAAATGCTTTTTCAGAGGGTGGTGGAGGCAGGTTTGATCGAGGTGTTCAAAAGGGAATTGGATTGCTATCTGAAAAGAATGTGCATGGTGACTGGGATAAGGTAGGGGAGTGGGACTAGGTAGCCAGTGCAGACTCAATGGGCTGAATGGTCTCTTTTTGCATTGCAGAGATTCTGTGATTCTGTGAATTTCCTCCCTAAATCTCTTCAATTCTCTTTCTTCCTTTAAGATGGTCCTCAAAACCTACTTCTTTTTAGCAAGCTTATGATCACCTGTCCTACTACTTCCTTGTTTAAAGTTTAAAAGTTTTTACTTATTAGTATCACAAGTAGGCTTACATCAGCGCTGCAGTGAAGTTACTGTGAAAATCCCCCAGTTGCCATTCTCTGCTGCCTGTTCGGGTACACTGAGGGAGAATTTAGCATGGCCAATGCATCTAACCAGCACGTCTTTCAGACTGTGGGAGGAAACCAGAGCACCCAGAGGAAACCCATGCAGACACAGGGAGAACATGCAGGCTCTACACAAACAGTGACCCAAGCCAGGAATCAAACCCAGGTCCCTGATACTGTGAGGCAGCAGTGCTAACCACCAAGCCTATGGCTTGGAGTTAAATTGTTGTTAGATAATGCTCCTGTGAAGCACCTTGCGACATTTTGCTACACTAAAAGCACTATATAAATACAGATTGCTGTTGTTTTAATTTTCCCCACCTCAGCATCAAGAGGCAAGCAGCAAGCTTTGCCTTCCTATTGCACGAGGGAGGGGGTGGAAAGGTTGTCAACATCTCACCCCCCAGTTCTGATCTCCCCCCTCTCTCTTTCCCAATAAAGGGGGATTGGATAGGAGACTGGGCTGAAGTCCATTGATGAGCATTGGGTGGAGTTTCAGTATAAGGGCTGCAGGGCATGAGGAGGAGAATCATGGGCATGGAACTTAACGATGAGGAACACTGACCTCCATAAGCCACTGTTCCCTTGGAGTCCACTTGAAGTTGCTGCCGGAGGCTTTGCTGCTGCTCTTCGGTTGGATCGATGCCCAGATATCGGAGTGCCTGGAAAGGGAGAGACAAACAGATCAGATTCCACACTTGGAAAGCAAAGTTAACAAGTCTCATCTTCCTGAGTAATTCACTTCGCAAACCTCTCCTCCCCCCTACCTCTTCCTCAAACTAGTCCCTCACATACACTGTAGGTCTGCTCACAACCTTACTGTCCTTATTTAACCTTCAGCTGAGCTACATTCGGGTCCCCACATCGTTTTATTGTCAATATCCGGCTCTTTGCTGCTCCCCCCCTCTCTAAATTCTTCTTCTCAATGGCTCAGCAGATGATAATTCATGTCAGTGCTAGCTCTCAGTAACAATCCCCCTGCCTTTTCCCTGTAACTTCCTGATGTTTTAACTTTCAGATAATGATCCAATTCCTTTTGAGCTGGAGATGTTGGCGTTGGACTGGGATGGGCACAGTAATTCCTTTTGGAATGTCTCGACTGAATCTACCTCCACCTCACTCTCAGGCTGCGCATTTTAAATTCGAACCACACGCTGTGTAAACAGGATTCTCCTCATGTCACCGTTGCTTCATTCCTTACGTGTGTCCTTTACTTCTCGACTCTTCCACCAATGGAGACAGTTTCATAGAACATAGAACATAGAACATTACAGCACAGAACAGGCCCTTCGGCCTTCGATGTTGTGCCGACCAAAATAAAAAGCAATGCCCCTCCAACTAAACCATTCCCTTCTCTTCCATATACTTATCAATTAACCTCTTAAACGCCACCAAACTTGGCGCATCTACAACAGCTGCAGGCAGGGCATTCCACTCCCTATCACTCTTTGAGTAAAGAACCTACCTCTGATATCTGTCCTATAACTCATACCCCTTAATTTAAAGCTGTGTCCCCTCGTGCTAGCTTTCTCCATCCTAGGAAAAAGGCTATCACTGTCCACCCTATCTAAACCTCTAATCATCTTATACGCTTCAATAAGATCCCCTCTTAGCCGCCTCCTTTCTAACGAAAACAACCTCAAATCCCTCAGACTCTCCTCATAAGACCTGCCCTCCATACCAGGCAACATCCTGGTAAACCTCCTCTGTACCCTCTCCAATGCCTCCACATTTTTCTTATAATGTGGGGACCCCATCTACTCTGACCAGGACTCTCTATTGGAACACCACTAACAAATCTCCTCCCAACATTCTCTTCTCAAAGGAGAAGAGTTCCAACTTCTACCCTTGTCTGTCCAGGTCTGACAAAATCAAACAGACTTCACCCAGCAACCAAAGCAATAAAGCAGCAAGTCCAGCACGTGGAAAGAATGCAGTGGGTTTCTTTTGAGTCACCAGTAAATAATGAGTAAGCAGCTGAGATTATTTGAGAACAAACATTTATACTTCTAACATACCAGGGGCATCTTCTCCAAACTGTCTACATAAATGAAGTTCCTCTACAATGGATTCTCATGAATGCACTGTCTCTAATGCCATCACATCTTTCCAAAGGTGGATGCAATACTCTAGTTGAGGCTGAACCAATGTTTTATCCTGTCTCTTTAATAAAGCTTTCTATCGCCTTCCATTTCCTCAGCGCGTACTTCATTGGCATGTTGTTTTAGACTCAGAGCAGAGTACAAATTGGTGATGATTGAGGAACTAACTAGACATCAGAGAGTGGAGATTTATAAAAAAACTAGTTCTTTTAATTAAAAACTATTCTCCACAAACTAGATGTTCTTGCTCAGGTCTTCCTGCCTGATCAGCTACCTGGTCATTTGCACAAGAGGTGCATGAGAAGTGCAGTCAATGGTCACAATAATTTACAAATTGGATAAAAAATTGTATTGGAAAGTCTCCAACCTGTAGGAGGAAGGCAAATGCACTTTAAAGATGTTTTGGAAAGAAAGCACAAAGTTTTATTTCATAACCTCAGACCAGCCAAAAGGTTTCACAGCCAGTGAACTGCAGTCCCTGTTATACTGTACTGAATGTGATAGTGCTGCACAGTCTTATATAATCCAGCATCCCACTAGTGTTATCACAGAGCGGCACAGTGGTTAGCACTGCTGCCTCATAGTGCCAGGGATCCAGGTTTGGTGACTGTCTGGGCAGAATCTGCATGTTCTCCAATGTCTGTATGGGTTTCCTCCCATAGTGCAAAAATAAGACGGACTCGCCATGTCATATAGAACATAGAACATTACAGCACAGAACAGGCTCTTCGGCCTTCGATGTTGCGCCGACCAATATAAAAAGCAATGCCCCTCCAAACTAAACCATTCCCTTCTCTTCCATATACCTATCAACTAACCTCTTAAAAGCCACCAAACTTGGCGCATCTACAACTGCTGCAGGCAGGGCATTCCACTCCCGAACCACCCTTTGGGTAAAGAACCTACCTCTGATATCCGTCCTATAACTATCACCCCTTAATTTAAAGCTTTGTCCCCTCGTGCTAGCTTTCTCCATCCTCGGAAAAAGGCTATCACTGTCCACCCTATCTAAACCTCTAATCATCTTATATGTTTCAATAAGGTCTCCTCTTAGCTGCCTTCTTTCTAACGAAAACAACCTCAAATCCTCAGCCTCTCTTCATAAGACCTGCCTTCCATACCAGGCAACATCCTGGTAAACCTCTCTGTACCCTCTCCAATGCCTCCACATCTTTCTTATAATGTGGGGACCAGAACTGCACACAATACTCCAAGTGCGGCCGCACTAGAGTTTTGTACAGTTGCAACATGACGTTGCGGCTCCGAAATTCAATCCCTCTACCAATAAAAGCCCAGACTCCATATGCCTTCCTAACAACCTTCCCGACCTGACTGCCTACTTTCAGGGATCTATGCACATACACACCAAGATCCCTCTGTTCATCTAGACTACTAAGAATCCTACCATTTGCCCTGTACTCTACACATTTATTATTTCTGCCATAGTACATTACCTCACACTTTTCCACATTAAACTCCATTTGCCACCTCTCGGCCCAGCTCTGCAACTTGTCCAAGTCCCTCTGCAAACTATAACACCCCTCTTCACTATCTACAACTCCACCGACTTTAGTGTCATCTGCAAATTTACTAATCCATCCTTCCATACCCTCATCCAGATCATTTATAAAAATTACAAACAGCAGGGGCCCCAAAACAGACCCCTGAGGTACACCACTTGTCACCAAACTCCAAGATGAATATCTCCCATCAACCACCACCCTCTGTCTTCTACCTGCTAGCCAATTCCTAATCCAATTAGCTAAATCACCCTCTATCCCATACATCTGCATTTTCTGCAGAAGTCTTCCATGGGCCACCTTATCAAACGCCTTACTAAAGTCCATTGTTCCCTTAGACTCCAAAGATGGCTAAGGGAGAGACTGTGGTAGATATGAGGTGTTACTGCGGTAGTACCTGGGTAAGATGCTTTGTTGGGAGAGTCAGTGCAGACTCATGGGCCGAATGGCCTCCTTCTGTGCTCAGTAAGAGATCTGACAACACCAATTTTAAATCCAACTGCTTTATTTGATAGTAAACTTGCCAGCTTTTGGCCTTTGTAGCCTTCGTCAGGCGAATGAGGTGTTCTGGTCTCCAATAGCACACATATCAGACAGACAGTTTACAGATTGCTGATTAGAATGCAAATCCTTACACCTAACCTGCTATTCAAGTCTTAAAGTGGCTAACAATGTGAGTGGAAGGAGCACTGAGCACAGGTTAGAGAGATGTGTATTGTCTCCAGACAGCACAGCAAGTGAGGTTTTTTGCTAACCCAGGCAAGTCATGGGGGTTACAGATAGTGTGACATGAAGCCAAGATCCCTGTTAAGACTGTCCTCATGTGTGCGGAACTTGGCTATCAGTTTCTGCTCAGCAGCTCTGCGCTGTCGTGTGTCGTGAAGGCCCCCTTGAAGAACATTTTCCCGAAGGTCGAAGGCCGAATGCCCGTGACCAATGAAGTGTTTGCCAACAGGAAGGGAACAGTTTTCCCTGGTCATTGTTGAGCGATGTTCATTCATCCGCTGTTGTAGTGTCTGCATGGTCTCCCCAATGTACCATGCTTCGGGACATTCTTTCTTGCAACGTATTAGGTAGACAACGTTGGCCGAGTTGCAAGAGTATGTACCGTGTACCTGGTGAATGGTATTCTCACGTTTGATGATGTCGTCCATGTCGATGATCTGGCATGTCTTGCAGAGGTTGCTGTGGCAGGTTGTGTGGTATTATGGTCACTGTTCTCCTGAAGGTTGGGTAGTTTGCTGCGAACAATGATCTGTTTGAGGTTGTGCGGTTATCTGAAAGCAAGAAGTGGGGGGGGGAGGGAGATGGCCCTAGCGAGATGTTCATCATCATCAATGATATGTTGAAGACTCTGGAGAAGATGTTGTAGCTTCTCCGCTCCGGGGAAGTACTGGACAACAAAGGGTACTCTGTCCACCATATCCTGTGTTTGTCTTTTGAGGAGGCTAGTGCGGTTTATTGCTGTGGTACGTCAGAACTGTCGATTGATGAGTCGAGTGCCATATCCTGTTCTCACGAGGGCATCTTTCAGCGTCTGGAGGTGTCTGTCATGATCCTCCTCATCTGAGCAAGTTCTGTGTATTCGGAGGGCTTGTCCATAGGGGATGGCCTCTTTAATGTGTTTAGGGTGGAAGCTGGAGAAGTGGAGCATTGTGAGGTTGTCTTTCGGCTTGTGGTACAGTGAGGTGCTGAGGTGACCGTCCTTGATGGAGATGCGTGTGTCCAAGAATGCAACTGATTCTGGAGAATAGTCCATGGTGAGTCTGATGGTGGGATGGAATTTGTTGATATCATCATACAGTTGTTTCAATGATTGCTCACCATGAGTCCAAAGGAAAAAAATGTCATCAATGTATCTAGTATATAGCTTCGGTTGAAGATCCCGTGTGGTGAAGAAGACTTGTTCGAACCTGTGCATGAAAATGTTGGCATATTGAGGTGTGAATTTGGTCCCCATGGCTGTTCCATGTGTCTGGATGAAAAGCTGATTGTTGAAGGTGAAGACATTGTGGTCCAAGATGAAGCAGATAAGTTGTAAAATTGCATCCAGGAACTGACAGTTGTTGGCATTGAGTACTGAGGCAGTTGCAGCAATGCCATCGTCATGGGGGATGTTGGTGTAGAGCGCCGAGACATCCATTGTGACAAGGAGTGTCCCTGGTTCAACTGCTCCATGTGTGCTGAGTTTCTGTAGGAAGTCTGCAGTGTACTGACAAAAGTTGGGGGTTCTTTGTACAATGGGTTTCAGGATGCCCTCGACATAGTCAGAGAGGTTCTCACACGGGGTTCCATTGCCCGATATGATGGGACGGCCGGGTATGTTTGCCTTGTGTATCTTTGGGAGGCAGTAGAGATCTCCAATGCGGGGAGTATGTGGAATGAGAGCCCGGAGGGTGTTCTGAAGGTCTGAATCAAAAGTTTTGATCAGAGTGTTGAGTTGACGAGAATGCTCTTTGGTCAGATCTGCTGGTAACTATCTGTAGCGTTTCTCATTGTTTAGTTGTCGGTACACTTCTGTACTGCAGGGATTCTATGATAAGTGGTTTCACTTTTATCAGGTGAGGGTCGAAGGGAAGAGAAACTAACTGCAACCTCCCACTGAAGACTTCTCAAATCTTGCTTTGACCTTCTCTTCTCTAAGGAAGAGGCCCCGTTTTCACAATCTTTCCATGTAATCAAAGTCCCTCATCTCGGGAATCACTTTCGTCAATCTTTCCTGTGCTCTCTCTAATGGTCATGATTGTACACAGTACGATGGCGTTAGGTAGCAGTCTACTCAGACTCCTAAGCCTGCCAAAATCAAGCAACTTCACCCAACTATCAAAGACATAAAGCACGGAGTTCAGTGTGTGGAGAGAATGTAGCAGGTTTCTCTGGAATTGCCAGTAACCAGCCGAGGTTATTTGAGAACTAACATACATACCCTCCAACTGACCAGGGACAGGGCTGATATCAGATAATGCATTTCCCATCCTGCTACCTAAATCACAGCTAAACTTTTTTAGCTGCTGACAATATAAATCAAACACTGATTTTCTCTCATTAACCCAGTTAAAAGACCCAAATGACTCAGTAATGTTATCGTAATATCAGTAGTGGCATGAGGTATGTTCTCATTTCTTTGAAAGGATTGAACAAATGATTGAATCTATTCTTTTTATCTACTAATGCAACACAGTGTTCATAGCGATAATTTATATACTGGCTGGAACTTGGGTCAAATAGCTTCCTCTCTTTGAGTAACTATTCACTTCTCTTGTCCTCACTCAGCCTCTCTCTTCCACTCTTTGTCATGTTCTCTTCTTTGCGCTGTCTTGTAAAGCTTTCACCATCACTCCTTCTCCATGTCTTGCGAAGTCTTTGTAACATCCTAATGCCGTTAGGGACCAGATCAGAAACTCCAATGTATATTATGAAGTTAGACTAGACTTGACCCCAACTATTTTCCTATTTTGCCATCAGTGTGAGGATAAGGTGTTTCACTCCAAGTGCCATGTTATTGACTCACTAGGAAGCTTTTATCAAAAATTTTATTTTAACAATGCAGTTTAACTATAATGAATGAGACCACACGATGGCACAGTGGTTAGCACCAGGGACCCAGATTCAATTCCTGGTTTGGGTCACTGTGTGGAGTTTGAACATTCTCCCAGTATCTGTGTGGGTTTCCTCCAGGTGCTCCAGTTTCATCTTGCAATCCAAAAGACGTGCTGGTTAGGTGCACTGACCCAAACAGGCGCTGAAGTGTGGTGGCTATGGGATTTTCACAGTAACTTCATGACAGTGTTAATGTAATTCTTGTGACTAATAAATACACATTAAAATCTCTTCCATCCTTTCTCTAATTAGAAAACCGTCGATGAATGCTTGTTTCTCTTTAGGGTCAGGAAATAATTTGAAAACATTACAGTGTCTTAGAGGCTTCTGGGAAAATCAACCAATTTTTCCTGACCCTTGTGCTATTTCACTTCACTCTTAGAAAATGGGATTTATGAATACTTCACAACTGCTTTCAGCCTCTGACATCAAACTCTTTTCCCTAATTTTCCACATTACCATATTCTCTGGTCGAATTATTATGAAATATTCAATCATACCCAGTGGAACGGATTTTGGTCATAAGGCAATAATTTCAGGGTAGATTCTTCCCTCACTTTAGAAGAATGGGTTCGAGTAGTATCTCATATTTCCATTCCCGTTTCAGAGTCCACTTCTGGTTCATCTTTATCAGGCAATGTGTTGTCTCCGGAAATCAGTAAATCAAAGTCATCACACAGGCTACCAGAACTCTTTGTGGATGGATATGTGGTTTGTGCACTGTTCGATATCTCAAATGTTTTTGAAGTGAAGTGCCAGACTGTCTCTGTCTAGCTTCGTCCTTTTGCCTCATCTTCAACTTTCTGTGTTTTCTGACTGTCAGATTCATTGTCTTGATTTCAATGAATATGAATTTCCAGAAAGAGCAGGTTTTTTTTTCCTCCTTAGCCCTGGGAGTCAGGTTGCTGCTAATGGACTGTGATGACCCTGTCTCAGGGTGCCTGGCTATGGTGTAGTCTTGCCCTTGCCTGTCTCGCCCTCCTGTCTTGTCACACAATCTGTAACCCCCATGACTTGCCTGGGTTTGCAAAACCTCACTTACTGTGCTATCTGGAGACAATACACATCTCTCTAACCTGTGCTCAGTGCTCCTTCCACTCACATTGTTGGCCACTTTAAGACTTGAATAGCAGGTTAGGTGTAAAGATTCGCATTCTAATCAGTAATCTGTAAACTGGCTGTGCTGTTATATGTGCTGTCTGAGACCAGAACACCTCATTCACCTGACAAAGAGGTCGAAACACCTCAAAAGCTAGTGAGTTTTTTGTCAAATAAATCAGTTGGATTTAAACCTGGTGTTGTCAGACTTCTCACTGTGTTTACCCTAGTCCAACGCTGGCATCTCTACATCATTGCCCTCCTCAGCCCAGCTCTGGGAATTGTGTCGCCTCTGCTGATGCTCTCCTCGATGACCTAAGCTCACCGCGTGGTGGCTCACTAGCTGCCTCTGGACCTGTATTGAGATCCTTATCAAAACATGCTATTGGTCAGCCTAATTGCTTGCTGTGGTGGTGGTGGTGCTCACTCAGGGAGCTGGAGTTGCTGTAGCAACATGTACGTTACTGTCCAGAGCTATGCATGGTGGTGACAGAGGCTCCAATTTTTTTTTTCATATCAAGACTGATCAGGAATCTCTCCTGTTTTTACTGCCTGCCACTGGTGTGTGTAGGAAGGATTGGAAGAGGAAGGATTGGAAGCTCGATTCTCAACTCCTTTGACCATGTTATGAACGCGTGTCCGTGGTCATCAAGTGCTGGAGTGGGACCAGAACCTGGAGCTTCTGCCTCAGAAGCAGGAACACTTTCCACTGGTCGCAAGGTGCTGATTGTTGATGTTGAATGTTACCTTTCTGTGATTTGTGTACAAGGACACCCAGATCCCTCTGAAAACCAACATTTTCCAGAGTCCCAACTATTACATTACAACCATTTAAAAAATATTCTACCTTTCGCCTTTTCCTACCAAAGTGGATAACTTCATGTTTTTGCATTTTATATTCTGTCTGCCATATTCTTACACATCCACTTAACCTATCCAAGTCCTTTGGTAGCCTCCTTATTGCTTTTCTTACCACCTAACTTTGTATCCCCAGTAAACAGGATACACTACACTCAGTCCCTTCATCTCAATCACGGAGATAGATTGAAAACAGCCAAGTGTTTGTGTGAAGTCAGCTCAGAGTGATGTCTGCTGAGTTTTCCAAGCACTCATGGACCTGGACTGTGCAGCGTTGACTGATCTGAGATGATAGAAAAATCCTGAGGCTGTGCCTCCACTAAAATCGTTGTAGCAAAGATATTTCCAAAACTCAAAAGCTGGATATTTAATCAGCTCCAGCCTGCTGAAGGAAAAGAACTATTAAAAGGATTGTAAATTCAACAATTGTAAAAAGAACCACACAATCACTGATGGATTGCCATAGCAACTTGACCATTGCAACAAAAACTCAATCCAGGACAACTGGAGATATTTGAATCCCTGCCTATTTAATATGATTATAGCAGGGAAAATTCTACCATTCGTGAATTGCTCTTGGAGGAACTTATTTCCAACTATGCCTGGGATGTCGTTCATTATTCGATTCTTTTAAACTGAAGCAGAAGTTAGATTTGGACACAGATGAGTTTACACATGATTGTTCCAACCTCACCTTTCACCTCCATAAGTTCATAAGACATAGGAGCACAATTAGGCCATTCGGCCCATCGAGTCTGCTCTGCCATTCCATCATGGCTGATATGCTCCTCATCCCCATTTTCCTGCCTTCAACCCATAACCTTTCAACCCATTCCCAATTAAACATCTGTCTAACTCCTCCTTAAATTTATTCCCTGTCCCAGCTTTGGGGTAACAAATTCCACAACCCTTTGGGAGAAGTAGTTTTTCTTTAAGGGGTTTGCTATCCCTTATCCTGAGACTATGACCTCTCGTCCTAGAATGTCCCACAAGAGGAAGCATCTGCTCCATGTCTACTTTATCCAGGCCTTTTATCATCTTCAATACCTCAATTTGTTTTCTCTTCATTCTTCTAAATTCTAGAGAGTATCGGCCTAAATTCAATCTCGCTTCATGTGACAAAATCCTCATCTTTGGAATAAATCTAGTGAATCTTCTCCAATGCCACTACAACTTTCTTGAAACAAGGGGACTGAAACTGTGCACAAAAATCTTCCTCATAGCTTCGTACCTGTGCTGGCTTACAAACTACTTGCCTACAAGAGAATGCATTTTCACCAGAAAGTAGTGCACCTTCCTGACAACGATTAACCAGTTATGCGTATATCTTGATTATAAGGTTAGTTTAATGGAGACATTTGATTTCTACAAGGTAATTGCCGAATAAAGAGGCATAGAATCATAGAATTTCATAGTAAAGAATGAGGCCATTTGGCTCTTTGAGTTTGCAGTGACAACAATCCTACCCAGGCCCTATTACTGTAACCCCACGTATTTACCTGCTAGTTCCCCTGGCATTAAAGGACAATTTAGAATGGCCAATTAATCCTGGATCGAGTCTGTTCAACCTTGTCAGAATATCATAACTTTCAATTTGATTCCCTCTCATTCTCCTAAATTCCAGTGAATACAGACCCAGTCAACCCAATCCTGCCACCAGTCCCCAGCGTCAACATCCTGGGGGCATGTCCTTTGAGCACCTGGACTCACCATGTAAACACATGGCTACAGGAGCAGGTCAAAGGCTAGGAATTCTCTGGTGAGTACTCACCTCCTGACTCCCCAGAGCCTGTCCACCATCTACAAGAGAGAAGCCAGGAATGTAATGGAATACTCCCCACTTGCCTGGATGGGTGCAGTTCCAACAATAGTCAAGAAGTTCAACATCATCCAGGACAAAGCAGCCCTGCTTGAGTACTATGGGAGTACCACCTCCTGCAAGCTCTCCTCCGAATCACATGCTGACTTGTAAAAAATTCGTCATTCCTTCACTGTTGTTGAGTCAACATCTTGGAACTCCGTCCCTAACAGCACTTTGGGTGTACCTACACCTCATGGACTGCAGTGGTTCGGGAAGAGAGCTCACCATCACCTTCTTAGGGAATAATGGGTAGTAAATGCTGCTTAACCAGCGACACCCACAACCTGTAAATGACCAAAAAATGTCCATCTTTCCTGTGAATAATAATTTGTTTACTTTACCATTTCTGTCTGAAGGTTCTTAAGAAAGAAACTCTCAGTTAAGTTAAATACATTAAACCTTGTGGGGATAAAAAAGTCTTTCCCTGCATTCAAGTGCAAATTGACATTGTATCTTCTGGTTCCTTATGCGTAACAACAAAAACCGTTAGGAACATTAAAACTGAGGCACTGAGCTGGCAGAGAGAAGGTCATCACTTGTCTGCTGCTGAAACTGGCAGAGAGAAGGTCATCACTGTGCCTGCTGCTGGAGCTGCTTCTCCCTTCATCGATGTATTCCAAAAAGTCTCACAACAGCAAGCGACTCACTTAATGAAGGAGCAGTGCTCCAAAAGCTCATGATTCCAAATAAACCTGTTGGACTTTAACCTGGTGTTGTGAGACTTCTTACTGTGCCCACCCCAGTCCAACGCCAGCAACTCTACATGATGGATGTATTCTGTATGATTGCTAACTGGAAGCAGTTGAGGAGAGGGCTGTAAAACACTTTAGTAACTTTACAGGCTTTAAACCAAGGAGAAATAATAAAACTCACAAAATCCAATATATTTATAACACTTGGTACACGTGCCAGCTGCAATTTAATACAGGAAAATATAAAGTGCTTTGCTTTGGGAGAAAGACCATGGGGGCGGCATGATGGAAATGGTGCTGTTTAGGCAGCTGTGAAAGCTGAGGGTTAGGACTAGTTGCTGTGGTGCTTGGGAATGTGTGTGAGGTAAATAGGATACTGAATACAAAACTGAGGACGTCACACTGGACCGGGGTTGGGGGGCATTGTGACACAGTGATAATATTACTGGATGAATAGGTCCATGATGATGCTTTGAGGAAATGGGTTCAAATCCCATCTTAGTGAAATTTAAATGAACAAAATTTCAAAAGTCTCTCTTTGCAGAGAGACTTGGACAAGTTGCAGAGCTGGGCCGAGAGGTGGCAAATGGAGTTTAATATGGAAAAGTGTGAGGTAATGCACTTTGGCAGGAATAATAAATATGTAGAGTATAGGGCTAATGGTAGGATTCTTAATAGTGTTGATGAACAGAGGGATCTTGGTGTGTATGTGCATAGATCCCTGAAAGTAGGCAGTCAAGTCGAGAAGGTTGTTAAGAAGGCATATGGAGTCTTAGCTTTTATTGGTAGGGGGATTGAATTTCGGAGCCGCAACGTCATGATGCAACTGTACAAAACTCTAGTGCGGCCGCACTTGGAGTATTGTGTGCAGTTCTGGTCCCCCCATTATAAGAAAGATGTGGAGGCATTGGAGAGGGGACAGACGAGGTTTACCAGGATGTTGCCTGGTATGGAGGGCAGGTCTTATGAAGAGAGGCTGAGGGATTTGAGGTTGTTTTCGTTAGAAAGGAGGCGGCTAAGAGGGGCCCTAATCGAAACATATAAGATGATTAGAGGTTTAGATAGGGTGGACAGTGATAGCCTTTTTCCTAGGATAGAGAAAGCTAGCACGAGGGGACACAGCTTTAAATTAAGGGGTATGAGTTATAGGACGGATATCAGAGGTAGTTCTTTACTCAAAGAGTGATTAGGGAGTGGAATGCCCTGCCTGCAGCTGTTGTAGATGCGCCAAGTTTGGTGGCGTTTAAGAGGTTAGTTGATAAGTATATGGAAGAGAAGGGAATGTTTTAGTTTGGAGGGGCATTGCTTTTTATATTGGTCGGCGCAACATCGAAGGCCGAAGGGCCTGTTCTGTGCTGTAATGTTCTATGTTCTAAAATATAATGGAATTGGTGACCATTACAACTGACATCAGTTGCTGTAAAAACCCATCTGGTTCATTAATATCCTTTAGGGAAGGAAATCTGCTCTCCTTACCTGGCCTGGCCTACATGTGACTCCAGAGCCACAGCAATGTGGCTGAATCTTAACTGCCCTCTGAAATAGCCAGGCAAGCCACTCAGTTCAGGGGCAACTTGGGACGGATAATAAATGTTGGCCCAGCCAGAGGGACCTACAACCCGCAAAAAAATAGAAAAAAACCTTTCCATTAGTTAAGAATTCAGTTACATGGAGATTGAAGAAGCTGGCATTGTTTTTCTTTCAGCGAAAGGATTAATGGGAGAATTAATCGAGATTTTGAAACTTGAGAGGTTTTTTATATTCCAGCCTAGGATGGGGCATTTGAGCGATAAGAAGAGACTGGATAGGCTTGGATTGTTTTTTTTAGAGCAACGAAGGCTAAGGGGGGACATGATTGAGGTGTTTAAAATTATAAGGAGTATGTACAGGGTGCTTAAGGAGCAGTTGTTCCCTTTGCTTCAGGCATCAATACGAGGAGATTGGCACAGTTTTAGGATGTGAGGCAGGAAATTCAGATGGGCTTTGAGAAAAAAATCTTTCTAAAAAGTTATTCATGGGACATGGGCATCGCTGGCTGGGCCAGCATTTACTGCCCATCCCTAGGTGCCCTTAGAAGGCAGTTGAGAGTCAATCACATTGCTGTGGCTCCAGAATCACATGTAGGCCAGACCGGGTAAGGATAGCACATTTCCTTTCCCAAAAGACATTAGTGAACCAGATGAGTTTTTCCGACAATTGATGATGGTTTCATGGTCATCAGTAGATTCTCAATTCCAAATATTTCTTTATTGAATTCAAATTTCACCATCTGCCGTGGCAGGATTCGAACGCGGGTCCCCAGAACATTAGCTGAGTTTCTGAATTAACAGTTTAGCTATAATACCACCAGGACATCATCTCTCTCATCAAATGGTGAAGGGAATCCCACTGCCTGGGACGATAGTGGAGGGCGGAAAGCTTATAACCATTAAAAAATGTTTGAATGAACACTTGAAATATCAGAACATTCAAGGATATGGGACAAGTGCAGGAAAATGGGGTCAGCACGACTTTAGTGGTAGATACTGTTGGTGCAGACTCGATGGGCCGAAGGACCTTTTCTGGGATGTGTGATTCTCTGACTGTAAATCATTTCCCTTGGCAACTAGGTCAGAGGTCAGAGATTGAAAATAATTGATCAAGGAACGAGAAGGGAAATTTCTCCAAGTGGGACAATATCAGAAGGAGAATCAGATTCCATGGGAATTTTCGAAAGGGGGATTAGATGTGCAGCTGGAGAGGAGTAACTTGTGAGATTTTGGCGAGAAAGCCGAAGCGTGTGACTAAGTTGGATGGTCATTTCGAGGAGTAGCACAAACACAAATGGGCAGAATGGCCACCAAGCTAAATAATCAATAACTTACCATCTCCAGCTTCTCCACTTTCAGCCGGAAGCTGTGGTTGAGAGACAATGATCTCCCTCGGACTGCAGAGCTCTGTGTCCAGGCTGGGGTCACACTAACTGCAGGAAAAGTCAGCGGAGCTTTGAGTTACGACTTGTTTCCGTGACACTGTTTTTCATGTGATTCTGTCACTGTTTACATCTTACATTCCTCCAAAGGGGTCACTGCCAGCCCTCTGCAGGAAGCTTCCCAGACAATACTGGGGAGAGAGGTTCTGTACAAGGTTATTATTCCAGTTTGTGGGATCTTGCTGTGCAAACATTTGCTGTCATATTGACTATATTTCAGAATCATTTGTTGTAAATCACTTTCAGATGCGTGAGGTTGTGAACAGATCTTAATTAATTAGTGATTGGCAGCCTGGGCTGATAAGTGGGCTACATGAAGCCACAGGATTGAAACCAGGCTTGTTCATTAACCATCATCCCACGGATGAGGTTCAATACATTCACTATCTGCCAAATATTCCATAATGAGTTACTGCAAATGCCTGCTCATTTATATACTAATAAAACTGTCATCAAATGGTAAAAACAAAACAAATATTCACGATTGGACAGAGAGGGAGTGCACGGCTCTCTCAGTCAGTGTTGTGAGCAATCAGCACGCACCTTACTCTGGCTTTATGTGTGAATCACGTCAGTTACACCAGCAGGGAAGAAACTACATCGGTAGAAACCTGCAGAATCTGGCAACTGACCAGTACACTCTGCACTGACCGATACATTCCACGCACTGACCAGTACACCCTGCACTGACCAGTGCATTCCACACACTGACCAGTGCATTCCACACACTGACCAGTACACTCTGCACTGACCAGTACATTCCACACACTGACAAGTACACTCTGCACTGACCAGTGCACTCCACACACTGATCAGTACACTCCACACACTGACCAGTACACTCCACACACTGACCAGTACAGTCTGCATTGACCGGTACATTCCGCACACTGACCGATACACTCTGCACTGACCAGTACATTCCACACACTGACCAGTACACTCCACACTCACCAGTGCACTCCACACACTGACCAGTACATTCCACACATTGACCAGTACACTCCACACTGACCAGTACACTCTGCACTGACTGATACATTCCACACACTGACCGGTACACTCTGCTCACTGACTGGTACATTCTGCACACTGACGGGTACATTCTGCACTGACTGGTACATTCTACACACTGGCCAGTACACTCTGCACTGACCAGTGCATTCCGCACACTGACCAGTACACGCTGCATTGACCGGTACACTCCACACACTGACCAATACACTCTGCACTGACCAGTACATTCCAACTGATTGGTACATTCCACACACTGACCAGTGCACTCCACACTGACCAGTACATTCCGCACACTGACCAGTGTGCTCCGCACTGACTGATACATTCCACACACTGACCGGTACACTCTGCACTGACCAGCACATTCCGCACACTGACGGGTGCATTCTGCACTGACTGGTACATTCCACACACTGACCGGTACATTCCACACACTGACCGGTACACTCTGCACTGACTGGTACATTCCACACACTGACCGGTACACTCTGCACTGACTGGTACATTCCACACATTGACCAGTACACTCCACACTGACCAGCACATTCCACACACTGACCGGTACACTCTGCACTGACTGGTACATTCCACACATTGACCAGTACACTCCACACTGACCAGTACATTCCACACACTGACCAGTACACTCTGCACTGACTGGTACATTCCACACATTGACCAGTACACTCCACACTGACTGGTACATTCCGCACACTGACCGGTACACTCTGCACTGACTGGTACATTCCACACATTGACCAGTACACTCCACACTGACCAGCACATTCCGCACACTGACGGGTACACTCTGCACTGACTGGTACATTCCACACATTGACCAGTACACTCTGCTCACTGACTGGTACATTCTGCACACTGACCAGTACACTCTGCACTGACCAGTACACTCCACACTGACCAGCACATTCCGCACACTGACGGGTACACTCTGCACTGACTGGTACATTCCACACACTGACTGGTACACTCTGCACTGACTGGTACTCCACACATTGACCAGTACACTCCACACTGACCAGCACATTCCGCACACTGACGGGTACATTCTGCACTGACTGATACATTCCACACACTGACCAGTACACTCTGCTCACTGACTGGTACATTCTGCACACTGACCAGTACACTCTGCATTGACCAGTACACTCCACACTGACCAGCACATTCCGCACACTGACGGGTACATTCTGCACTGACTGATACATTCCACACACTGACCAGTGCACTCTGCACTGACCAGTACATTCCGCACACTGACCAGTACACTCTGCACTGACTGATACATTCCACACACTGACCAGCACATTCCGCACACTGACGGGTACATTCTGCACTGACTGATACATTCCACACACTGACCAGTGCACTCTGCACTGACCAGTACATTCTGCACACTGACCAGTACACTCTGCACTGACTGATACATTCCACACACTGACCAGTACACTCCACACTGACCAGTACATTCCGCACACTGACCGGTACACTCTGCACTGACTGGTACATTCCACACACTGACCAGTACACTCTGCACTGACCAGTACATTCCACACACTGACCAGTACACTCTGCACTGACTGGTACATTCCGCACACTGACCGGTACACTCTGCACTGACCAGTGCACTCCGCACTGACCAGTACATTCCACACACTGACCAGTACACTCCGCACTGATCAGTACATTCCACACACTGACCAGTACATTCCACACACTGACCGGTACACTCTGCTCACTGACTGGTACATTCTGCACACTGACCAGTACATTCTGCGCTGACCAGTACATTCCGCACACTGACGGGTACATTCTGCACTGACAGATACATTCCACACACTGACCAGTGCACTCTGCACTGAGTGGTACATTCCGCATACTGACCAGTACACTCCGCACTGACCAGTGCACTCCACACTGACCAGTACATTCCACACACTGACCAGTATACTCCGCACTGACCAGTACATTCCACACACTGACCAGTACATTCCACACACTGACCAGTACATTCCACACAATGACCAATACACTTCGCACTGATCGGTACATTCCACACACTGACCAGTGTACTCTGCATTGACCGGTACACTCCGCACACTGACCGATACACTCTGCACTGACCAGTACATTCCACACACTGACCAGTACACACCGCACTGACCAGTGCACTTCACACTGAGCAGTACACTCTGCACTGACTGGTACATTCCACACACTGACCAGTACACTCTGCACTGACCAGTACATTCCACACACTGACCAGTACACACCGCACTGACCAGTGCACTTCACACTGACCAGTACACTCTGCACTGACTGATACATTCCACACACTGACCGGTACACTCTGCTCACTGACTGGTACATTCTACACACTGACCAGTACACTCTGCACTGACCAGTACACTCCGCACACTGACGGGTACATTCTGCACTGACTGGTACATTCCGCACACTGACCGGTTCACTGTACATTGACTGGTAGAGACGCCCTGACCAGTATTTACACTGAGCGCTAAACTCTGCACTGACCGCTAACCTCTGCACTGACCGGTACACCCTTCATTGACTGGTACGTTATGCGCTGACTAGTACGCTCGCACTGACCAGTACACTGCACACTGACCGGTACACTCTGCACTGACCGGTACACTGCACACTGACTGGTATAATGGACACTGACCAGTACAATGCACACTGACTGGTACAATGGACACTGACCGGTACAATGCACACTGATCGCTATACTCCACACTGACCGGTATACTATGCACTGACCGGTACACTGCACACTGACCGGTACACTGCATACTGATCGATATACTCCACACTGACCGGTACACTGTGCACTGACTGGTACACTGCACACTGACCGGTATATTCTGCACTGATCGGTACATTAAGCATTGACCGGTATGCTGCACACTGACTGGTACACTGCACATTGATTGATATACTTCACACTGACCGATAAACTATGCACTGACCGGTACACTGCACACTGATTGATATACTCCACACTGACCGGTACACTGCACACTGATCGATATACTCCACACTGACCGGTACACTGCACACTGATCGATATACTCCACACTGACCGGTACACTGCACACTGACTGGTACACTGCACACTGATCGATATACTCCACACTGACCGGTACACTGCACACTGACCGGTACACTGCACACTGATCGATATACTCCACACTGACCGGTACACTGCACACTGACTGGTACACTGCACACTGACCGGTACACTGCACACTGATCGATATACTCCACACTGACCGGTACACTGCACACTGACCGGTACACCCCACACTGACCGGTACACCCGACACTGACCGGTACACCCCACACTGACCGGTACACCCCACACTGATCGGTACACATGTTAACTCAGCATTAGACTGTGTATGTCATTTGCATGGACTTGTGAAACTCATGCGAGATACTAAAAGCAAAACTGCCACTATCAGCTGAAGGCTTGCTCCTTCCCGCCCCCGCCCCTCGTCCTGCAGTTAGTCCGTGAATTAGATGCACACAGATGCTGGGTACAAATACCTGCTGGCTACACCGAGTGGAACGGATGGTGGGGGAGTGGGGGAGAGACGCCTCCGCAATTCTCACTCCCACTGATGACCTGATAATACACAGTTTCCAAGGCAACTACAAGCACTGAGAGACATGGAAGGTTTCTTGTTACCTGCAAACTGTGTGAACTATTGATGGTGGCACTCGGAACAAAGGGAAATCTGAGAGAGCGGTTCCTTTGTTGTGATGTGCTGCAGCCTCTGCACGCAGCTTCTTCACAAACATGGAATTAGTTCATTGATTCAGCTCCCTTCAGCTAAAAGAAAAACATTGAATTCATTTCCTTTCATTACTCAGAGACTGCCTGTCAGATCGAGATGATTATTCAGATTTTCCTTGGTGATGAAGGAGAGATTCACAGTAAGTGATGAGGCCAGTTGATGCGAAATGTTTGTGACTGTCACACTGAAAGCATCAGATTATCAAAAGATACACAGCATGCTCGCTAGAGT
Source organism: Sphyrna mokarran (assembly GCA_024679065.1). Taxonomy (NCBI): domain Eukaryota; kingdom Metazoa; phylum Chordata; class Chondrichthyes; order Carcharhiniformes; family Carcharhinidae; genus Sphyrna; species Sphyrna mokarran. The sequence continues at coordinate 4,684,548 of JAGIQG010000021.1, read as the reverse complement.
TAGATACACAGTAAAGCTCCCTCTACACTGTCCCCCATCAAAAGCTTTCAGGACAGGTACAGCACAGTAGTGGGTCAGATCTCAAACAAAGACTAGACAGAATACAGGAATGAGATAGAGAATCTAGTGAACAGGTGTGGCAACAATAATCTCTCCCTCAATATCAACAAAACAAAGAAAATTGTCATCGACTTCAGACAGTGTAATGGAGAACACGCTCCTGTCTCCATCAATGGGGAGAATGTAGAAAGGGTTGAGTGCTTCAAGTTTTTAGATGTTGAGATTGCCAATAACCTATCCTGGTTCACCCCTGCCACACTATAGTTAAGAAAGCTCACCAAAGCCTCCACTCTCTCAGGAGACTTAGAAAATTTGTCAGCTATGGCTCTCACCAACTTTTACAGATGGACCATAGAAAGCATTCTTTCTGGTTATAACACAGCTTGGTATGGGCTCCTGCTCTGCCCAACACCACAAGAAACTACAAAAAATTGTGAATGTAGAACACAGAACATAACAACACAGAACAGGCCCTTCGGCCTTCGATGTTGCGCTGACCAATTATGAAAAAAAAAGCAATGACCCTCCAAACTAAACCATTCCCTTCTCTTCCATAAACTTATCAACTAACCTCTTAAACGCCACCAAACTTGGCGCATCTACAACTGCCGCAGGCAGGGCATTCCACTCCCTAACCACCCTCTGGGTAAAGAACCTACCTCTGATATCCGTCCTATAACTATCACCCCTTAATTTAAAGCTGTGTCCCCTCGTGCTAGCTTTCTCCATCCTAGGAAAAAGGCTATCACTGTCCACTCTATCTAAACCTTTAATCATCTTATATGTTTCGATAAGGTATGCAGCCTGTATGTAGCCAAACAATCACGCAAATCAGTTTCCCATCATTGACTCTATCAACACTTCCCGCTACTTTAGCAAAGCAGCCAGCATAATTAAGGACCCCATTCTACCTTCTGCCTTCTACTGTCAGTAAAAAGATACAAAAGTCTGAGATCATGTCCTAGTCGACTCAAGAACAACTTCTTCTCTGCTGCCATCCGACTTTTGACCTTGTGTTAAGTTGACCATTCTCTACACCCCAGCTTTGACTGTAACCCTACATTCTGCACTCTCTCATTTCCTTCTTTACAACGGAATGCTTTGTCTATGTAGCATGCAGAAAACAGTACTTTTTACTGCAAATTAATACATGTGACAATAACAAATCAAATCAAGTCAAAGATAACAGAGTAAAGCTCCTTCTACACTGTCCCCCATCAAACACTCCCAGGACAGGTACAGCATAGGGTTAGATACAGAGTAAAGCTCCCTCTACACTGTCCCCCATCAAACCCTCCCAGGACAGGTACAGCACGGGGTTAGATACAGAGTAAAGCTCCCTCTACACTGTCCCCATCAAACCCTCCCAGGACAGGTACAGCACGGGGTTAGATACAGAGTAAATTCCCCCTACACTGTCCCCCATGAAACACTCCCAGGACAGGTACATCATGGGGTTAGATACAGAGTAAAGCTCCCTCTACACTGTCCCCATCAAACACTCCTGGACAGGTACAGCATAGGGTTAGATACAGAGTAAAGCTCTCTCTAAACTGTCCCATCAAATACTCCCAGGACAGGTACAGCACGGGGTTAGATACAGAGTAAAGCTCCCTCTAAACTGTCCCCCATCAAATACTCCCAGGACAGGTACAGCACGGGGTTAGATACAGAGTAAAGCTCCCTCTACACTGTCCCCCATGAAACACTCCCAGGACAGGTACATCATGGGGTTAGATACAGAGTAAAGCTCCCTCTACACTGTCCCCCATCAAACACTCCCAGGACAGGTACATCATGGGGTTAGATACAGAGTAAAGCTCCCTCTACACTGTCCCCATCAAACACTCCCAGGACAGGTACAGCATGGGGTTAGATACAGAGTAAAGCTCCCTCTACACTGTCCCCCATCAAACACTCCCAGGACAGGTACATCATGGGGTTAGATACAGAGTAAAGCTCCCTCTACACTGTACCTTATCAAACACTCCCAGGAGAGGTACGACACAGGGTTAGATACAGAGTAAAGCTCCCTCTACACTGTCTCCATCAAACACTCCCAGGACAGGTACAGCACGGGGTTAGATACAGAGTAAAGCTCTCTCTAAACTGTCCCCATCAAATACTCCCAGAACAGGTACAGCATGGAGTTAGATACAGAGTAAAGCTCCCTCTAAACTGTCTCCATCAAGCACTCCCAGGACAGGTACAGCATGGGGTTAGATACAGAGTAAAGCTCCCTCTAAACTCTCCCCATCAAACACTCCCAGGACAGGTACAGCACAGGGTTAGATACAGAGTAAAGCTCCCTCTAAACTGTCTCCATCAAGCACTCCCAGGACAGGTACAGCATGGGGTTAGATACAGAGTAAAGCTCCCTCTAAACTGTCCCCATCAAACACTCCCAGGACAGGTACAGCACGGGGTTAGATACAGAGTAAAGCTCCCTCTAAACTGTCTCCATCAAGCACTCCCAGGACAGGTACATCATGGGGTTAGATACAGAGTAAAGCTCCCTCTACACTGTACCTTATCAAACACTCCCAGGACAGGTACGACACAGGGTTAGATACAGAGTAAAGCTCCCTCTACACTGTCTCCATCAAACACTCCCAGGACAGGTACAGCACGGGGTTAGATACAGAGTAAAGCTCCCTCTACACTGTCCCCCCATCAAATACTCCCAGGACAGGTACAGCACGGGGTTAGATACAGAGTAAAGCTCCCTCTACACTGTCCCCCCATCAAACACTCCCAGGACAGGTACAGCACGGGGTTAGATACAGAGTAAAGCTCCCTCTACACTGTCCCCCCATCAAGCACTCCCAGGACAGGTACAGCACGGGGTTAGATACAGAGTAAAGCTCCCTCTACACTGTCCCCCCATCAAACACTCCCAGGACAGGTACAGCACGGGGTTAGATACAGAGTAAAGCTCCCTCTACACTGTCCTCCATCAAACACTCCCAGGACAGGTACGACACAGGGTTAGATACAGAATAAAGCTCCCTCTACACTGTCCCCCATCAAACACTCCCAGGACAGGTACGACACAGGGTTAGATACAGAGTAAAGCTCCCTCTAAACTGTCTCCATCAAGCACTCCCAGGACAGGTACAGCACAGGGTTAGATACAGAGTAAAGCTCTCTCTAAACTGTCCCCATCAAACACTACTAGGACAGGTACAGTATGGAGTTATATCGGGACAGGGGGATTATCCAGCTATGTGCTCCCCGAAGAACAGAGAATCCTGCCTGAGGCCATCGTACCTTTAAATGGTGCACTGGTTTCTCTGTCCTGCCCGCTATGATTCAGGTGGCAGGCAGGATATGAAGTTTGCGGTCAGTGTACCACTCCCTCTGCCTCGCTGCGTGACCTGTATTTTGTATCTGACACACTATTTCCTCGCTGACTAACAATTATTGATACCTTTATTGAACCTATGAAGGAGTGGCTTTCCCTTTAAGCGTGAAATTAAAATCAAAAGATAGGCTTGTGTTTCCCCAGTGGCCTGGTAAGCTTGGAACATCCCAAAGTACTTTGCAGCCAAGTGAATACTTTGAAAGATAGTCACTGTAGTGATGTAGGAGACACAGCAGGCAATGCTTTAACAGCATGATCCCAAGGAGCAATGCAATGACAAGTTGATGTTGATGGACAAACACAAGGAGAGTACCACTGCCCTGCTGTAAAATACTGCACATCCTGATCCCGTCACTCGGGTTTTTCTTGTCCGTTCATGGCATGTGAGTGTGCTGATAAGGTCAGCAAAAACTACATTTGGATATGGACTGCTTCAGTATCTACGGAGTTGTGAATGGTGCTGAACATTGTGCAGTCATCAGTGATTACTCCCACTTCTGACCTACGATGGAGGGAAGGTCATTCATGAAGCAGCTGAAGATGGTTGGACCTCGGATACTCCCCTGAGGGACTCCTGCAGAGATGTCCTGGAGCTGGGGTGACTGACCCTCCACTACCACAACCATCTTCCTACGTGCCAGGTATGACTCAAACCAGTGGAGAGTTTTCCTCCGATACTCACTGATTCCAGTTTTACTGGGGCTCCTTGATGCCACACTCGATCAAATGTGGCCTTGATATCAAGGGCTGTCATACTCACTCATCTCTGGAATTCAGCTCTTCTGTCCATGTTTGAACCGAGGCTGTAATGAGGTCAGGAGCTGAGTGACCCTGGTAAAACTCCAAACTGGGTGTCACTAAGCAGGTTATTGCTGAGTAAGTGCTGCTTGATGGTGCTGTTCAAAATCACTTCCACCACAGGAATACCTATTTAGTTAACACTTGGATCTTGGAAAGAACCCTGAGACCAGGGAAGCACTGGGAGATTTTGGGAATACTGGAGAGATTGGGATACTGGAGAGATTGAGATACTGGAGAGATTGGGAATACTGGAAAGATTGGGGGTGTCGGAGAGAATGAGGATACCGGAGACATTGGGAATACCGGAAAGAGTGGGAATTTGAAGAGATTGGAAATACTGGATAGTGGAATTGGGGAGATTTCGGGGAACCGGGAGAGATTGTTGGGACTTCGGGTGGGGTGGGGATTGGTGAGAATTGGGGTGGGGGGGATTGGTGAGACTCAGGGTTGCGGGGGAATTGGTAGGATTGGGGTGGGGGGTATTGATGGGAGTTGGGATGGGGATAGGGGGAAATTGGTGGGATTGGGAGAGGTTGGGGCATTGGGAGAAGAGGTTTTGAAAGCCTGCTTTCCATTGCCCAGTTTGCCTTGAACAGAATAATATTCCTCTGAAAAGGAAGATGATTGCTTTGTGAACTCGGATGATATTCCCTGGGATTTGAGTTACAGTGTAAGCATGGCAGTCTTTACCTGTACAGGCTACATCAGGTGACACCACAGGAGACTGATCCGTCTTGTTACATTCCGATATGACCTGTACAAGAAAATCATGAATAGAAGAAATCAAGATACAGACCCCAGGGTCCCACTGCTCAACATCCCGATCTACAATTCCCAGCACTTCACCATTTCCACCCCATTGAACTCCAGAATTCACCCCCACATTCTTTACAAAATATCCTCAGCACTGACTGTACCCTCCCCCGTCCCTGTGACCTCCAGCACTGACTGTATCCTCCCCCTGTCCCTGTAACCCACAGCACTGACTGTATCTTCCCCCTGTCCCTGTAATCCCCAGCACTGAATGTATCTTCCCCATCCCTGTAACCCCCAGGCACTGACTGTAACCTCCTCCGTCCCTGTAACCCCCAGCACTGACTGTACCCTCCCCGTCCCTGTAACCCCCAGCACTGACTGTACCCTCCCCTGTCCCTGTAACCCTCAGCACTGACTGTATCCTCCCCCTGTCCCTGTAACCCCCCAGCACTGACTGTACCCTTCCCCTGTCCCGTAACCCTCAGCACTGACTGTATCCTCCCCCTGTCCCTGTAACCCCCCAGCACTGACTGTACCCTTCCCCTGTCCCTGTAACCCTCAGCACGACTGTATCCCCCCCGTCCCTGTAACCCTCAGCACTGACTGTATCCTCCCCGTCCTGTAACCCTCAGCACTGACTGTATCCTCTCCCTGTCCCTGTAACCCCAGCACTGACTGTATCCTCCCCCCTGTCCCTGTAACCCTCAGCACGACTGTATCCTCTCCCTGTCCCTGTAACCCCCAGCACTGACTGTATCCTCCCCCCGTCCCTGTAACCCCAGCACTGACTGTATCCTCTCCCTGTCCCTGTAACCCCAGCACTGACTGTACCCTCCCCGTCCCCGTAACCCTCAGCACTGACTGTATCCTCCCCCCGTCCTGTAACCCCCAGCACTGACTGTATCCTCCCCCCGTCTCTGTAACCCCCAGCACTGACTGTATCCTCCCCCTGTCTCTGTAACCCCAGCATTGACTGTTCTCCCCCTGTCCCTGTAACCTCCAGCACTGACTGTATCCTCCCCTGTCCCTGTAACCCTCAGCACTGACTCTATCCTCCCCCGTAACCCCCAGAACCGACTGTATCCTCCCCCGTAAACCTCAGCACTGACTGTATCCTCCCCCTGTTTCTGTGACCACCAGCACTGAATCTCCCCTATGACCAACAGCAGTGACTGTACTCTCTCCATGTAACCCTCAGCACTGACTGTATCCTCCCCCTGCCCTGTAACCCTCAGCACTGACTGTATCCTCCCCCGTCCCCGCAACCCCCAGCACTGACTGTATCTCCCCCCCGTCCCTGTAACCCTCAGCACTGACTGTATCCTCCCCCCGTCCCTGTAACCCTCAGCACTGACTGTACCTTCTCCGATCCTGGAGCTTACCTGGTTAGTTCGTGCTGCAGTTGTGCTCTCTGTCTCGGGCTGTGGACTCACTGCCAGGGCTGGATGGAGGCTGGGAGGTGGTGAGAGGAAGCTGAAGCCTGTAGGTTTTTTGACATTGCCAGTGGCAGTGGGAGATGAGGGAGGCACGGTGCTGGGATGGACCAGGATACTGTCAGAGTCAGGCTGACTGCTCCTCCGCACAAAGGCAATCTCTACCGATCCCTCCGGCCTGAGGCACATACATAAAGACGCAGAATTCATAAAAAAAACTCAAATGCGTTAACCAAGAGTGACGTATCCAATCTCTGTACAAACAGGCCTGGCACTCTGTACGATCATAGAGACAAACTGTCGGCAGAGAATCAGTTATGATTGTATTGAATACTGGAATCCCTGGAAAGGCCAGTGCTGCTTCTAATTTGTCCGTCTGTACTGTGACTTTCTCTGACGGAGAATTACAGATGGATTTGATAACAGAGAAGATGAAGGGAAGTGCGAAAATGGCAGAGAAACAGGAACAGGACATTCGGCCCTTTGGTCTCTCATACAGGCTCAGCCATTGGGATGGCCCACAGTTCTCCAAATCCAGTTACCAACACTGAAACATCCCAAACTACCGCACTGAATTCCTACAGTGTAGATGAGGATATTCAGCCCATTGAGTCTGCACTGACTCACCGACAGAGCATCCTACAGGCTCGTTCACTCTGTCCTCCCCTACTAATCCCACAAATTGACTCCTTTAATCCCCTAACCTGCACATCATAGGACATTAAGGTGCAATTTAGCATGGCCAATCCACATAACCCGCATGTCTTTGGACGTGGGAAGGAACTGGAGCACTTGGAAGAAACTCATGCAGACACGGGGAGAACATGCAAACTCCACACTGACAGTGACCCAAGACTGGAATCGAACCTGGGTCCCTGGCACTATGAGACAGCAGTGCTAACCACTGTGCCATGGGGGCCAAACAAAATTTGGCTGTGAGTCGCAGAAGGGGGAATTGGACAGGTGAACAAAAGCTTACTCAAGGAGGAAAAGTGTTGCAGAGGGAGAGAGAGCCTGTGGTAATTCCTGTCTTTGTCACCAACACCCTTTATTGTGAAGCAAATGAAAATGTCACTCGTATGGTTTACAATCAGATAGTCTTCACCTTGAGATCTACAACTCTGGTCCAGGTAAAGTTAGGAACATAAGAACATAAGATCCAGGAGCAGGAGTTGGCCATTCGGCCCCTCGAGCCTGCTCCACCATTCAATAAGATCATAGCTGATCTTTTTGTGGACTCAGCTCCACTTACCCACCCGCTCACCATAACCCTTAATTCCTTTACTGTTCAAAAATTTACCTATCCTTGCCTTAAAAACATTCAATGAGGTTCACTGGGCAGGGAATTCCATAGATTCACAACCCTTTGTGTGAAGAAGTTCCTCCTCAACTCAGTCCTAAATCTGCTTCCTTTTATTTTGAGGCTGTGCCCCCAAGTTCTAGTTTCACCCGCCAGTGGAAACAACTTCCCTGCTTCTATCTTATCAATTCCCTTCATAATCCTATATGTTTCTATAAGATCTTCCCTCATTCTTCTGGATTCCAGTGAGTATAGCCCCAGTCTACTCAGTCTCTCCTCACAAGCCAACCCTCTCAACTCCAGATTCAACCTAGTGAATCTCCTCTGCATCCCCTCCAGTGCCAGCAAATCCTTTCTCAAGTAAGGAGACCAAAACTGTACACAGTAACTCCAGGTGTGGCCTCACCAGCATCTTACGCAATTGTAACATAATCTTGCTATTTTTAAACTTCATCTCTCTAGAAATAAAGGACAAAATTCCATTTGCCTTTTTAATCCAACTCTGTCCATAGTTATAAGGAGAAGTTATAAGCTTCACTGACTGCTTCCCAGTATGGGATGGATATGGAACAGTAAGGGGACACTTTGCGATGAATATGGGGATGGATACAGGGGAGGTGTGCGGGGGAGGGATGTGAATACAGGGTGGATATGGGAGTGGATACGGGGGGAAGGTGGATATGGGGGGGCATGGATATGGGGGTGTGGATATGGGGCGGTGGATATGGGGCGGTGGATATGGGGCGGTGGATATGGGGATGGTAGGTAAACAGGACTCGGTGAAAGTTTGGACAAGCAGCAGAGCTTTAAGATAATCACCAATAAACTCAGCAGGGAATTCAGGAGAAATATCTTCACCAGAGAGTGTTAAGCTTAGATCAAAAATCAAGGTGGATTTTAGGTGATGGAAGAAGGAACAGCATCATATATTGACAGGATGGTATGTAATCGAATAGGTGGTATATTAGCATGGATCAGATGGGCTGAATGGGTTATTTTGTGCAATATAGTCTATGTAATTCTAGGTAAATAGCTCAGTGCTAATCATAGAACCCCTACAATGTAGAAGGAGCTATTCGGCTCATTGAGTCTGCACTGACCACAATCCCATCCAGTCCCTATTCCCTTAACCCCACATATTTACCCCACTAATGCCCCTGATACTTGGGGCAATTTAGCATGGCCAATCCACCTAACCTGCACATCTTTTGCACTGTGGGAGGAAACTGGAGCACCTGGAGTAAACCCATGCAGACATGGGGAGAATGTGCAAACTCCACGTAGACAGTGACCCAAGGCTGGAACTGAACCAGGGTCCCTGGCACAGTGAGGCAGTTAGTGCTAACCACTGTGCCACCGTGCTGCTCTAATGTGTGTGTCATGCCAGTACAGAATGCCTATTTTCACCCTTCCCCATGTCACAGTGTGCCACATACCTGAGTTTCAGTCTGGTCAGAATGCTCCTGGCCTCTTCCTGTGTAACAGATATCAGGGACTCCTTGTTGATGGACACCAACTGGTCTCCGGGCTGCAATCTTCCATCCTGTCAATAACACAAACAGCATATTATGGGATGTGGAGCAGGAGGATCCACAGTCCTCACTGAAGGCTGAGTGTGCCAGAACAGCACAGCACGGGGATAGAGAACATCTGTCCAGCAGCACCTGAATGTATAAATCCCTGCCTGAGTGCTGGGGGAGGGCGGGGGGCAGTGAACAGATACAGGGGTTGGAGAGGGTGCTGGGGGGGGCAGTGAGCAGATACAGGGATGGAGAGGGTGCTGGGGGGCAGTGAACAGATACAGGGTTGGAGAGGGTGCTGGGGGACAGTGAGCAGATACAGGGGTAGAAGAGAGTGCTGGGGGGCAATGAGTAGATATAGGGGTTGGAGAGGGTGCTGGTGGGTTCAGTGAACAGATACACGGATTGAAGGGGATATTGGGGGGCAGTGACCAGATACAGGGGTTGGAAAGGGTGCTGGGGGGGGGCAGTAAGCAGATACTTGGGGTGACAGAGTGTGCTGAGGGGGGGCATTGAGCACATACAGAGGTTGGAGAGAGTGCTGGGGGGGCAGTGAACAGATACACGGATTGAAGAGGGTATTGGGGGGGCAGTGAGCAGATACTGGGATAGCAGAGGTGCTGGGGGGCACTGAGCAGATACAGGGGTTGGAGAGGATGCTGGGGGGGCCCTGAGCAGATACAGGGACTGAAGAGGTAATTGGGGGGGTAGTAAGCAGATACTGGGGTAGGAGAGGGTGCTGGTGGGGGCAATGAGCAGATACAGGGGTACAGGAAGGTGCTGGGGGGGGGCAATGTGCAGATACAGAAGCAGGACAGGGTGTTGGGGGGTTACTGAGCAGACACAGGAGCTGAGTTTTTTAAAATTCATTTGTGGGACATGGGCATCGCTGGTTGGCCAGCATTTATTACCCACCCCTAGTTACCCTTGAGAAGGTGGTGGGGAGCTGCTTTCTTGAATCGCTGCAGTCCACATGCTGTGGGTTGACCCACAATATTGTTAAGGAGGGAAATCCAGGATTTTGACCCACTGACAGTGAAGGAACAGCGATATATTTCCAAGTCAGGACGGTGAGTGGTTCAGTGGGGAATTTGCAGGTGGTGGGGTCAGTAAAGTCTCGGATGAAAGCAGACTGAATGGTTTTCCCATCACATCTCCTGATATGGACATGGGGTTTTAGTGTGAGAATTGGCCCAGCCCATACACCCCAAATATTCAAAATGCAGCATCTGGCAGGGGGAAACATGGCCCAGACACAATAACCCCAGCTTTGTGCAAATAACTCGTGGTTATTTTAAATACAGGTCCCTCAGAAAATGGAACAGGCTCAGATTGAGGCAATAATGTCACCGGAACTATCTCCGTGGTATTAAATAGATCGGGGGAGGGAGCGGAAGCAGATACAAAAGTGAGTTTTAAGGGGTGCCTGGACAAATACATGAATTGGATGGGAATAGAGGGATACGATCCCCGGAAGGGTAAGGGGTTTTAGTTCAGTTGGGCAGCATGATTGGTGCAGTGCTTGGAGGGCTGAAGGGCCTGTTCCTGTGCTGTAATTTTCTTTGTTCTTTGAATAATCCCTTGAAAAATATGGAGAAAGTAGGAAAGAGTTTAAGGAGGGAGTTAGGAGGACTAAAAGGGGCCATGAAATGTCTTTAACCAGCAGGGTGAAGGAGAATCCCACGGTATTTTATACGTTATTCAGGAGCAAGGGGATAGCTAAGGAAAGAGTAAACCCACTCAAGGCAAAAGGAGGGAAGTTATGTGTGGAGCCAGGGGAAGTGGATGAAATCCGTAATCATTACTTTATATCAGAATTCACCGAAGAGAGGGACATTCTTATAAAATTTGGCAAGTTATGTTACAGCTGTATAAAACTTTAGTTTGGCTGCATTTGGAGTATTGAGTGCAGTTCTGGTCACACTACCAGAAGGATGTGGAAGCTTTGGAGAGAGTACAAAGAAGGTTCACCAGGATGTTGCCTGGTCTCGAGGGGGTTGGCTATGAGGAGAGGTTGAATAAATTAGGATTGTTTTCACTGGAAGTACAGACGCTGAGGGGAGACCTGATAAAGGTCTACAAAATTATGAGAGGCAGAGACACAGTGGACAGTCAGAGGCTTTTTCCCAAGTAAAAAGGTCAACTACAAAAGGGAACAGGTGAGAGGCAGGGGAAGTTTTTCCACACAGGGAATGCTGGGTGCCTGGAACACAGGAACAGAGGGATAGAAACCACTTATGGGCAATAAATGGGTCAAAATATAGTCAGAAGTCTCACAACACCAGGTTAAAGTTCAACTGAGGAAGGAGCAGCGTTCCGAAAGCTCAAGATTCCAAATAAACCTGTTGGACTTTAACCTGGTGTTGTGAGACTTCTTACTGAGCCTACACCAGTCCAACACCACATCAGATCTAAACATGGATTAGAAATTGGCATAGGTTTGTTGGGCTGAATGGTCTGCTCCTGTGCTGTTCTGGTCTTTATATTCAGTAAAGTCTCACAACACCAATTTTAAATCCAACCAATTTATTTGATAGTAAATTCGCGAGCTTTCGACACTATGGCCTTCGTACAGAATTAGCCCCATAAACTGGGTACATGTCAGGGTTAATGTATTTTCACAGATGCTTTTCTCTCAATGTCTCTGTCCATCTCCTCCAGTTTGCCCCCTGGTACCTCAATGTTCATTCTCCTTGTGTCATGCTTCATGGTCACAGGCCTATCTTCCACCGTCCCAGCCGGGGAGAGACAGTCTTTGCTGTGACCGTTTGCGGGGAGTGTACGGGAGTCAGGCTGTATTCGAGCAAAGGTCACATCCACCCTCAGCCAATCTCCATGGGGAGGGAGAGGTCAATGGTCCAAGTTCATGTACTGCATGGCTGACCTTTCCTTGCTGTAGCCTGGGAAATACACAGACTGGTTATACTCCACCAACTGCAGACGCACTTAGTTTTCAGAGTAATTATTAACCAGAATGATCCACAGTGTACATTCCTGATCAAATAAACCTGCAGTGAGAGGGAGGCCTGTTTCACTCAATAATCTGTACAGAGTATCTCCAGGAGGGATGGAGCTGGAAAACTACAGGATGGGGAGAGACTGTAATCCATATCACTGTGGCTCTCAACATCTTCATTTTCCAAATGAAAGAGTTGCATTTCCAAACATTCCCAGGATTCCTCAAGGATTCACAAGCACTGAGGTGTAATGGAGGCAGTACGATAGTGTAATAGGGGCAGCAGTGAGGTGTATTGGATGGTGTACTGAACTGTAATGGGGGTTGCACTGAAGTGTAATGGGGGCTGCACTGAGGTGTAATAGAGGCTGTACTGAGATGTACTGGGGCCTGCGCTGAGGGTACTGGGTCCTGTACTGAGTTGTATTGGAGCCTGCAGAATATTGGAGTGTCAGCACACTCAGGAATCTACTATGCCGTTTTGCCATTGCACACAGTAAGATCCCACACCTTGATAATGATCAGACAGAAACATGGAAGATAGGAGCATAATGAGGCCATTCAGCCCTTCAAACCTGCTCCATTTATAATGATCATGGCTGATCATCCAACTCAATAGCCTAATCCTGCTTTCTCCCCATAACCTCTGATCCCATTCGCCCCAAATGCTCTATCCAGCTGTCTCTTGAATATATTCAATGTTTTGCCATCAACTCCTTCCTGTGGGAATGAATTCCACAGGCTCACCGGGTGAAAAAATCTCTCCTCACCTCCGTCCTAAACGGTCTATCCCAAATCCTCAGACTGTGATCCTGGTTCTGGACTCCCTCCACCATTGGGAACATCCTCCCTGTATCTACCCTGTCTCATCCTGTTAGAATTTTATAAGTCTCTATGAGATCCCCCCTCATTCATCTGAACTCCAGTGACAATAATCCCAACCTAGTCGATCTCTCCTCACACATCAGTCCCGCCATCCCTGGAATCAGCCTGGTAAACCTTCGCTGCACTTCCTCGAGAGCAAGAACATCCTTCCTCAGAAAAGGAGACCAAAACTCCAGGTTTGGCCTCACCAAGGCTCTGTATAATTGCAACAACACATATAATCTGGTTTGCAACAGTGGCCTGAGGAATGAAGATTGTTCAGAACAATAATCACATACACACACTTACTCTCTCTCTCATACACAACTCACTCTCTCTCTCACACACACACACTTACTCTCTCTTTCAAACGCACACTTGCTCTCAATTTTACACACACACATACACACACACAATTGTTCTTGCTCACACACATTCTCACTCATACACACATTATCTCTCACACACCCTCATACTCTCATTCACACACACTATCTCATTCACACACATACTCTCTCACACACATACACGCACGGTCTCATTCACACATACTTAGTGACTCTCACTCTCTCACTCACACTCACTCATTTCCCACTCTTTTCAAAAGGATCCACAGAAGTTTTAAATGCACCTTGTGGGGACAGAGCCTCAGTCTAATGTCTCACCCACTATAAACTGCAGCTCTGGCAGTACAAAGCTCCCTCAGCACTGCACTGGGGATCTTGTGCTCAGAACACCGGAGTGGGGCTTGAACCCAAAACCTCGGGGTCAGAGGTGGAAAACTCACCAACTGAATCACAGCTTGATACATAAAGCCCCCTCCACTCACACCTACAAAAACTTCCAGAAAGTGGGATTGTTCATCCTGTTTAAGGAATTGGAGCAGGGACTAACCATTGAGAGGAGTGTGTGAAGAGCCACTCAAGTAGTATTTTATTTCACAGTGTTCTGGGATTTTAGCCAGTGTTTCACTCTGTTCCAGAGAGAGAGAGAGAGAAATCCAGTGTTTCACTCTGTTCCAGAGAGAGAGAGAGAGAGAAATCCAGTGTTTCACTCTGATCCAGAGAGAGAGAGAGAAATCCAGTGTTTCACTCTGTTCCAGAGAGAGAAATCCAGTGTTTCACTCTGTTCCAGAGAGAGAGAGAGAAATCCAGTGTCTGGGATTGGAGTAGAGATGGAGGAGAAAGCAGAGTAATACTGCCCTCCAGTGTTAGCATCAAGCAACAACAACCCATACAAAACAAGCTGCACATCCTTCAGGACACAGAATGGAAGACTTGCATTTCTGTAGCACCTTCCACAACTTCAGGCCATCCCAGCATGCTTTACTGTCATCAATGTACTTCTGAAGTGCTGTCAGTGCAATAAATTTGCTCCCGGCAACTACGGGTTTTTAAGTGTCTTTAACATAGTGAATAAAGAAATATCTGGAATTACGAATCTAATGATGACCATGAAATTGTTGTCAATTATTGGAAAAACCCACCTGGATCACTAATGTCCTTTAAGGACGGAAATCAGCCCTCCTTACTTGGTCTGGCCTACATGTGATTCCAGAGCCCCAGCAATGTGATTGACTCTCAGCTGCCCTCGGGTAATTAGGGATGGGCAATAAATGCTGGCCCAGTCAGTGTCTCCCATATCCCACAAATAAATAAAAGAAAGGGATAGATTGGAGAATTGTCCAGATAATCTGTATGATATTGGTCAATGGATAAATACAGGTAAGGCTGCTCGTGTTATTAGTGAAAGGTTTTACAAGATGATTGTGATTTGGACAATCTCTTTTGATTTAAAGTAAGATGGAGTGACCAAGAAAGTCATGTGATTGGTGATTGGCTATGAGTCTTACCCAAATACAAGCCCATGTGACTTGGGTACCATGGAGTCTGGAGGGTGTTCAGGGTTAGACCAATGAAAATATCACCAAATCACTCGCTCCCCTAAAAATACAGAACTCCCAGAGTAAACATCTCCAACATTCTCCCTCGGCACTGACCCTCTGACAGTGCAGCGCTCCCTCAGTACTGACCCTCTGACAGTGCAGCGCTCCCTCAGCACTGACCCTCTGACAGTGCGGCGCTCCCTCAGCACTGACCCTCTGACAGTGCGGCGCTCCCTCAGCACTGACCCTCTGACAGTGCGGCACTCCCTCAGCACTGACCCTCTGACAGTGCGGCGCTCCCTCAGCACTGACCCTCTGACAGTGCGGCGCTCCCTCAGCACTGACCCTCTGACAGTGCGGCACTCCCTCAGCACTGACCCTCTGACAGTGCGGCACTCCCTCAGCACTGACCCTCTGACAGGCGGCGCTCCCTCAGCACTGACCCTCTGACAGCGGCACTCCCTCAGCACTGACCCTCTGACAGTGCGGCGCTCCCTCAGCACTGACCCTCTGACAGTGCGGCGCTCCCTCAGCACTGACCCTCTGACAGTGCGGCGCTCCCTCAGCACTGACCCTCTGACAGTGCGGCACTCCCTCAGTACTGACCCTCTGACAGTGCGGCGCTCCCTCAGCACTGACCCTCTGACAGTGCGGCGCTCCCTCAGCACTGACCCTCTGACAGTGCGGCGCTCCCTCAGCACTGACCCTCTGACAGTGCGGCGCTCCCTCAGCACTGACCCTCTGACAGTGCGGCGCTCCCTCAGCACTGACCCTCTGACAGTGCGGCACTCCTCCACTCATGATGTCTTGCTGATTTTTGATGCTCTGTCATTGATCACTGTGTCATCAGCTCCCAAAAATGCTGAGCTCTGGAATCCCCTCTCTCTCTTTTTCTCTTTAAGATGCTCGTTGAGGCTATTCTGTGACCAGATATTTGACCAGCTGCTCTCGTGGTTCTTTATAGTGTCAGTAAGTTTGCTTGACAAACTTGCCTGTCAAACACCCTTGGGCATGGAAATGTTAATGGTGCTATACAAATGCAATGTGTTGTTCTTATTCTGGAATGATGATTTTCCTGGCCAAGCTCAATTTGAAGAGTGGTGGAAATGATCAGAAAGAGCCAGAAACAGCACAGCCGCTTCCTGTTAACTCACACTGACCCACTGGCAGTGTGGGGGTGAACATTCCCACGCTCCGTATTGGATAATGCCCCAATGCACTCACCTTATGGCAATCTCCTCCTGGAATCACTTCCTGGACACACACCATTGGCCCCTCAGGCTTGTTGGTGCCACCCATGATGTTTAAGCCCAGGCTGGTCACTCTGGGAATGGTGATGACCTGAATTGGGGAGTTGCTGAATGAGGAAGAGAAACCACACTGGCAGTTAGTAACCAAGCCTGTGTTAACACCCAGAGATAGAGCCATTCCCATCGCTCCACATTCCAACGCCTCATTTCCCACTGTGCTACTGAATGAAGGATAATAGCAATTCTCTTACTAAATCATAGAATCCCTACAGTGCAGGAGGCCATTCAGCCCATTGAGTCTGCACCAATTACACTCCCACCCACTCAGGCCCTATCCATGTAGCCCCACATATTTACCCTGGTTAGCACTGCTGCCTCACAGCGCCAGGGACCCAGGTTCAATTCCTGGTTTGGGTCACTGTCTGTGTGGAGTTTGCATGTTCTCCCCGTGTGTGCATGGGTTTCTTCCCACATTCTGAAAGACGTGCTGGTTAGGGTGCATTGGCAGTGCTAAATTCTGTACCCAAACAAATGCCAGAGTGTGGTGACTAGGGGATTTTCACAGTAACTTCATTGCTGTATTAATGTAAGCCTTACTTACAAAACTAATAAATAAACTTTAACTTTACTGGTTTCCCCTAATACCAAGGGGAAATTTAGCATGGCCAATCCATCTAACCTGGATATCTTTGGATTGAAAATGCAGACATTAATCCAGAGAATGACACAGAACGTTGCTGTGACTGAGCGTGAATCTTCTTGCACAGGAAGTAGTTCAGAGGAAACACAGCAGGCTGATTCTGGAGTGAGTTGTTTAGTTTGTTGTGGGCCAGTTTAGCCAATACTGTTTCCTGGTGTGAGTTAAAAATATATCTGAAGCACTCCTTGGGAAAACAGCAAATAGCACGGCTGGCATGGTAGCACAGTGGTTAACTCTGCTGCCTCATAGTGCCAGGGACCCGGGTTTGATCCCGGTTCAGGTTGCTATCTGTGCAGCGTCTACACGTTCTCCCAGTCTCTGTCTGGGTTTCCTCCAGGTTCTCCAGTTTTCTCCCACAGTCTGAAAAATGTGTTGGTTCAGAGCATTGGTCGTGCTAAATTCTCCCTCAGTGCACCCGAATAGACGCCAGAGTATGGTGATTAGAGAATTTTCACTGTAACTTCATTGCAGTGTTAATGTAAGCCTACTTTTGATTAATGAGTGAACTTTAAAAATGGCACATGACCATCTGTGGTGCTCAGAGGAAGCAGTGCAGTTTTACAGAGGGATAGGGGCTGGAAATCTCCCATCCCGCATACCGCTGGAATTTTACTGGGTGGGTTGCGGAGAACATGAGATCCCTGAAAGTAGGCAGTCAAGTTGATAGGGTTGTTAAGAAGGCATATGGAGTCTTAGCTTTTATTGGTAGGGGGATTGAATTTCGGAGCCGCAACGTCATGTTGCAACTGTACAAAACTCTAGTGCGGCCGCACTTGGAGTATTGTGTGCAGTTCTGGTCCCCACATTATAAGAAAGATGTGGAGGCATTGGAGAGGGTACAGAGGAGGTTTACCAGGATGTTGCCTGGTATGGAGGGCAGGTCTTATGAAGAGAGGCTGAGGGATTTGAGGTTGTTTTCGTTAGAAAGGAGGCGGCTAAGAGGGGACCTTATCGAAACATATAAGATGATTAGAGGTTTAGATAGGGTGGACAGTGATAGCCTTTTTCCTAGGATGGAGAAAGCTAGCACGAGGGGACACAGCTTTAAATTAAGGGGTGATAGTTATAGGACGGATATCAGAGGTAGGTTCTTTACCCAAAGGGTGGTTCGGGAGTGGAATGCCCTGCCTGCAGCAGTTGTAGATGCGCCAAGTTTGGTGGCGTTTAAGAGGTTAGTTGATAAGTATATGGAAGAGAAGGGAATGGTTTAGTTTGGAGGGTCATTGCTTTTTATATTGGTCGGCGCAACATCGAAGGCCGAAGAGCCTGTTCTGTGCTGTAATGTTCTATGTTCTAATGGTGGGAAGTTCCAGCTTTTGGATCAGTGTTACCGGACAATTCCGCTCAGGATGTCTGGGTGGAATTCCCAATGGGAGTTGGAAGTTCCCCCCACTTCCGAGCCCACTCACGGCCGAGGAGATGGTTACCTTACAGTTGTTGCTGGAGAGGTCACTGTGCAAACTCCGCTGTTGTTAGCAACAATATCCTTGGGGCTTAACAGCTGTGGACTCAGGGAGCTGGATGAAGATGTGGATGAGATGCTCTCCAGATGTTTACCTGAGTACAACAGTGAGGATGTCATTTAAAGAACTTGAAGAATGAAAACTTAAGTTTTGTTAATTATTCTGCACCTGCCTTAGCCTCACTGCCTGTTTGTAAACCCCTCTCGCAGCTTCACTACTTGCACAGCCTACAAACTCTCCACCCTTAAAGCTCAAAGCACACACACCCTCCTCTCTCCCTGTACCAAAGCACACACACCCTCCTCTCTCCCTGTACCAAAGCACACACACCCTCCTCTCTCCCTGTACCAAAGCACACACACCCTCCTCTCTCCCTGTACCAAAGCACACACACCCTCCTCTTTCCCTGTACCAAAGCACACACACCCTGCTCTGACTTAGGTTTTTGACATGCTGGAAATCAGCGCGTAGCTAATTATCTTATGAAAATCTCGAGGTCCGTATGATTAGCAGGTCCGGGATTGAATTCTCCGGAGCCCCTAGTGTCTCCCATCTCCCCAGGGAGTGATTACCCCAGTGGGGTTTATTCTACTCCCCACTAACATATAACAGCCGGCCTGACCCTGCTGGAGGGAAAAAAGCCAGTGAGGACCGTGTGTGTGTGTGTGTGTGTGTGTGTGTGTGTGTGTGTGTGTGGGGGGGGGGGGGGGGGGGTCAGAGTGAAGAGGTTATCCCTTGGGCAGTGCCAGCCTGATATCCTGGCATTGCTCAAGGGGCAAACTGGGTACCAGGTGGTGCCAAAGGGCGGAACCTTAGGGGCAGAGCCTATTGGAGCGGGCGAAAAGTGGGAGAAGGAGGAAATGAGGTCAATAGGGGCTAGCCATCTGGGTGCATGGGTTGGGGGCTATCGAGGAGGGGGAGCTCAGGACTGGCTGGGGGGGCGAAAATCGGGTCTGTCCTGGGAGTTGCAGGTCGAGTCTGTCTTGGGAGGAGGGCATCAGGACTTTGGGGGGGGGGGAGGTATCAGTGAGACTGAGGCTTGATGGGGGGAGGAGATCACAGGGGCTGGCCTGGGGAGGACCAGGAGGCCAGCAATTGGGGGTTGAAAAGCTGGCCAGTGATCTGGAGGTACTGACAGATCGGCGCATGTGCAGTGGCGCTCTCAGTGCAATGCTACCGGCCTCTCCTGCAGGAAGAGGTCACACCCCCCCCGCCACCCCTCCAACCACTCCCAGCTTTCCAGAGTGAATCCCGTTAGAGCTCTTTGTGATGCACCGTGGGAGAGTCATTCTGGAAATCACACTAAAAAAACTGGTGGGATTTACTCCCATTTTCCTGCATCTTGGGAAGTTAGAATGTTTTGGGAGAATCCGACCTACATTGCATGGTACATGCAGACAACTGGAGAAGATTAGAGTATACTGGAAGGATCTACTTGCACCTTCTATACAGTCCCAATCACAGTCTCCACTTCCAGTTGCTTCTAAAGCTAAGTATTTATCTGGTTCCTTCCCTGCTCTCTATACTTAACACTCTCTGCTGCGCTGGATGTCAGTTGAATCTTTTCGATTCTTCCCCCATTCCATCAAGTTACTTCCGACAAATCAAAGGGGCTTTCAATCTAAGATGGCCTAATCTTTTGCAGCCCTGTCAGACAGGCCTCTTGTGACTCTCACCTGCAGCATGGGGAGTGGGAGAACTGCGTGCAGATCCAGCATTACTTTGAGAGCCATACTTCTCCATCAATTCAGCAAACTCATTCCTGAAAGAACAAAACAACAATTAGAACTGGAACTATCTGCTGAATTTCCCGCACCATCCCGTCCAGAAATCCAACCATCTTCTCAGTTACAGTGTTGTCTCGCACCAACGCTATTCTGACCTGAGAGGACAGAATGAGATTTCGCATTGTTTGTTAATGATCCCACTCTCAAATCACCCCCTGGCAAATAAATACATGGAGCTATGGGGATAGGGTGGGATTGTGGTCAATGCAGACTCGATGGGCTGAATGGCCTTCTTCTGCACCGCAGGGATTGTATGATTCAGAGCAGAACATTTCCAACAATTTCTGCTTTGATTGTACCTAGTTTTCTTGTGCAATCCTAGCCCACGAGTAGCATCAGGTCAGCCCCCGTCTCCATGGCGGCAATTGGAGCCTGACACCACCCACCCTGGGCAGCTCACAGCAGTTGTTGCCGGGATAGCATTGATGAGTAGATAACAAGGTTGGACCTTTCCCTTCTCTGCTTGGAGCCATAATGGAGGCTCAGTCTCCACTCGAGGTACAAGCAGGAACTGAATGCACCCTGCCTTTTGTATAGGACATTGGTGAGGCCACAGCTGGAGTACTGTGTGTAGATTTGGTGTTCTTATCTGGGGAAGGATGTTCTTGCTATAGAGGGAGTGCAGTGAAGGTTTCCCAGGCTGACTACTGGGATGGCAGGTATGTCATATGAGGAGAAACTAAGTCTGTTAGGATTATATTCACTGGAGTTTAGAAGAGTGAGAGAGGATCTCATAGAATCTTAGACAGGGTCAGACAGGGTAGATTCATATAGAATGGGGGAGTTCAGAGCTAGGGGTCATAGTTTGAGGATAAGGGGTAAACCTTTTAGAACTGAGGTGAGGAGATATTTCTTCAGCCAGAGAGTGGTGAATGTGTGGAATTCACTCCCACAGAAAGTAGTTGAGGCCAAAACGTTGTCTGATTTCAAGAAGACATTAAAATAGCTCTTGGGGCAAAGGGAACGAGGGATATTGAGTTCGATGATCAGCCATGATCAAAATGAATGGTGAAGCAGGCTTGAAGGGTCGAATGGCCTCCTCCTGCTTCTAGTTGCTGTGATTCTGTATTTTCTGGATGAATACCACCCCAGTGTATTTATCACACTGCATGGCTGGTTGATATATCTAGCT
Organism: Sphyrna mokarran; assembly: GCA_024679065.1. Classification (NCBI taxonomy): domain Eukaryota; kingdom Metazoa; phylum Chordata; class Chondrichthyes; order Carcharhiniformes; family Carcharhinidae; genus Sphyrna; species Sphyrna mokarran. Next base: position 4,663,277 of record JAGIQG010000021.1, on the reverse strand, counting down.
TGTTGGAGAAGAAGGTTAGCACGCTCTCTACTTCTTGTTTTCAGTTCATGCTTCTGGCTAACAGTGAATTTACAATGAAACACACAAGCTATGGCAAGGGCCCCCAAACAACATCCCCTCCACCCTCCCCTGCCAAGATTAACGGCCGGAAATAAAGATTAATAAACCAAACCCAAAGCTTGTAGGTCATGTTAAAGCCGAGTACAAAATACATCTGAAGAATAAAGCAGAATATAAAGAGAAATGCTGGGCTATCCCATGGCACTCAGAGAGAATTCACTCCCTCCTTACTCTCCTAAGGAAACAACCACTCCTTGTTGCTATCCCATTGCTCTGACTGTGGAAATATGTAAAATCCTGCGGATTTGGAAATCTGTAATGAGAACTGAGGATTCTGGAAAATCTCAGCAGGTCTGGCAACATCAGGAGGGAGAGAGGAGAGAGTTAGCATTTCGACTCTTTCTGGATCTTCATCAAAGCTAAGGAGAGGGGCAAATGCATTAGCATGTTAGAGGTTTACAGCATAGAAACAGGTCTTTTGGCTCAACTTGTCCATGTGCCCAGTTAGATATTAAACTATACTGAGAGAAATTATAAAATGATGTGATTAACACTGCATGGCCTTTAACCATCAAATAATGAACATTTGGTGCTTAGTTTGAAATTCAATGACTTGATTTGATTTATTATTGCCATATATATTAACATACAAGAAAAAGTATTGTTTCTTGTGCGCTATACGGACAAAACCTACCGTTTATGGAGAAGGAAATAAGAGAGTGCAGAATGTAGTGTTACAGTTATAGTTGATATGTAGAAAAAGATCAACTTAATGCGAAGTAGGTCCATTCAAAAGTCTGACAGCAGCAGGGAAGAAGCTGTTCTTGAGTTGGTTGATATGTGATCTCAGAATTTTGTATTATTCTTCCCAACGGAAGAAGGTGGAAGAGAGAACGTCCGGGGTGCGCGGAGTCCTTAATTATGCTGGCTGCTTTGCCGAGGCAGCAGGAAGTGTAGACAGAGTCAATGGAGGAGGGGAGACAGGTTTGCATGATGGATTGGGCTGCATTCATGACCTTTTGTAGTTTATTGCGGTCTTGAGCAGAACAGGAGCTATACCAAGTTGTGATGCAAACAGAAAGAATGCTTTCTATGGTGCATCTGAAAAAGTTGGTGAGAGTTGCAGCTGACATGCCAAATTTCCTCAACAAAGTGACCAGCATAATCAAGGACCCCATGTTCCCTGGAATTCTCTCTTCCATCTTCTTCCATCAGGAAAAAGATTCAAAAGTCTGAGGTCACATACCAACCGACTAAATTGTCTCAAATCTGGTTCTAATGCATTGACCTATAAACATAGACAGGGATGACAGGGATCATGGGTAGAAGTGGGAACATCGAGGAGGCAGCGCGGGCTCGTTGGGCTGAGGGACCTATTTCCCGTGCTGTTTTGTTCTTTGCTCTTTGACTCAAGAACCGCTTCTTCCCTGCTGCCATCAGACTTTTGATTGGATCTACCTCGCATTAAGTTGATCATTCTCTACAGCCTAACTATGATTGTAACACTACATTCTGCACTCTCTCCTTTCCTTCTCCCCTACCGACTCTACAAACAATATGCTTTGTCAGTATAGTGTGCAAGAAACAATACTTTTCATTGTATACTTATACAAGTGACAATAATAAATTAAATCAAATATCAACAGAGAGTTAGTAAAAGGAGGGGGAAAGCTACTGAACAGTAACAAAACAGAAAAAGCTAGAAATGTATAACAGATCGGCTAGCATCTGTAAAAGGCTATAACTGTGCTTTGGCAACATGATCCTTTTGTGGCTGATCAGCTTTAAACAACTTGTTTAAGTTTAATTAGGAACTGGTAATTATATAAAGAGCTCATACAGTCATAGAGGTTTACAGCATGAAAATAGACTCTTCGACCCAATTTGTCCATGCTGCCCAGTTTTTAACCATGAAGCTCGTCCCAATTGCCTGCATCTGCCCCTCTATACCCATCTGACTGAAGTAACAGTCTAAATACTTTTCAAAATACAAAATTGTACCTGCCTCTACTACTACTTCTGGCAGCTCATCCCAGACACTCATCACCTTCTGCATGAAAAATTGCCCCTCTGGACACTTGTATCTCTCCCCTCTCACCTTAAATCTATGCCTTTTGTTTTAGACTCCTCTACCTTTGGGAAAAGATATTGACCACCTAGTTGATCTGTGCCCCTCATTATTTTATAGACCTCTATAAGATCACCTCTAAGCCTCCTACATCCAGGGAAGAACGGCCCAGTCTATCCAGTCTCTCCTTATAACTCAAACCATCAAATCCCGATAGCATCCTAGTAAATATTTTCTGCACTCTTTCTAGTTTAATAATATCCTTTCTATAATAGGGTGATCAGAATTGCACACAGTATTCCAAGCGTGGCCTTACCAATGTCTTGTATAACTTCAACCAGATATCCCAACTCCTGTATTCAATGTTCTGACCAATAAAACCAAGCATGCTGAATGCATTCTTCACCACCCTATCCACCTTGACTCCAGTTTCGAGGAGCTACAAACCTGTACCCCAGATCTGTTTGTTCTATATCCAGCCTACCCCCTACCATTAACTGAGTAAGTCCTGCCCTGGTCCGATCTACCAAAATGCATCAACATGCATTTATCTGTATTAAACTCCATCTGTCATTTGTCAGCCCACTGGCCCAATTTTTCAAGATCCTATTGTGATCCTAGAAAACTTTCTTTACTGTCCACTAATACCATCAATCTGCAAACTTGCTAACCATACCTCCTAAATTCTAATCCAAATCATTAATATAAATGACAAATTGGAGTGGACCAAATACTGATCCCTGAGGCAAACCACTGGTCACAGGCCGCCAGTTTGAAAAACAACCCTCTACCACCACCTTCTGGTCTTCTGTCATCAAGCCAATGTTGTATCCAACTGGCTACCTCACCCTTGGATCCCATGAGATTTAACCTTATGCAGCCATCTATCAAGTAACTTATTTACAGAATATGGATGTCTTTGGCTGGCCAGCATTTATTGTCCATCCCTTGTTGCCCTTTAGAAGGTGATGGTCAACTGCCTTCTTGAATCACAGCAATCCCTGAAGTATAGATACACACACAATACTGTTATTGATGCAGCAACCATTGGAACATCTAACTCCTGCAGAGATGGCTCCACAGATAGGACAGTCTGGACTTAGTAGACACATAGATTTGGATTCATGTAAATCTCAAAATAATAAATGTTTTACTGATCACCAGCTCACTGGTCACCAATGACAAGTTCTGGTCACCCTGTCACAGAAAGGATATTATTAAACTAAAAGGAGTGCAGAAAAAATTTACTAGGATGTTACTGAGATTGATGGATTGAGTTATAAGGAGATAGACTGGGACTCTTTTCTCTGGAGCTTAGAAGACTGAGAGGTGATCTTATAGAGGTCTATAAAATAATGAGGGGCATAGATCAGCTAGATAGTTAGTATCTTTTCCCAAAGGTAGAGGAATCTAAAACTAGAGGGCTAGATTTAAGGTGAGAGGGAAGAGATATAAAAGTGTCCGGAGGGGCAATTTTTTCATACAAAGAGTGGTGAGTGTCTGGAACAAGCTACAGGAGGTGGTACGAGATGCGGGTACAGTTTTGTCTTTTAAAAAGCATTTAGACAGTTACATGGGTAAGATGGGTATAGACAATAGGGGTCAAATGTGGGCAATTGGGAGTAGCTTTGGGGTTTAAGAAAGGGCAGCATGGACAAGTTGGGCTGAAAGGAAAACAGTTTCCATGCTGTAAACCTCTGAATCTATGACCTCCCTGATGAGGGAAACTGAAATGGCTAATTCCTGTGACAGGGGCCAGCGATTGGAATCAGCAGTGTCCGGTTAAGGGCAGTCACATTACTTTCACAGGGAGCCACTGTTAACTCTGGCAGCATTTCCAATTAGTTTAACTGCACACCCTTATCACTGATGTTTAGGGGAATATGTACATACGATTTTTATATTCTTTAGTTCCATCGTTTGATTAAATGAAAAGCAACTGAAAATTATTGGCGCGGAAATGAAGTTTTAAACAAAAATACAGGTCTGATGCTGAAAATTGCTAGTTTATTTTTGCTGGTTAAATCAGGATGGATTATCATAATTCGGTATTGTTGCATCCAAGGCTTTTGATTTGATTTATTATTGTTGCATGCATATACAGTGAAACGTATTGTTTCTTGCGCACTATACAGACAGAGCATACTGTTCATAGAAAAGGAGAGATTGCAGAATGTAGTGTTACAGTCATAGCTAGGATGTAGAGAAAGATCAACTTAATATAAAATAGGTCTATTCAAAAGTCTGATGGCAGCAGGGAAGAAGCTGTTCTTGAGTAGGTTTTGTTAACATGAGGGGCGGGATTCTTTGGCCACGCTCTCCCCAAAACCGGAAAGTTTGGTGGACCTTTGTGTGATCTGCCCCCCTCCCCTGCACCCCCCACCACTATGATTCCTGTGGCAGGCAGGATGGGAAAATTCCACCAACCCCCCCTCCCAAAAAAGGTGTTTTACAGATGCTGTTTTCTGTAAGTTCTCGGTGGTCTTGTTACTTTTCTCATCCTGTGTGACCTCCCCTCCCTGGTCCGATCTACCAAAATGCATCAACATGCGTTTATCTGTATTAAACGCCACCTGTCATTTGTCAGTCCATTGGCCCAATTTTTCAAGATCTTGTTGTGATCCTAGAAAACTTTCTTCACTGTCCACTACTATACCACCAATCTTGGTGTCATCTGCAAACTTGCTAACCATACCTCCGAAACAATTTTGCTGTTTGGATTCTGATGTAATGATGGGTGTTTTACCCTGGTGTGTACAGGGTTTGCTATATCAGAAGAAAAAAATGAGAAAATGCTGGAAATACTCGGATCAGGCAGTGTCTATGATCAAGGAAACAGTTAACGGACAGTAAATGGAGGTTATCGGGGTCTTGTCTACTGGCTGGAGATCCAGCGAGAGTGTCACGCTGCCTCTTTGAAAGGGGCTTGAATTCCATGTTTTTTCGTCTTGTGTAGCAATATTTTCAATATTTCATTCAGACAAAACATAAGATTAAATTTCAACAAGGCAATTATCCAAGAGCCACATTTTTACAAGTCAAAGAAGCTCTGATCAGTTTGTATAATTTCCTGGATCCGGTCTTTGGGCATGGGGGAGGGGTGAATGGGAAGTGGGTGGGTGGGCTGAAAATGAAGCTGACCTCAGGACCTCACTCAGTGTTAGCAGCAATATGAAAAGGAAGAGCCAAATATGTATGTCTCTCCTGTCAGTACACAGACTCTCCTTCTGCAAGTTTCTCAGCTGTACCTCCTTGTGGCTACAGATGGAAACTGGATCCCTCGCAGCCTCAGAGGAACCCGGAGCAGGTTTGACCCCTGGACATGCAACGTGCAGGCACACTGACATGTGGACACGCTCTGACACACATGAAGCAAACTCCCAACTCTGGGTGAATAGCTCCACTGCCTTGTGGAGTACCTGAGAGTATTGAATATTAATGGAATAAACCCTGGAAAAACCTCTGAAATGCAGCTCAAAGCTGCTCAGTGGGATCTTGTTCTGTGGCATCATGATGGGTAGGACCAGTGATGACAGGGCAACATTGACACCCTGAGATTCGGACTGAGTTTTCTCTGGCTCTAACTCTCTCTGGTGTATTCTCCTCTCTGCTGGTGTCATTTTGTCTTCAGGTCACCTACCTGAAGGCAGTGCCTACGTATGCATCAGAATTGACGGAAAGTTGTTCAGCTTTGCTCACCTGAGCAAAAATCGAAACAATGCCTTTATGGGGAGTCGATGGCCTAGTGGTATTATCGCTAGACTATTAATCCAGAAACTCAGCTAATGTTCTGGGGACCTGGCTTCGAATCCCATCAATTTGAATTCAATAAAAATTATCTGGAATTAAGAAGCTACTGATGACCATGAAACCATTGTCGATTGTCAGAAAATCTTACCTGGTTCACTAATGCCCTTTTACGGAAGGGAATCTGCCACCCTTGCCCAGTCTGGCCTACATGTGACTCCAGACCCACATCAATGTGGTTGACCGTCAACTGTCCTCCAAGGGCAACTAGGGATGGGCAATAAATGTCCCAAAAATGAATAAAAAAAAGTCCTCATCAGGGACTGGTCTCTGCTGATGATGCTACACTGAGGAATGGCAGCAAATGGACAGACTCTCTTGTTGTCTGTAAAGAGTTCGGTTTGATCATCAGGAAGACAAATGTTGTGCTCTAGAGTGTTGCCATACCGTTACCTATCAGCATTGACAATGAGATGCTGGAGGTTGTTGGTGGCTGTACCAACAATCTAGGCTCCACAATCACCAGCAATCTGCCACTTGATGTTGAAATTAACACATACATATTGCCAAAACTGCAAGTGTTCAATCCAAGCTGAGTAACAGAGAGTGGAACAACAGGGACCTGACTAAGAACAGCAAGCTGTGAGTCTGCCAAGTCTGAATCCTCCTCTGCAGTGGCAAGACCAGGCAATTGGGTCTAGAGGGGCAATTTTTTCACACAGAGGGTGGTAAGTGTCTGGAACAAGCTACTAGAGACAGTAGTGGAGGTGGGTACAATTTTGTCTTTTAAAAAGCATTTAGATAGTTGCGTGGGTAAGATGGGTGTAGAGGTATATAGGCAAAATGCAGGCAACTGGGACTAGCTTTATGGTTAAAAACATGGACGGCTTGGACAAGTTGGGACGAAGGGCCTGTTTCGATGCTATAAACCTCTATGATCCATGCTAGGCAGGAGGAAAGGGTGAGCATTTCCCAACTTCACTGTCTCAGAAGTATGTTTGGCATCTCTCAGCAGGACAAGATCACCATCTCAGGGCCTTGAAGTCTGCTAATTCCAGCAGAACCTTCTGAGTCCACCGTCCTCTACAGTTGAAGTCTCAGAGACTGCCATGCCAGAGACAGGACTCTTGAACTGCACTTGACAATGTTTAACACAGAGCTCAATATCAAGGCACAAACCATCATCTTAAAGGACAGAAGGTTGCCACTTTTTACCAAGTTAACTGCGGAACTGCCTTCACGTGGTCATGCTAACATCACCAGCCAGGACTGGTGGCTGAGAGGGTTTAGAGTTAATATGCTTTGGCCAGATTTATAAAGCTATTTCATAAAAGCACACAAACCATCAGTTTAATTTCCCTTCACGTTTTATTCTCTGCTTCCCACTTTAATCCCATAAATCAAGAAATAATCCAACAACAGGAAAACGATGAGTAAAGTAAATGGCTGCAGAGTAAAGGCAATGTTTTCTCCAGTTTCAAACAAAAGGTTAACATGATCATTGGACAGGCAGAATTAAAACCCAAGGACAGCTAGGATAATGACTTAGTGTAAAAATGTTTCAAACTCCTTCTCAATTACTCCCATTGTCCATAATCTCAATGGATCAAACTACTTCCTATCCTATTCTACACAATTCTAATGATCAAACCCCCTTCCCATTCACTTCCGCAGTACACTATCCAGAACAAAGCAGCTTGTTTGATTGGCATCACATCTAGAACATCCACTCATTCCACTACCAATGCTCAGTAACAGCAGTATGTACTATCTACAAGATACATTGCAGCAATTCACCAAAAATCCCTAGACAGTACCTTCCAAACCCACAATCACTTATATTTAGGACAAGGGCAGCAGATATATGAGAACACCACTATCTGCAAGTTCCTCTCCAAGTCACTCATCAGCCTGATATTGAAAAATATCATCATTCCTTTGTAGTGGCTGAGTGAAAATTTTGGAATTCTGTCCATAACGACATTGTGGGTCAATGCACAGCACTTGGACTGCAGCAAATCAAGAAGGCAGCTCACCACCACCTTCTCAAGGGCAACTAGGGATGCGCAGTAAATGCTGGTCAACCCTCAATGCCCATGTCCCACAAATTTCCTCCACATGCTCTAGTTTCTTCCCACAGTCTGAAAGACGTGCTGGTTAAATGCATTGGCCATGCTAAATTCTCCCTCAGTGTACCCTAACTGGTGCCTAAGTGTGACAACTAGGGGATATTCACACTAACTTCATTGCAGTGTTAATGTAAACCTACTTGGGACATTAATAAATAAACTTTAAACCATACTTCACCTGTCCTGAGAATGTTTGATAGGGAAAGTGTAGAAGGAGCTTTACTCTGTATCTAACCCTGTGCTGTACCTGGCCTGGGAGTGTTTGATGGAGACAGTGTAGAGGGAGCTTTATTCTGTATCTAACCCCGTGCTGTACCTGTCCTGGGAGTGTTTGATGGGGACAGTGTAGAGGGAGCTTTACTCTGAATCTAACCCCGTGCTGTACCTGTCCTGGGACTGTTTCAGGGGGGACACTGTAGACAGAGCTTTATTCTGTATCTAACCCCGTGCTGTACTATCCTGGGAGGGTTTGATGGGGGACAGTGTAGAGGGAGCTTTACTCTGTATCTAACCCCGTGCTGTACCTGTCCTGGGAACGTTTGATAGAGGACAGTTTAGAGGGAGCTTTACTCTGTATCTAACCCCGTGCTGTACTATCCTGGGAGGGTTTGATGGGGGACAGTGTAGAGGGAGCTTTACTCTATATCTAACCTCGTGCTGTACCTGTCCTGGGAGTGTTTGATGGGGGTACAGTGTAGAGGGAGCTTTACTCTGTATCTAACCCCGTGCTGTACCTGTCCTGGGAGTGTTTGATGGGGGGACAGTGTAGAGGGAGCTTTACTCTGTATCTAACCCCGTGCTGTACCTGTCCTGGGAGTGTTTGATGGGGACAGTGTAGAGGGAGCTTTACTCTGTATCTAACCCCGTGCTGTACCTGTCCTGGGAGTGTTTGATGGGGGACAGTGTAGAGGGAGCTTTACTCTGTATCTAACCCCGTGCTGTACCTGTCCTGGGAGCGTTTGATAGAGGACAGTTTAGAGGGAGCTTTACTCTGTATCTAACCCCGTGCTGTACTATCCTGGGAGGGTTTGATGGTGGACAGTGTAGAGGGAGCTTTACTCTATATCTAACCTCGTGCTGTACCTGTCCTGGGAGTGTTTGATGGGGGTACAGTGTAGAGGGAGCTTTACTCTGTATGTAACCCCATGCTGTACCTGTCCTGGAAGTGTTTGATGGGGGGACAGTGTAGAGGGAGCTTTACTCTATATGTAACCCCGTGCTGTATCTGTTCTGGGAGTGTTTGATGGGGGACAGTGTAGAGGGAGCTTTACTCTGTATCTAACCCTGTGCTGTACCTGTCCTGGGAGTGTTTGATGGGGGACAGTGTAGAGGGAGCTTTACTCTGTATCTAACCCCGTGCTGTACCTGTCCTGGGAGTGTTTGATGGGGGACAGTGTAGAGGGAGCTTTACTCTGTATCTAACCCCGTGCTGTACCTGTCCTGGGAGTGTTTGAATGGGGACAGTGTAGAGGGAGCTTTACTCTGTATCTACCTCGTGCTGTACCTGTCCTGGGAGTGTTTGATGGGGGACAGTGTAGAGGGAGCTTTACTCTGTATCTAACCCCGTGCTGTACCTGTCCTGGGAGTGTTTAATGGGGGACAGTGTAGAGGGAGCTTTACTCTGTATCTAACCCCGTGCTGTACCTGTCCTGGGAGTGTTTGATGGGGGACAGTGTAGAGGGAGCTTTACTCTGTATCTAACCCCGTACTGTACCTGTCCTGGGAGTGTTTGATGGGGACAGTGTAGAGGGAGCTTTACTCTGTATCTAACCTCGTGCTGTACCTGTCCTGGGAGTGTTTGATGGGGACAGTGTAGAGGGAGCTTTACTCTGTATCTAACCTCGTGCTGTACCTGTCCTGGGAGTGTTTGATGGGGGACAGTGTAGAGGGAGCTTTACTCTATATCTAACCTCGTGCTGTACCTGTCCTGGGAGTGTTTAATGGGGGACAGTGTAGAGGGAGCTTTACTCTGTATCTAACCCCGTGCTGTACCTGTCCTGGGAGTGTTTGATGTGGATAAAAATACAGAAAAAGTGAAGCACGCCAAATGCTTCAAACGCTCAACAATTATTCAGCCTCAGTGAAGTGGAATAGAGGGCAGGATTTTTTGGATGTCAGGGTTTCCTGGCCCCCCACAAAGTTGGCAGGGTGTGTCTCACTGTCAGTGTCTCACCCCTGTTGTCACCAAACACACCGTAGAGTATAAACTGACTGGAGACAGGAGCTGATTGACCTGCAGACCAGCAGCCTCAGGCATACCAGCCAGTGCTGAGGAAGGGTGGGTCCTTGCAGCTACAGTAGGCCGCAGGTTAATAAGACCTGTTCACTCCCTTACTCACCATCAGTAAAATCCCCCATGTCAGGATATAATCTCCACTTCTCCCCACCTTCCTCCCCTCCCCCACCTCGTTCCCAAGCTTTGCAGGCTGCGAGAATTCTCCCTTCGGGTAAAACTGGTTTGGGTGTGACTCTTGCTTTGTTAGCTCTTCCCACAGATACCAACTGAGCTGCTAGGAATTTCCAGTTTTTGTGTGAATTATGCTAAAGTAAAGTTTATTAGTCATGAGTAAGGCTTACATTAACACTGCAATGAAGTTATTGTGAAATTCCCCTAGTCGCCACACTCCAGTGCTGCTCAGGTCAGTGCACCCAAGCAGCACATCTTTTGGAATGTGGGATGGAGCACCTGGAAGAAACCCAGACAGACATGGGGAGAATGTGCAGATTTTGCACAGACAGAGACCCAAGCTGGGAATTGAATCCAGATCTCTGGCACTGTGAAACAGCAATGCTAACCACCGTGCTACTGTGCTTCTCAAAACCCTTAGGAACATTAACATACAAAGGGATCTGGGCATGCAGGGGCCACAGTTCCCTAAAACTGGCAAAGTGATTAAGAAAGAATACGGCATGCTTACCTTCATCAGCTGGGTTATTGAGTACAAGAGTTGGGAAATCATGTTGCAACAATATAAAACCTTGGTAAGGCTGCATTTGGAGTATTGTGTGCAGTTCTGATCACCACACTACCAGAAGGATGTTGAAGCTTTGGAGAGAGTGCAAAGAAGGTTCATCAGGATGTTGCCTGGTCTTGAGAGTGTTGACTATGAGGAGAGATTCAATAAACTAGAATTGTTTTCATTGGAAAGACAGAGGCTGAGGGGAGACCTGATAGAGGTCTACAAGGTGGATAGTCAGAGGCTTTTTCCCAGGGTGGAAGTGTCAATTACAAGAGGGCACAAGTTCAAGATGAGAGGGATCAAGTTTAAGGGAGATGTGCGGGATAAGTTTTTCACACAGAGAGTGGTGGAGCCTGGAACTCGCTGCCAGAGGAGGCGGTGGAAGCAGGCACATTAACAACATTTAAGAGCAGCTGAATGGTTTCATGAATAGGGAAGGAATAGAGAGATATGGACAGAGAAAAGGCAGAAGGTTTTTTTTTAATTTAGTTAAAGTATCATGATTAGCACAGCTTGGAGGGCTGAAGGGCCTGTTCCTGTGCTGTACTTTTTTTTGTTTGGAACCCAGTAGCCAGGTTTGAGGATGACCCAGGAAATTCCAATTTCTGACACCAGTCAGTAAGCAGAGTCAGCAGAGAAACCTATTTGTACTGATTTAGGCACCTGCCCACTCATATAAAACTCAGGTTTTTGATAAGAATTAAAGGAGATTCACCATCACACTGTATTCCTATCATGATATGGCCGGCATTGGACTGAGGTGGGCACAGTAAGATGTCTCACAATACTGGATTGAAGTCCAACAGATTTATACGGTATCATGAGTTTTCGGAGCGTTGCTCCTTCTTTAAGTGATGAAGGGGTGGTAGCTCATGCTATCAAATAAACCTGTTGGATTTTAACCTGATTTTGAGAGACATTTTAATGTGTATTTCCTTTCACACTTTCCATTAGAACCAGAACTGGTTAAAGATGCTCCGGGGGTTAAATCAATTTGATGATAATTTGATTTAATTAGAGTTTAATCAAAGGCACCATACCACTCAATAGCAACAACTTTCATTTATATAGCAAATTTAGCCAAGTAAAAAAATCCCCAAGGTGTTTCACAGAATCATTGTTAAACACAGTAGATTCCAAGCCACATGAATAGGTACCAGGCAGTGTCTGAAACCTGAGTCAAGAGATAAGTTATAAAGAGTATCCGAAAAGGAGATAGATATAGACAGAATAAGGAAGGAATTCCAGAGCTCAGGTTAGTTAGGGACACAATTGGTAATGTTCGAACAACGGAATTCAGGATTGTGTGCGAGGCTAAAATTGACAGAAGTGCAGAGATCTCAGAGGGTAAACACGGACACTTCTTGGTCAATGGGACCAGTGTCCATAAACTGCCTTTTAATCCCATTTCTCGATCTGCAGCCGGAGATAAATCAGTCTCTCGGCTATTAGGGATCAGCATTCACATAAGCCAATCGAGATGTTTGGCTTGATTAAACTTAGGAATGTGCTCCTGCAGTTGATCAGTGTTTGACCAGGGAATGTCAGGGCACAGCCTGGAAACTGAGGATACTGTTCCCTGAGCTACACCTGCCAGCTGTATTGCTGTCAATATTGTAAATGACACAAAGTGGGAAGGCAAGTGGTGAGGATGACACAAAGGCCGGAATTTTATCACCCCCCCACCCCCAGGAATCGGAGTGGGCGAGGGGCAGATAATGGAAAGGTCCATTGACTTCAGGTCAACTTCTCATTGACCTTCCTTTCTCTAAAGAAAGATATACTGACAGTGGGGTTAGTCCAGAGAAGGTTCACAAGGTTGGTTCCGGTGTGGAAAGATTTTCTTATGAGGAGAGATTGAGAAGGAATTGTGTGTGTGTGTTTCAGATTCACGCAAATCAGCCTCCCATCTCGATTGGCTTATGTGAATGCTGATCTCTAATAGCCGAGAGACTGATTTATCTCCGGCTGCAGATCGAGAAATGGGATTAAAAGGCAGTTTAAGGACACTGGTCCCATTGACCAAGAAGTGTCCATGTTTACCCTCTGAGATCTCTGCACTTCTGTCAATTTTAGCCTCGCACACAATCCTGAATTCCGTTGTTCGAACATTACCAATTGTGTCCCTAACTAACCTGAGCTCTGGAATTCCCTCCTTATTCTGTCTATATCTATCTCCTTTTCGGATACTCTTTATAACTTATCTCTTGACTCAGGTTTCAGACACTGCCTAGTACCTATTCATGTGGCTTGGAATCTACTGTGTTTAACAATGATTCTGTGAAACACCTTGGGGATTTTTTTACTTGGCTAAATTTGCTATATAAATGAAAGTTGTTGCTATTGAGTGGTATGGTGCCTTTGATTAAACTCTAATTAAATCAAATTATCATCAAATTGATTTAACCCCCGGAGCATCTTTAACCAGTTCTGGTTCTAATGGAAAGTGCGAAAGGAAATACACATTTCCCGCTGCCTCGGAAAACAGTCAGCATAATCAAGGACCCCACATACCCGGAATAATCTCTCTTCCACCTTCTTCTTTCGGGAAAAAGATACAGAAGTCTGAGGTCACTTATCAACTCAGGAACAGCTTCTTCCCTGCTGCTATCTTTTGAATGTATTTATCTCACATTAAGTTGATCTTTCTCTACACCCTAGCTATCACTATGACACTACATTCTGTCCTCCCTTGTTTCCTTCTCTACGAATAGTATGTTTTTATCTGTATAGCGTGCAAGAAACAACACTTTTCATTGTATGTTAATACATGTGACAATAATAAATCAAATCAAAATGTGTGTTTGTGTGTGTGTTTGTGTGCGTGTTTGTGTGAGTGTATGTGTGCTTATTTGTGTGTGTGAGTGTGCAGCGAGGAAGGGCGGCTCGGCTTTAACAAGATCACGAGGAGGCCGGTGTTTCAAAGGCAGAACCAGACACTGCTGATAAAGGGGCAGTGAGTGGATTTGTACAGGAGGCCTGGAGACAACAGAAGCAAAATGTTAACCTGATGAAGGGGACTGATAAGATAAACAGGATTCAAACAGAGAATTAACAGTGACAGTACAGAGCTGGGGACCTGAGGTGTGCTGCAGAGTTGGATTAGGTTTGCTGCAGCCTTTCTGCTTATTAAACACAATTAAACAGCTTTTAGAGCACAGGCACAAACCATTCAAAAGACACACGTTGATGCCCATGAAAGTCTTGTCCCTTCAACCCATCGAATCATAGAATTTCTACTATGCAAAAAGAGGCCATTTGGCCCATCGAGCCTAATTAGCCTTTCCAACAGAGCAACTTACCCAGGACCTACCCCATAACCCATCAAGCTGGGAATCGAACCTGGTTCCTTGGCGCTGTGAGTCAGCCGTGCTAACCACTGTGTCACCGTGTCGCCACCGTGATGGACCCCATTGACTAAAACATACTTTCAGCTCCTGGCTGGGGCATGTTAAACAAAATCAGAACCTCTCAGCGATGCCTGTTTGGTACACAACCCAGCCAGCCAGCAGGAGTAGATGGGGAACATTCACTCATCTTGGAATCAGAAGGTTCAAGTTCCACTCCTGAGATTTGAGCACAATAAAATCAGCAGCCACTCCCAATGCAGTACCCAGGGAATGCTGCATTGTCACAGGTACGGCCTTTCTATGGCAAGATCCCGTAGAACTATTTGAAAGAATAACATAGGAATTCCCAATGTCAGGTCTATATTTATCCCTAACCATCATCGTAAAGAAAAAGACCTGGAATGTGGCAATCTGAAATATTATAGAAACCCTACAGCGCAGAAGGAGGCCATTCAGTCCATCAAGCCCGCATTGACAACACCCAGGGTTATGTTCTCACAACCCCACATATTCACCTGCTAATTTATCCTAACAATCAACCTAACCTGCACACCTCCAGAGTGTGGGAGGAAACCCATGCAGATATGGAAAGAACATGCAGGCTGCACACAGACAGCCACCCAAGGCTGTAACTGAACTCGGGTTCCAGGTGCTGTGAGGCAGCTCTGCTACTCTGCTGCCATGGTTCAGGTCACGGGGCTGAACTTTGTTCCTGTCCTCAGACAGAGGCTGCCAGCCGGCCGGTGTGCTGAGAGTTTCCAGCAGCTTCTGTTGTGCTCTCCCATTTCCAGCAGGCAAGGTATTATCTAGCAGTTTATCTAATCACTTTAGCAGGATATATATTTGCTCGCTGCTCTTGATTAGATTGTGCTCAACTCGATGATTAAACAAGTTGGGACAGAGATTTGCAGATGGGCTATTTTTATCCAGAGTTTACAGAAATCCTCATCCTGATTTAATCCAGTCCAACACGCCCAAATGAGAAGGTTACTGTTTTGTCAAGATCGAGTGGGACTCCAGTAATAATGAAAGGTTTCATTGGTACAGGATGAAAACAGTATCGCAGGTCACTGCAAATTCAATATGTACTAGGACCTTTCTGCGGCTGTAGATCAGCCAAACACTGATGGGCTTGGTATCCCATTTGGTTGATGAAAATTCCAGGGGAAATTGACTTCTGGACCAAATGGATGCCACCCTATTTAAAGATTCATTTATGGGATATAGGTGTTGCTGGCTAGACCAGCATCCATTGTCCATCCTTAATTATCCTTAAGCTGCCATCTTGAATCACTGTACCTCCACGTAATGTAGGTACATCCACAATGCTGTTAGGAAGGGAGTTCCAGGATTGTGATCCAGCGGCAGCAAAGGAAGAGACTCTCTCTATCGGAGAGTCGGTGCAGACTTAATGGACTGAATGGCCGCCTTCTGCACTGTAGGTATTCTAGGATTCTATAAGTCGTGCATTTGTATAGTGCCCCTCAGGATCTCAAGACAATCAAAGAGCCAATGTAGTACTTTCAAAGTATAGTTACTGTTGCAAAGTATGAAACGCAGCAGCCATTTTGTACAGAGCAAGATCCCATGAACAGTGCTATAATCTGATTTTAGCGGGATTTTCTGAGGGATGAATATTTACAAGAATCCTCCTGCTCTTCTTCCAAATATTAGCCATAGAATCTTTTACACCCACCTGAGAGGGCAGGTGGGCAGTCCCCCAGTGCTGCATTGGGAATGCCAGCCTGGATTATTCATTTCTGAACCTCAAACCTACAATCTTCTAATACAGAGGTGAATATCCTGTCTACTGAGCCTTGGTTGAGATAGAATCACAGGAGGAGCCCATCGAGTCTGCACTGACTCTTCAATAGACTATCTTACCCTGACCTTACCCCTGTAAACCCAAATATTTATCCCACTAATCCTGTTGACCTATATATTTTGAGACATTAAAGGATAATTTAATATGGCTAAACTACCTAACCTGCACATCTTTGGGATGTGGGAGGAAACCAGAATGGCCCACTGTGCAGAGGGAGAAGAACCCTGGAGCCAACACTGTGTGTGGAGGGAGCAGAACACTGGAACCACCACTGCTGAAGGAGACGAACACTGGAACCACCACTGTGTGTGGAGGAAGGGGAACACTGGAATCAACACTGGGTGGAGGAAGGGAAACACTGGAACCACCAGTGTGTGTGTGGAGGGAGGGCAACACTGGAGCCAACACTGTGTGTGGAGGAAGGGGAACACTGGAGCCAACACTGTGTACAGAGCGATAGGAACACATGAACTAGCAGAAATGGATGAGGGAAAGCAGATGATAATGGTGTATATAGATTGATAAGATTCCCACAGTAGGCTGTTGTAGATTACAGAGGCATAGGATTGAGGGTGATTTAGCGGTCGGGATCAGAGATCGCTAGCTGTAAGAAGACAGAGAGTAGTGGTTGATGGGAAATGTTCATCCTGGAGCTCAGTTACTAGTGATGAACCGCAGGGATCTGTTTTGGGGCAACTTCTGTTTGTCATTTTTATAAATGATCTGGATGAGGGCTTAGAAGGATGGGTTAGAAACTTTGCGGATGACACTAAAGTCGGTGGAGCCGTAGACAGTGTGGAAGGATGTTGTAGGTTACAGAGAGACATAGATAAGCTGCAGAGCTGAGCTGAGAGGTGATAAATGAAGTTTAATGTGGAACAGTATGAGGTGATTCACTTTGGAAGGAGTAACAGGAATACAGAGTACTGGGTTAATAGTAAGATATTTGGTAGTATGGATGAGCAGAAAGATCTCTGTGTCCACGTGCATAGATCCCTGAAAGGTGGCACCCAGGTTGATGGAGTTGTTAAGAAGGCGTATGGTGTGTAAGCTTTTATTGGTAGAGGGATTGAGTTTTGGAGCCACGAGGTCATGTTGCAGCTATACAAAACTCTGGTGTAGCTGCACTTGGAACATTGGAAACAATTCTGGTTGCTGCATTATAGGAAGGATGTGGAAGCATTGGGAAAGGTGCAGAGAAGATTTACCAGGGTGTTGTCTGGTATGATGAGGTCTTACGAGGAAAAGCTGAGGGACTTAAAGCTGTTTTCATCACAGACAAGAAGGTTAACAAGTGACTTAATAAAGGCATACAACATGATCAGAGAATTAGATAGGGTGGACAGTAAGAGTCTTTTTCCTTGGATGGTGATGGCTAGCATGAGGGAACATAGCTTTAAATTGAAGGGTGATAGATACAGGATAGGTGTCAGAGATAGGTTCTTTATTCAGAAAATAGTAAGAGCATGGAATGCCCTACCTGCAACAGTAATGGACTTGCCAACATTAATGGCATTTAAACGTCACTGGATAAATAAATGGATAATATTGGAATAGCGTGGATTAGATGGGCTTTAGATTGGTTTCACAGGTCGGTGCAACATCAAGGGCTGAAGGGCCTGCTATAATGTTCTATCTTCCATGTTCTAACACTGTGCAGAGGGATAGGGAAACTGGAACCAACACTGTGTAGAGGGATAGGGAAACTGGAACCAACACTGTGCAGAGGGATAGGGAAACTGGAACCAACACTGTGTAGAGAGATAGGGAAACTGGAACCAACACTGTGCAGAGGGATAGGGAAACTGGAACCAACACTGTGTAGAGGGATAGGGAAACTGGAACCAACACTGTGTAGAGGGATAGGGAAACTGGAACCAACACTGTGTAGAGGGAGGGAAATGCTTTGAGGCTATTCTACCATTCACTTTGATCACAACTCTTCTACGCTTCAATTTCTTTTGTCCGCTTTTGGTTCCACTCCTTCATACCCTTTGCTCTGGACTCGTTATGATGAATAAATCATTCTTCTGTCGCTGTTAGATTTGGTTCGGGGTGGGGGAGATGTGAGATGTGGAAAAAAGATGACTACCTGTTCTTTGAAAAGTGCTAGGGTACCTTAAACCCAGCAGAGCAGGTAGTCCTGTACTCAAGAGGGCAGAACAATTTTGCTGCAGGACACAGCAACCCTCTCTTCCCACTACAACACCACTGTTTAATCGGATTTAAACTGTATTAGTGAGCTTCAGCTTAGAAGGAATGGAATAAAGACAGACAGTGAAGCTTTAGCACACTAATCAGCTTAACTGGTAAACTGATTTCTAATTAATTAATTATTAAGGTAGAGGCTGGGGCTGGAACCAAGGTTTGTCCTGTTTGCCTGATTTGGAGTTAGAGCTGAGAAGCTGTGTGATCGAACAATGTTATTCTTTGTCCTCCTCACAGGTGGGACATGATGAGTGGTTGGATTTAAAATGGCAACATATCTCACACAATACTTACCGGGTGCACCTCCAATCACCCCCATCACAAATCCCAGTATTAAAACACTGACATGCTCAGGAGGGGTGGACAGAAGCTGCCCTTCTTACCTGGCTTCATCGTCCCGAGCGATCAGCAAAGACATGTGGTTGGAGGCTGAGGCCATGCGAAGGATATCGACAGCCCTGTAACAGATCAGAACACAGCTCACTGCAAGGGGGCCTCTAGAAGCTGTTCCGTCTTAGACAGTCTGCTGGCCACCAGGGGGTTGGAATTGGTAAGAACTCAGCAAACCACCCTCCCATCCACTGACTCTGTCTACACTTCCCACTGCCTCAGCAAAGCAGCCAGCATAATTAAGGACCCAAGAACTTTGGACATTCTCTCTTCCACTTTTCACCGTCAGGAAAAAGATACGAAAGTCTGAGGTCATGTACCAACTGACGCAAGAATAGTTTCTTCCCTGCTGCCATCAGAATTTTGAATGGACCTATCTCACACCAAGTTGATCTTTCCCTACACCCTAGCTATGACTGTAACACCACACTCTGCACCCTCTCCTTTCCTTCTTTATGAACGGTATGCTTTGCCTGTACAGCGCACAAGAAACAATACTTTTCACTGTATACTAATACATGTGACAATCATAAATGAAATGAAATCAAAAAGTTCCACCAAGGCAGCTTTTCTAAGTTTGGCAGATGGGATTGCGATAAAGATGGTGCTGAAATTCTAGCTACTGCTTTTTCTGCTAGAGGTGGGGAAGCGATGGCCTAATGATATTATCACTGGACTATTAATCCAGAAACTCAGCTAATGTTCTGAGGACCTGAGTTCGAATCCAGCCATGGCAGATGGTGGAATTTGAATTGAATAAAAAAAATCTGAAATTAGCAACCTACTGATGACCATGAAACTGTGTCAATTGTCGGAAAAGCCCACCTGGTTCATTAATGTTCTTTGAGGAAGGAAATCTGTTGTCCTTACCCAGTCTGGCCTACATGTGACTCCAGAGACACAGCAATGTAGCTGACTCTTGACTGCCCTTGGGCAACTAGATGGTGAATAAATGCCAGCCAGTAGCACCCATGTCCCATGAATAAAAAAAAACTCGGAATTTTAGATCTACAGTTCCCAGAATAACATGAGAATGAAGAACTTCCATTCAGCCTATCTTAACTCAACCATACGAACTGGCTTCAGAGACTGGTCAGATTTTGCGTGTAGAAGTTCTTTTTGACATCAGTCCAATCCTTGTGCTACGTGACTGATGACCAGGGTTCTATACAACTGGACTTTTATGGAACTTGATGCCCTTTGTATTCCAGCCTCCTTAGTGCCACCTTTGAGCAGAATCCTGTCTTCTTCCAGACAAAGGGGAGAGAAAACAGGAGGGAAGGTCATCATGCCCCATGTCTCTCTCCCAGTGGCAATCTGTCCTGTGTGTTTCTACCGACAAAACACTACAGAGGCCTAGATAACTGGGGGCCTTGATGGACGGGCACCTTACAGTTGAAGGTCATAGCTTCAAGTTCTATTCTGAGCCCCCCCACAGTCGAATAGTCAGCTAACGCTATTAGGTGATCACACATAAATGGTGTTTAAACCAATTTCAGAGGCAAGGAAATGGATGGAGTGTGGAGGGAGGGAGGAGGGGAAAGGCCTGGGAAGCAGCAGAGATCAAATGACAAAGGGAGGGAAGGTGTAAGACAAAAGCAGATGGTGATTACACAAGATATATAATACACAAACAGGCCATTCAGCCCAGTCACTCTGTGCTAGGATTTATGCTCCATTCCAGTCTCCCCCTATCTTTCCCCACTTAAAATTCTACCTTTGTAACCCTCTATCCACTCTCCCTCATATATTTACTTACTCTTTAATACTGTTTGCTTCAATCATTCCCTGTGGGAGCGAGTCCCACATTCTCCCCACTGCCTGTGGGAGCGAATCCTAAATTCTCCTCCCTCCTTGTCGGAGTGAGTCCCACATTCTCCCCCCTCCCTGTCGGAGTGAGTCCCACATTCTCCCCCCTCCCTGTCGGAGTGAGTCCCACATTCTCCCCACTGCCTGTGGGAGCGAATCCTAAATTCTCCTCCCTCCCTGTCGGAGTGAGTCCCACATTCTCCCCCCTCCCTGTCGGAGTGAGTCCCACATTCTCCCCACTGCCTGTGGGAGCAAGTCCTAAATTCTCCCCCCTCCCTGTCGGAGCGAGTCCCACATTCTCCCCACTGCCTGTGGGAGCGAGTCCTAAATTCTCCCCCCTCCATGTCGGAGTGAGTCCCACATTCTCACCACTGTCTGGGTAAAGAAGTTTCTCTTGAATTTTCTGATGGATTTCTCAATGACTATCTGGTGTTGATGGTTGCTAGTTTATGCTCTTTCCCACAAAAGGAAACAGTCTCTCTGTATCCACTCCATCAAAACCTTTCATAATTTTAAAGACCACAATTAGGCCTTCTCCTTCCAGAGAGGAGACCCAGCCTGTCAACGTCAAACCTTTCCTGATATATAAACCCTCACATTTCTGGTATCATTCTTGTCATCCTCTGCACTCACTCCAGTGCCTCTATGTTCTTTTTATAATGTAGTGTCCAGAACTGCACACCGTACTCTAAGTGTAGCCTGATGAAGGTTTGAGACAGGTTCAGCAATCACTTTCCTACTTTTCAATTCTATCCCACTAGAAATAAGACCAGGAATTTGGTTTGTTTTGTGGTTAACTTGTGGCATGATTTCTAATGATTGAATTGTAATGGTGTCTTTTTGCTTAACACCATCATGGCTTTGGTCATTTACTCTATCTAGCTTTCCCTCCCTTCACAGACCTTTCCTTTCATTCTTCCTTCATTATATCCCCCTTCCCTCCCTCTTCATTTGCTTAAAACCTGTTTCCTTCATGGCTTTTTTCCAGTTCTGACATTAGATCATTGATCTGCAATGTTAACTGTGTTTCTCTCTCTGCCTGATCTGTTGAGTATTTCGGGCATTTTCTGTTTTAATTTTCAGCTTTCCAGCTTTTGCTTTTGTAACAACAATCTGACATTGGGTTGGGATATTTATCAGGCGCCACAGCCCCTGACTGTAACAATTTGCCTTTCTATAGCACCTTTAATATACCGAGCCATCTCAGGACCCTTCACAGGAGTGTTGCCAACAAAATTTGACCCTGGGACACAAGAGGAGATATTAGGGCAGGTGACCAAAGCCTGGAAAAAGAGGTTGGTTTGAGGGATCTCTTAAAGCAGGAAAATGAGGTAGAGAGAGAGACAGAGAGCTTTAGGGAGAGAACTCCGGAGCTTAGGGTTCAGGCAGCTGAAAGCACAGCCACCAAGGATGGAGGAAAGTTTAGCTCCCGGTTATATACCTCTCATTTGTAACTCCAGCCAGATCTTCTCCATTCACTTCCAGGATTAAATCACCAGCCTGCAAGCGACCTGAAACAGAAGCATATATGGGAATTGAGGTGTGACTGACAGCAGCTTTGCTCTTTGTTACTATGAGTTCTCAGTCCCAATGTTTCTCTTGTTGAGCATTGGGGTCATTCATTTGGACACAGATTTGCTCTGTCCACATGGCATCCACATCCGGAACAGGAATTTTGCTATTAATCCCCACTGAGCAAAAATGAAAACATTCCTTATCATAACTCAGGTCTAAACCCCTCTCAACAAACTTAGATCTGGACCCAACGCTCTCAGTTCAGAAGCCAGGCCTGGGTCAAACACCTTCAAACCTTGAGTTAGATCCAAGTACTGAACACTTTCACCTCATCAGTCAAACCTCCTCATAACTGGAACAACATGGTATGCATGCCTGATTCACAGTGGATAATGGTAGACAGTCGGATTACGGGTGGCATAGTGGAATGGTTAGCATTGCTGCCTCACAGCACCAGGGAACAGGGTTCAAATCTGGCCTCGGGTCATTGTCTGTGTGCAGTTTGAACATTCTCCCTGCGTCTCCATGGGTTTCCTCTGGGTATTCCAGTTTCCTCCCACAGTCCAAAGATGTGCGGGTTAGGTGGACTGGCCATGCTAAATTGCCCCTTAGTGTCAGGGGGATTAGTAGGGTAAACACATGGGGTTATGGGCCACAGCCTGAGTGGGATTGTTGTCAGTGCAGATTAGATGGGCTGAATGGCCTCCTTCTGTGCTGTAAGGATTCTATGATTCTATTCTGTGAATGAATGCCATGCACTGCATTACGTTGGCAGGGTCACAATGTTATAAATCGCTGATTGCTGTGCTTTCAGACTCCACTGAAGGTGATCTTGAGGTGAATCACATATATGAGTATCAGTGTGGCTGGAGGTTCCTCACCTGAGTGAGCTCCAGGACCAGAAAAAAAAGAGTAGCAAAAGCTGAGTGAGGAGCAATTACATCACTCATAATGGGATAACTCTGTCGAATACACTGTCTCTATTATCTTGAAAGGCGATGAAATCTGTAACACCAGTGAATCACTTTATTCTCCTTCGGCCCCAACAACCGGCCTTTAATGTGTATCACTCACCACCTTCTATAAAGTTTATACAAACCGGCCGTTCAGCCCAACAGCTCTGTATCAGTGTTTAAACTCAACTTCTCTACTTCATAGAACATAGAACATAGAACAATACAGCACAGAACAGGCCCTTCGGCCTTCGATGTTGTGCCGACCAAAATAAAAAGCAATGCCCCTCCTAACTAAACCATTCCCTTCTCATCCATATACTTATCGACTAACCTCTTAAACGCCACCAAACTTGGCGCATCTACAACAGCTGCAGGCAGGGCATTCCACTCCCTAATCACTCTTTGAGTAAAGAACCTACCTCTGATATCCGTCCTATAACTCATACCCCTTAATTTAAAGCTGTGTCCCCTCGTGCTAGCTTTCTCCATCCTAGGAAAAGGCTATCACTGTCCACCCTATCTAAACCTCTAATCATCTTATATGCTTCAATAAGATCCCCTCTTAGCCGCCTCCTTTCTAACGAAAACAACTCAAATCCTTCAACCTCTCTTCATAGGACCTGCCCTCCATACCAGGCAACATCCTGGTAAACCTCCTCTGTACCCTCTCCAATGCCTCCACATCTTTCTTATAATGTGGCGACCAGAACTGCACACAATACTCCAAGTGCGGCCGCACTAGAGTTTTGTACAGTTGCAACATGATGCTGCGGCTCCTAAATTCAATCCCCTACCAATAAAAGCTAAGACTCCATATGCCTTCTTAACAACCTTCTCGACTTGACTGCCTACTTTCAGGGATCTATGCACATACACACCAAGATCCCTCTGTTCATCAAGACTACTAAGAATCCTACCATTAGCCCTATACTCTACACATTTATTATTTCTGCCATAGTGCATTACCTCACACTTTTTCACATTAAACTCCATTTGCCACCTCTCGGCCCAGCTCTGCAACTTGTCCAAGTCACTCTGTAAACTAAAACACCCCTCTTCACTATCTACCACACACCAACTTTAGTATCATCTGCAAATTTACTGATCCATCCCTCAATACCCTCATCCAGATCATTTATAAAAATTACAAACAGCAGGGGCCCCAAAACAGACCCCTGAGTCACACCACTCGTCACCGAACTCCACGATGAATATCTCCCATCAACCACCACCCTCTGTCTTCTATCTGCCAGCCAATTCCTAATCCAATTAGCTAAATCACCCTCTATTTCACACATCTGCATTTTCTGTAGAAGTCTTCCATGGGCCACCTTATCAAAAGCCTTACTAAAGTCCATATATACTACATCAACCGCCTTACCCCCATCCACCTCTCTGGTCACTTTCTCAAAAAACTCAATGAGGTTAGTAAGGCATGACCTACCCTTCACGAAACCATGCTGACTATCCCCAATCAATTTATTTCTCTCCAAATAACTATAAATCCTATCCCTAATAATTCTCTCCAATACCTTGCCCACAACAGAAGTAAGACTCACTGGCCTATAATTCCCAGGAAGTCTCTCTTCCCCTTCTTAAACAATGGGACCACATTCGCTATCCTCCAGTCCTCCGGAACCACACCCGTAACCAACGAGGACCTGAAGATCAGAGCCAGAGGCTCTGCAATCTCCTCTCTTGCCTCCCAGAGAATCCTAGGGTAAATCCCGTCCGGCCCAGGGGACTTATCCAACTTCAAACCCTCGAGAATTTCTAACACATCCTCCCTATCTACTACAATACTCCCAATTTGCAACCCTGTACCTCAGTGCTCTCCACAGCTACATTTCCAGCACTCTGCGTGAATACCGAAGAGAAATATTTATTCAGTGCCTCGCCAATCGCTTCAGGCTCCACGCACAACTTCCCACTGCTATCTATGACTGGCCCTAATCTTGCCCTAACCAATCTTCTATTCTTAACATATCGAAAGAAAGCTTTAGGATTCTCCTTAATCCTATCAGCCAACATCTTCTCGTGTCCCCTCTTAGCTCTCCTCAATTCACTTTTTACCTCCTTCCTAGCTAATCTATAGCTATCCATTGCACTACCTGAGCCTTCAAGCCTCATCCTGACATAAGCCTCCTTTTTCTTCTTAACCAGCAAATCAACTCTTTTCGTACACCAAGGCTCTCTTACTCGTCCATTTCCTCCCTGCCTGACAGGGACATACTTATCAAGGACTCTCAGCAGCTGCTCCTTGAATAAGCACCACATTCCAGATGTTCCCAGTCCCTGTAGTTCCCTAGTCCAATCTACGCACCATAATTCTCTCCTGATGGCCTCATAATTACCCTTCCCCCAGCTATAACTACAGCCCCCAGCTTCATGCCTATCCCTGTCCATCACTAAGGTGAACGTAACCGAATTGTGGTCACTATCACCAAAATGTTCACTAACTTCCAAGCCTAACATTTCGTCCTAATCGACATATCCTCCCATTCCTCTCTCCCACGTGTTTATCCAGCTCTCCCTCAACACGTTCACCTCAACCACTCCGTAAGGTAGCGAGTCCCGCAATCTCACCACTGCTACATTTTAATTTTCTAGTGGATATTTTCATTGTGTAGTGTGTGACTTGGGCTTTGCACTGGGAGGTTGCATTCTCTGGAAGTGCTGTGTTAGGTCTCAGTCTGGGTAGACATGGGGAAGCTACATCCTGTTTTTTCCTGCCCTTGATCGCTGGCCAATGATCACTGGTAGGAATGGCCAGTGCCCCACCCCCGTCCGTATCAGGTGTGAGGGGTTTCCAACAGTCTGCTCTATGGATGTGGGGTAGGTTTCATCACTGGCTTCCATTAATCATCCCTCACAGTTTTAAACATTTAAAACTACACCCAGATAAGACGAGGATCCCTGTGGATCTGTTGCCTTTGGGGCACTGAGAGAAACGTGGGATGGGAAATATGGGCCAATGTCCCTGAGCCAGAGGATTCTACCTGCCTCTGCCAATGAAGAGCGGCACTGGGGATAAGGGACTTCTGTTATGTGGAGAGATTGGGGAAGCTGTGATTGTTCTCCTTTGAGTAGAGAAGATTAAGGGGAGATTTAATAGAGGTGTCCAAAATCAGATAGAGTAAATAATAAGAAATGGTTTCAACTGGCAGGACAGTTATTAACCAGAGAATGAGATTTAAGGAATTTGCAGAAATATGCAGGAGGGAGATGAGGGGAGATAGTTTTATAGTGAGTTGTGATCTGGAAGGTGCTACCTGAAAGGACAGTGGGAGCAGGTTCAATAGTAATATGCAAAAGAAAACTGGATAGGGGAAATTTCCAAAGTTCCGGGAAGGGAGGCTACGGTGGAGTGAGATTAATCAGATGCCTCTTTGAAAGAGCCAGCACATACACATTGGAACGAATGGCCTCCTGTATGATTCATTAATTACAGCACCTTCAGTGGAGTGGTCACTGACCAAAAGATGTCCTGGATGGAGAGCCTGTTGGTGACAGCAGGCCCACTGGGCAGACTAGAGAAAGATTCCAGGATTCATCCAGGTGGGATATCGTTTCATGTCAAATTGACTTCAATAACTTGCAGCAGAATAGCGGCACAGTGGTTAGCACTGCTGCCTCATAGTGCAAGGGACCCAGGTTCAATTCCTGGCTTGGGTCACTGTCTGTGTGGAGTTTGCATGTTCTCCTCATGTCTGCATGGGTTTCTCCGGGTGCTCCAATTTCCTCCCACAGTCCAAAGATGTACGGCTTAGGTGGATTGGCCAAGCTAAATTGCCCCTTATTGTCAGAGGGTCTAGCTAAGGTAAATGCACAGGGTTATGGGGATAGGGCCTGGATTAGATTGTGGTCAGCGCAGACTTGATGGGCCAAATGGTCTGCTTCTTCACTGTACGATCCTATAGCCAGTCTGCACATGTCCAAAGTACTCGGTCCTGAAGTCTCTCCACTGGATCAAGAGTACATCCTCAGAGTGCCACAGCAAAGTGGCATCATAGGAAGGAGCATGTGGCAATAACCCTGCAAGCATAACAACCATAACTACTTCACCGCAGCTGATAATGCCAGGCTCAAGGTGGACTATAGTCCCACCGGAACACTAACAACAGACAGGCAGGCACGTGAGTCATTAATAACAGCACAAAGATGAAGATAGGTTAATGTGGCAATGTTGGAGGATTGATATAACCCTGTTACTGCAGAAAACAGCTGACTGACTGCGCCCCAGATACGCAGAGGTTTGAAAAGTTGCTGCTGAATTCATAGCAAGTAAAATATTTCAAGGATGAGATTATTGTCCCAAAGACTTTGCACCTACCATCACTTGCGGCTAT
This sequence comes from Sphyrna mokarran, assembly GCA_024679065.1. Lineage (NCBI taxonomy): Eukaryota > Metazoa > Chordata > Chondrichthyes > Carcharhiniformes > Carcharhinidae > Sphyrna > Sphyrna mokarran. The sequence continues at coordinate 4,635,911 of JAGIQG010000021.1, read as the reverse complement.
TCCTTGCTGCAAAACACGCTTGACGTAGATTCCATATTCCTCACCCGTTTGTTCTTTGAATCCACCAATTATTTTAATACCTAAAGTGGAGAAAGAATGATTATTTATTCTGAGGTGATGAGGCTGAAAACTTCATTTGCTCCCTCCAAACTCAACTACCTTTCTGTTCTTTGGGCTTGCCCCTCACCCATGACACCTTGTCTCTAATATCTATATCCTGACACACACCAAGTCTCATTCACTCCAATGCTCATTGACCCACACTGCCTCCCAACCCTGCAATCCTCAAACTCAAATTCTCAGTCTCATGCTCTAATCTCTCTATTGTGTTACCCTCTCCCCATCTCTACAATCTCCTCCAGTCCCACCATCTTCCATCGCTGGTCTCTTGAGCACCCTCAATTTTAATCACTCCTCCACTGGTAGCTGTGGAGTTTCCTCCCTATGGCGGCACGGTGGCACAGTGGTTAGCACTGCTGCCTCACAGCGATAGGGATCTGGGTTCAATTCCAGCCTCGGGTCACTGGGTCTGTGGAGTTTGAATATTCTGCAGGGGGTTCCTCTGGGTGCTCTGGTTTCCTCTCACAGTCCAAAGATGTGTGGGTTAGGTTGATTGGCCATGCTAAATTAACCCTACTGTTAGGAGGATTAGCAACATAAATGTGTGAAGATGGGGGAACAGGGCCTGGATGGGATCATGGTTGGTGTAGACTTCGTAGGCCGAGTGGCCTCCTTCTGTACTGTAGGGATTCTATTCCATGATTCTCCAAATCTTTCCACCTTTTTTCAGTTAAGATGTGGAGATGCCAGCGTTGGACTGGGCTAAGCACAGTAAGAAGTCCCACAGCACGAGGTTAAAGTCCAACAGGTTTATTTGGTAGCACAAGTTTTCAGAGCGCTGCTCCTTCTTCAGGTGAGTCCGCTCCAAAAGCTTGTGCGACCAAGCTAAACCTATTGGATTTTAACCTGGAGTTGTGAGACTTTTCACTCTTTGCACTTAAGACACTCCCTAAAACCTGTTCAGGTGAACCCCAGTGGAAACTTAAGCAACCGCACCTCATCTTCTGGTTGGACACTTTTACAGCCTTCTGGACTGAACATTAAGTTCAACAATTTCAGAACATATTCTCTTCCCCTCCACCTTCACTGATTTTATTCATTTCTTCTTTTCATCTCATTCATCCATATTTATTACCTTTATTCATATTTTTATTTCTCCTCTTCTGAAATCTCACTCTCTGTCTTGTCTCCAAACCAACCTACTCCTCTTTCTAGGACCAACTGCGCATATTCCTCAGGCAGTTTGTTAACGATCTGTACCTTTACGCTGCCATTTGCACATTCTGATCACTTAGTCGACATTTTCAGTACCTTTCTCAGCCCTCATCATCACCAGTTATATTCCCGTTGTCCAATTACAGCAATCCTGCCCTCCACACTCACAACATAAACCTGGTCTGACTTCCTTTGCTTTCAGCTCTGAAGAAGGGTCATGTAGACTCAAAGTTGGCTCTATTCTCTCTCCACAGATGCTGTCAGACCTGTTGAGATTTTCCAGCATTTTCTGTTTTTGTTGCTCTCTAAAAGCTTTGACCAAGCTTTTGATCACCTGACTTGTGTGAACCTATGACAATATTTGTCCATTTATAGGAAATCCCTTGGGATATTTTATGTTAAATGGACTGCACAAATGCAGATATTGAATACAATGTGTTGGGTGAGATACAATGTATTAGGAGATTGTCATCAACTTCAGGAAGCATAAAGGGGAACACGCCCCTGTCTACATCAACGGGGACGAAGTAGAAAGGGACGAGGGCTTCATGTTTTCAGGTATCCAGATCACCAACAACCTGTCCTAGTACCGCCATGCCGACACTATAGTTAAGAAAGCCCACACTAACGCTTCTACTTTCTCAGTAAGGAAATTTGGCATGTCAGCTACAACTCTCACCAACTTTTACAAATACACTATAGAAAGCATTCTTTCTGGTTGTATCACAGCTTGGTATGACTCCTGTTCTGCCCAAGATTGCAAGGAACTACAAAAGGTTGTGAATGTAGCCCAATCCATTGCACAAACCAGTCTCCCATCCATTGATTCTGTCTACATTTCCTGCTGCCTTGGCAAAGCAGCCAACATAATTAAGGACCCCATACGCCCTGGATATTCTCTCTTCCATCTTCTTCCCTCAGGAAATAGATACAAAAGTCTGAGGTTATGTCCCAATCAACTCAAGAACAGCTTCTCCCCTAGTGCTGTCCCCTACTTATGAATGGACCTACTTTGCATTTAGTTGATCTTTCTCTATACCCAAGTATGACTGTAACACTATATTCTGCACTCTCTCATTTCTTTCTCTATGAATGGTACGCATTGTCTGCAGCCCGCAAAAACAATATTTTTCACTGTGTGTTAATACATGTGACAATAATAAATCAAATCAAATCAAACCAAAATAATATAGGAAATGGTTGTAGAACTTGTTCAGTTGAAGCTCACTTGCTGAAAGGGTACAAAATAGTCTGGACTTTCTAAGTGATACGTAAAGCTATACAAAACTGTGACTGGTTATGGATGTGAGTAAACATTATTTTCCATCTATAATTCTCAATGCATTGCATCATCCAAGACCAATGTCCAGATGGTGCTAAATCCCAGTCCAACAACAATATTCTTGTTGCTACAGCCAACATGCTCTGTAACAGCCTTGATTGTAATGAATGGCAGAGCAGGCTCGGAAAGTTAAATGGCCTCCTCCTGCTACGTTTCTATGTAATCCATTCCCATAGTTACCTCTTCAGCATTAGCTACACTAGTCTCTGCCTTCATCCGCTGAGCAAGGTAGTGTAGGTCTCACTTCCACTCAGCTGACACTGGAGGGAGGTGCGGGGGTATAATACATTGTTATTTTGGCCCTGTTTGCTTCCATAGACGAATGTAAATGATCCCATGGCACTACTGGAAGAGGAGTTAGGGCATTCTCCCTGGTGTCCAGGCCAGTATTAAACCATTATCGTTAAAATCAGATTATCTGATCATCCATCTTGCATAAATTGGCTAAATTCTTTTCCACATTACAAATGTGGAAAATTTTGTACACAAAATTTGAAAAGGTAGATCACTGGTTGTGAACATGCTGAAGCTGTGGAAGGTGTTATATAAATGCAAGTCAGAATATAGAACATAGAACACTACAGCACAAACAGGCCCTTCGGCCCACGAGTTGCACCAATCACATCTATACCTACCAGGCCATAGACCTATCTATAACCCCCTATCCCATTAGTTCCCATATACTCATCCAGAAGTCTTTTAAAAGACCCCAGCGAGTTCGCCTCTACCAACACCGACGGCAGCCAATTCCATTCACTCACCACCCTCTGAGTGAAAAACGTACCCCTAACATCCCCTCTGTATTTGCTTCCCTGCACCTTAAATCTATGTCCTCTCGTAGCAACCATTTCAGCCCAGGGAAAGAGCCTCTGAGAGTCCACCCTATCTATTCCTCTCAACATTTTATAAACCTCTATCAGGTCGCCTCTCAACCTTTGTCTCTCCAGGGAGAAGAGTCCCAGCTCCCTCAACCTATCTTCATAAGGCCTGCCTCCCAATCCAGGCAACATCCTTGTAAATCTCCTCTGCACTTTTTCAATAGCTTCTACATCCTTCCTATAGTGAGACGACCAGAACTGCGCACAGTATTTATTTTACTCTGAAAGCAAACTGCATGATGCTGAATAACTACAGAAAGGGACAGGTTGAGTAGGGTGAACTGTGTCTTAGTTACTGGTAACCCTGGGCTCGACCTGGTACTGGAGAGAGAAGTTACACTTACCCAGACCATTCTCACAGTCAGAGAACACAACACGATGAATAACTCGATTGATTCCATAGGGACCCATAATTGTCCTAAAGGAAAGTACAGAGAAATGTTAAAAACACTATACATTTGCAAAGGCTTCGGTTAAAAATGCTGTGGGAAAAACTAGCGAGATAATCTATAAGACTCGATGGGCCAGATGGCCTCTTTCTGCATTGTAGGGATTCTATGATTTTATATGTTCCAACACTTTCACAATGATGAAATGTTCAACAATGTCCAGGACAAAGCAACCCAGTTAATTGGCACCCCATCCACAAACATTCACTCCCCCTAGCAATGACACACAGTGGCAGCCGTGGGTATCATCTACAAGATGCAATGCAGCAACTCATCGAGGCTTCTTCCAAAGCACCTCCCAAATCCCCAACTGCTCCCATCGGGAAGGACAGAGGAGGCAGACATACCACTACCTGCAAGTTCTCTGAGTCAGATATCCATAGAGCCACAGAATCCCTATTGTGCTGAAAGAGGCTATGCAGTCCATAGAGTCTGCACAGACTCTCCAAAACAGCATACCGCCTAGGCCCTTCCCTGCACCCTATTCCTGTAACCCCGTGCATTTATGCATGGCCAGTTCATCTAACTTGCACATCTTTGGAGGAAACCGGAGCATCCGGAAAAAACCCATGTAGACACAGCTAGAATGTGCAAATTTCACATAGATAGTGATCCAAGCCAGGAATCGAACCTGGGTCCCTGGCGCTGTGAGGCAGCAGCACTAAGCGTTGTGCCATTGTGCCGCTCTGACTTGGAAAGGTATCAATTTTAAATCCAACCGATTTATTTGATAGTAAATCTGCGAGCTTTCGGCCTTTGTGGCCTTCGTCAGGCGAATGAGGTGTTCTGGTCTCCAAAAGCACACATATCAGCACAGACCGTTTACAGATTACTGATTAGAATGCAAATCCTTACACCTAACCTGCCATTCAAGTCTTAAAGTGGCTAACAGCAGAGGTTAGAGGGATGTGTATTGTCTCCAGACAGCACAGTAAGTAAGGGGGCCTTCACGACACACGACAGCGCAGAGTCGCTGAGCAGAGACTGACAGCCAAGTTCTGCACACATGAGGACGGTCTTTACAGGGATCTTGGTTTCATGTCACACTATCTGTAACCCCCATGACTTGCCTGGGTTAGCAAAAAACCTCACTTACTGTGCTGTCTGGAGACAATACACATCCCTCTAACCTCTGCTGTTAGCCACTTTAAGACTTGAATAGCAGGTTAGGTATAAGGATTCGCATTCTAATCAGCAATCTGTAAATGGTCTGTGCTGATGTGTGTGCTTTTGGAGACCAGAACACCTCACTCGCCTGACGAAGGTCACAAAGGCCGAAAGCTCGCAGATTTACTATCAAATAAATCTGTTGGATTTAAAATTGATGTTGTCAGACTTTACTGAGTTTACCCCAGTCCAACGCCGGCATCTCTACATCTTGGAAAGGTATCAGCCATTCCTTCCCATCTCCTGACCTCCCTCTGCTATGTGGAAGTACCTCTATCATAATCACTGCAGTGGTTCAAGAAAGCCCACGCACTATCTTCACAAGGAGGGACAATAAATACCAGCCTTACCAGTGCTGCTTGCACCAGCAGCATAAATTAAAAGAATGTTTCCTACACCTTCGCCTCAGACTGTATCCCCTGCCTGAGCTACTCTAGGTGGCTATTGGATTTGGCAAGTACACTGGCTTCCCTTTTTGGCAACTTGTAGTCAGAATTCCTTCTATCACAATCCCATTCAACCTCACTGCTGTCTTTCCATCCTGCCTTCCTCCACTTTTCTTCCCTGAATCTAGCTATTAATGCCAGGTTTTCCAGGTGCTAGGATGGCAGGGAATGAACACAGACTGATACAAACCCTTCTTGCTGATCACACCAGCTCCTGTCATTTCTGGCACTGACAACAGACAGTCAGCACTTAGTTAGACTGCACTTGGAATACAGTGTTCAATTCTGGTTATCACATTACTAGAAAGATGTGGAGGCTTTGGAGAGGGCACAGAAAAGATTTACCAGGATGTTGCCTGGATTGGAGGGCATTAGCTATGAGGAGAGGTTGGAGAAACTTGGTTTGTTCTCACTGGAATGATGAGGGTTAAGGAGGCGACCTGATAGAAATCTACAAGATTATGAGGGGCATGGATAGAGTGGATAGTCAGAAGCTTTTTCTCAGGATGGAAGAGTCAACTACTAGGGGGGCACAGTTTAAGGTACGAGGGGCAAGGTTTAAAGGAAATGTATGAGGCAGGTTTTTTTACACAGAAAGTAGTGAGTGCCGGGGAGGGAGTGGAAATGGATAAGATAGTGAGTCTTATGGGGCATCTGGATAAATATATGAATAGGATGGGGACAGAAGGGTACATTCCCCAGAAGAATGGAAAGTTTTAGTTCGGTTGGGCAGCATGATCTGTGCAGGACCAAAGGGTTTGTTCCTGTAATAAGGGCTGTAATTGTCTTTGTTCTTTTGTCGGCACATCATTCTGAAGTCTGCAATGTTGGAAGCTGGCCTGAGAAGCAGAATGCTGCATCAGACTGCGGGAATTGAAAGGTTCTATTTACTTAATTGTGCACAGAAATGGTTAATGCAATCAGCCACAACCTCTCCATACACCGAGCTGGTCCAACCCTTGTGGTTTAATGTTTAACTGCAGGGTTGCCAATTTTGTCACTTCCCATCCGTGTTACCAACTAATTTGTTGCTACAATTACAATGATACAAGTTAGGAATAGATGGGGAATGCCATCATTCAAAACAAAGCCAGAGTATCCCTGTGACACAAGAACATAAGATCTGGGAGCAGGAATAGGCCATCTGGCCCCTCGAGCCTGCTCCGCCATTCAATAAGATCACGGCTGATCTTTTCATGGACTCAGCTCCACTTACCCGCCCGCTCACCATAACCCTTAATTTCTTTACTGTTCAAAAATGCATCTATCCTTGCCTTCAAAACATTCAATGAAGTAGCCTCAACTGCTTCACTGGGCAGGGAATTCCACAGATTCACAACCCTTTGTGTGAAGAAGTTCCTCCTCAACTCAGTCTTAAATCTGCTCCCTCTTATTTTGAAGCTATGCCTCTAAGTTCTGGTTTCACCCGCCAGTGGAAACATCTTCCTGCTTTGGTCTTATCTATTCCTTTCATTATTTTATCTATTTCTATAAAATCTCTCCTCATTCTTCTAAATTCCAATGAGTATTGTCCCAGTCTACTCAATCTCTCGTCATAGCTCTCTTCTCAACTCTGGAATCAACTAGTGAATTCCCTCCAGTGCCGTATATCCTATCTCAAGTAAGGAGACCAAAACTGTACACAGTACTCCAGGTGTAGCCTCACCAGCACCTTATACAGCTGCAACATAACCTCACTGTTTTTAAACTCCATTCTTCTAGCAATGAAGAACAGAATTCCATTTGCCTTCTTAATTACCTGCTGCACCTGCAAACCAATATTTTGTAATTCTGGTGATGACGGTGAACCTTTTTGAAAAATACGTTTGTGTTTCCAATATCTAATTACGAGTCCACTCCTTGTCTTTCTCACACTGTGTCTGCAAAGATTCTCAATCAAGTGACTCCCTCAAGGGCCTCTCCCAGAATGCTGGAACCCACTGCACACTCTGTGGGGCTGCTCCCATTACAGCCTCACTAAATGAGCAGAAGCCAATGAGAGGTGCAAATGCTATCGAACCAGCAGCCCCCTTTAAATCAGATTCTTTCACTCTCTGCAATGGCTTGCTGATAGAATTCCATTGCTGGAGACAGAGAGCAGCACTCATTCACAGTTTGTTCAATGCACAGTCAAGCTGTGAAGAGATTGGGTAAGAGTTGAGGATGACAATGTACACTTTTTTTCTGTCTGTACATGGATGGGATGGACAATGTACCCGTTTCCTCTGTCGAGATAGACAATTCACATGCTCATCTCTGATTTCTTGGAGCTCATTTTTCCTGGAACAGGTCACTAGGCTAAAACCAGGAGCTTTACAGCTGGAAGACCAGCACTCTTTTTCAAGCATAGCTGACCAGGAGTCTTACTGCTTCTCAGAGCCCTGTTGGAAGGACTTACAGGCTGATAATCAACTTGCTTGACCACATTATAAACACTCCTTCTGTAGACATCAAATCTTAGAGTGGGCCTTGAACCTGGAGTTTCTGACTCAGAGGCAGGGATACTGCCCACTACACCACAAGCACGCCCACCTGCCCCTGTCCCTTCCCACCCTTTCAATTCCTTTAACTATCACAAACACACCATCAGATCTCCCTTCAACCTTCCATACTCAACTGGATACAAGTCGAGCCTAAGCAACCTGTCCTCGCGCTTTTAATAAGTCTCAGTACCATTGCTAAATTACAGAAGACAACTGCTCCAAAAAATTCTGAACTCAACGATGATCATTACTGGATTTGGAAAAAGTCGATGAGCATCTAAAACATTTAAATTCAGATGATGGTGCTGATAATGGGGATGAAATCAGTGAGATTGTTGGACCTACACAACAGGCCCATCAGCAAAACAAGGGTCGCCACCCAAAACATTAACCTCTTCAAAAGCTGACAGGGAATGTATAACATGGTTCAATACTGGGACTCCTACTGTTTGTTATATACATAAATGAAATGAATGAAAATGTGGAGGGAATGTTAAGCAAGTTTGCAGATGACACTAAGATTGGGACGGTGGTTAATAGTGAAGAAGGAGGTTGTAAATTTCAGGAAGATACGGCTGGGTTGGTGAGTTGGGCAGAGCAATGGCAGGTAGGATTTAACCCCGATAATGCAAAGTGAGGCACTTTGGTAGAAGTAACAAGATGAGGGAGTAGTTAATGAATGGCAGGACACTGGGAAGCTGAGAGGAACAGAGGGATCGTGGGGCAATTATTCAGAGTTCCCTGAAGGAGACAGAGCGGGTGCAAAAGGTAATTAAAAAGATATATGGGACATTTGCTTTTTTCAGTCATGGCACAGAGTATAAAAGCAAGGAGGTAATGTTGGAGTTGTACAGAGAGTTGACGAGGCCACAGCTGAAGCACTGTGTGCAGTTTTGCTCACCTCACTATAGGAAGGATGTGACAGCATAGATGGGGTACAGAGCAGATTCACCAGGGTGTTGCCTGGGATAGAGCATTTGAGCTATAAGAGAGACTGGATAGGCTTGGATTGTTTTCTTTAGAGCAGAGAAGGCTGAGGACGGATGATTGAGGTTTATAAGATTATGAGGGGTGCGGACAGGATGAAGAGGGAGCAGCTGTTCTCCTTGGTTGGGGAGTTAATCTTGAAGGGGACATAAGTTTTAGGTAAGGGGCAGGAGATTCAGAGAGAATTTGAGATAAAATCTTCTTCACTCAAAGGGTGGTGGGAATCTGAAATGCGCTGCCTGGGAGTGGAGGCTGCAAACTTGACAATTTTAAAAAAATGCTTGGATGAACACTTGAAATATCAGAACATTCAAGGATATGGGACAAGTGTAGGAAAATGGGATTAGTGCGACTTTAGTGGTAGTTATTAGAGTGATAGAAATTTACAGCATGGAAACGGGCTGTTCGTCCCAGCTTGTCCATGCCGCCCTTTTTTTTAAAACCCATAAGCTAATCCCAATTGCTCGTATTTGGCCCATATCCCATCGTATCCATCTAAATGTCTAAACGCTTTTTAAAACTCAAAATTGTACCCCCCTCTATTACCTCGGATGTCAGAGGTAGGTTCTTTACCCAGAGGGTGGTAAGGGTATGGAATGCCCTGCCTGCTGCAGTTGTAGATGCGCCAAGTTTGGTGGCGTTTAAGAGGTTAGTAGATAAGTTTATGGATGAAAAGGGAATGGTTTAGGTTAGAGGGTCATTGCTTTTTCTTAATTGGTCAGCACAACATTGAAGGCCGAAGGGCCTGTTCTGCGCTGTAATGTTCTATGTTCTATGTACCTTTGGCAGCTTGTTCCAGACACTCACCACCCTGTGTGAAAAAACTGCCCCTCTGGACCCTTTTGTATGTCTCCCCTCTCACCTTAAACTATGCTCTCTAGTTTTAAACTCTCCTATCTTTGCGAAAAGATATTAACTTTCTAGCAGATCTATGCCCCTTTATCTTACAGACTTCTACAAGATTACCCCTCAGCGTTCTACGCTCCAGAGAAAAAAGTCCCAGTCTATCAAGTCTCTCCTTGTAACTCAAACCATCAAGTCCCAGTAGAATCCTAGTAAATCTCTTCTGCACTCTTTCTAGATTAATAATATCCTTTCCATAATAGGGTGACCAAAATTGCACACAGTATTCCAAGTGTGGCCTTACCAATGTCTTGAACAACTTCAACAAGACATTCCAACTCCTGTATTCAATGTTCTGACCAATGAACATGCTGAATGCCTTTTGCATCATACTGACCACCTGTGACTCTACTTTCAAGGAACTATGAACCTGTATCTTTAGATCTTTTTGTTCTGTAACTCTCCCCAACAGCCTACCATTAACTGAGTAAGTCTTGCCTTGGTTCAATCTATCAAAATGCATCACCTCCCACTTATCTAAATTAAACTCCATCTGCCATTCATCAGCCCACCGGCCCTATTGATCATGATCCCGTTGCAAGTGCAGATAACTTTCTTTACTGTCCAACATGCCACCAATCTTTGCGTTATCTGCAAACTTACTAACATGCCTAAATTCTCATCCAAATCATTGATATAAATGACAAATAACAGTGGACCCAGCCCAGCATATCTGAGACACATTGCTGGTCACAGGTCTCCAGTTTGAAAAACATCCCTCTACAACCACCTTCTAGCTTCTATCAAGGAGCTTATTTTGTACCAATTTAGCTACCTCATCCCGTGAGATTTAATCTTATGCAACAATCTTCTATATGGTACCTTATCAAAGGCCTTGCTAAAATCCATATATACATCAACTGCACTGTCCTCATCTATCTTCTTGGTTACCCCTTCAAAAAACTCAATCAAATCTATGGAACATAATTTTCCACTCACAAAGTCATGCTGACTGTACCTATTCAGTCCTTGTTTCTCTAAATTCCTGTAGATCCTGTCTCTCGAAATACCTTTCAAAAACTTACCCACCACAGATGTGAAGCTCTGTAGTTTCCAGGCTTTTCCATGCAGCTTTTTTTAAACAAAGGCACAACACTTGCCACCCTCCAATCTTCAAACACCTCATGTGTGACTATCAATGATTCAAATATCTCTGCTTGGGGACCTACAATTTCCTCTCTAGCCCCCACAATATCCTGAGATACACTTCAACAGGTCCTGGGACTTATCTAACTTAATGCGCTTTAAAACTTCCAGCACCTCTTTCTCTGTAATATGTACACTTCTCAACACATCACTATTTATATCCCCAAATTCCCTAACATCCATGCTTTTCTTAACAGTAAGTATTGGTGAGAAATATTTATTTAGGATCTCATCCATCTCTTGTAGTTCCACACGTAGATGACCTTGTTGATCCTTAAGAGGCCTTACTCTCTCCCTAGTTACTCTTTTGCCCCTTACGTATTTGTAAAAGCTTTTTGATTCTCCTTGTCTTACCTGCCAAAACAATCTTGTGTCCCTTTTTTGCCCTCCTGATTTCTCTCTCAATTCTATTCCTACACTACTATACTCTTCAAAGGATTCACTTGATCCCAGTTGTCTATGCATGTCATATGCCTCTTTCTTTTTACAGACTAGGGCCTCAATATTCCGAGTCATCCAGGATTCCCTTGACCTTCACTCTAAGATGAATGTGCCAACCTGAAACTTTGTTAACACACTTTGAAGGCCTCCCATTTACCAGATGTTTCTTTGCTTTCCCACAGTCTCCCCCAATTAACTTTTGACAGTTCTTGCCTGATACCATCAAAATTGGCCTTGCCCCTATTTAGAATTTTAACTTTTGGGACATACCTATCATTCTCCGTAGCTGTCTTAAAACTAATAGAATTATGGTCACTGGTCCTAAAGTGATCCCTCATTAACACTTCTATCACCTGCCCTAACTTACTTCCCAAGAGGAGGTCAAGTTTTGCCTTCTCTCTAGTCGGGCCATCCACATACTGAATGAGAAATTCCTCCTGAATACACACAACAAATTTCTCTCCATCCAACCCTCTCATGCTATGGCTATCCCAGTCAGAGTAGAACAAAGAACAAAGTATATTACAGCTCAGGAACAGGTCCTTCGGCCATCCAAGCCTGCACTCAACTTAATTAAAACCCCCTACCCTTCCAGGGATCATATCCCTTTACTCCCATCCTATGTACTTGTCAAGACACCCCTTAGAAGTCACTTCCGTATCCGCTTCCACTACCTCTCCCCAGCAACAAGTTCCAGGCATCCTCTACTCTCTGTGAAAAATATCTGCCTTGTACATCTTCGCCCTTACACCTTAAACCTATGCTTCCTAGTAGTTGGCTCTTCCACCCTGGGAAAAAGCTTCTGACTATTACTCTGTCCATGCCTCTCATAATCTTGTAGACTTCAATCAGGTCTCCAGGTCTCTATCAGAACATAGAACATTACAGCGCAGAACAGGCCCTTCGGCCTTCGATGTTGCGCCGACCAATATAAAAAGCAATGACCCTCCAAACTAAACCATTCCCTTCTCTTCCATACACTTATCAACTAACCTCTTAAACGCCACCAAACTTGGCGCATCTACAACAGCTGCAGGCAGGGCATTCCACTCCCTAACCACCCTCTGGGTAAAGAACCTACCTCTGATATCCGTCCTATAACTATACCCCTTAATTTAAAGCTGTGTCCCCTCGTGCTAGCTTTCTCCATCCTAGGAAAAAGGCTATCACTGTCCACCCTATCTAAACCTCTAATCATCTTATATGCTTCGATAAGGTCCCCTCTTAGCCACCTCCTCTCTAATGAAAACAACCTCAGATCCCTCAGCCTCTCTTCATAAGACCTGCCCTCCATACCAGGCAACATCCTGGTAAACCTCCTTTGTACCCTCTCCAATGCCTCCACATCTTTCTTATAATGCGGGGACCAGAACTGTACACAATACTCCAAGTGCGGCCGCACTAGAGTTTTGTACAGTTGCAACATGACGTTGCGGTTCCGAAATTCAATCCCCCTACCAATAAAAGCTAAGACTCCATATGCCTTCTTAACAACCTTATCGACTTGACTGCTTACTTTCAGGGATCTATGCACAAATACACCAAGATCCCTCTGTTCATCAACACTATTAAGAATCCTACCATTAGATGAATCCTACCAAATTCGGTCCATCAGAGTTGATGGACCGAAGGGCTTTTTCTAACTGTATGACTCTATGGTTCTTTGAGTGATTAGATGAGTGGCTTTGTCTAAACCCAATTGTGCTGATTTTATAACACATTGAAGTACATCTCTGTGTGAAATGCTGGAAAGTGTCAGCAGATCTGGCAGCATATATTGAGCAAGATAATAGAGTTAATGTTTTGAGTCCATATGACTCTTCTAGAGGTCAAAACATTAATTTTGTTCCTCTCTCCACAGACACTGAGGATTTCTTGCAGTTCCTTCTCCCTGTGCAGCCTCAATCTCCATGAGCAGACCCTCTCTCCCCCTGAAGCCCCTCTCCCCTTCCCACTAGTGGGAAGTGAGAGATTTACTGGAAGCCAGACTGAGCTGCATTTCAAAAGGAATCCAAATGCAGTTGGAAAATTCTATCGGGTAAGCTCAAAATCTGAGTGAAGACAGAAGAAGTTGCTCAAGTTTCTTTGCCCAGGCTCCTGAACATTTTAACTCTTTCCATGCTAGAACTTATCCTGGCAGTACTGGAAGCTGTAGACCGGGTTTCCTTTGGTTGGGACAGAGCAGAGCTGCGGTGTAAATGAATTCTCGGCTGGCTCAGACACTAATGATTAGTGTGAACAGTTAAACCTGTCGCTGGCTCCATCCCTGAGACTGAGACAGAGAGATACACACGGACCTCAGAGCCAGATACTCATAAAATATACATGTACACAATCCTTACAAATATACAGATAGGTACACAATCCATACAGATATACAGAAAGATAAATACACAATCCACACTGATATACACAGAGATACATACACAATCCTTACAAATATACAGAGATAGATACACAATCTATATAGATATACAGAAAGATAAATACACAATCCACAGATATATACCGAGATAGATACACAATTCTTACAAATATACACAGATAAATAAACAATCCACACTGATATACACAAACAGAGATAGATATCCGATCCATACAGATATACACAGAGCTAGAGACACAACACACACAGAGTTAACTATCCCTACAGTGATACAGACAAGCAGAGAGCTCTCTCTCTCTCACACACATACAGACATACCAGTATAAGAGGGACAAGCCATCAAAGTGCTCCGCTTCCTCGGACTGTGGTAGTAAGGACATGATTTGATGGACTGCCCGCTGACACTCAGCCCCCCCAGGGATGGGAATCAGCCTGCAGGCGGTCCGGTGTGTCAGAGCCCGGTTCCTGCCTCCGGCATGGCACAGGGCTGTGGACCAGGGGAATTACAGGGAGATACCGGCAGGACAGAGCAGCGAGCTGGTGCGGCTGGGGAGGGAGAGAGGGAGGGACAGCAACCCTGACGACAGCCGCTCACTCTGTGCAACATGAGCCGCCCCTCATCCAGGACAATCCCCTCATCTTCCGGACTGGTCAGCAAGCAGAGTCTCGACCAACTGCAACCCCACAGGAAGGAACTGCATTGATATAGCGCCTACACTACCCGTTGCTGTGAGATATCTGCACTCACCCTCAGGCAGCTCAAAGAAAGGACTTGCATTGATATAGCGCCTATATCATCCATTGTTATGAAATATTTGGATCCCCCCACCCTCAAGCAACTCAAAGAAAGAACTTGCATTGATATAGCCCCTTTCACAATTCATTGCTGTGGGTTACCTGGATGCCCCACCCTGTACAGTTCAACAAAAGGATTTGCATTGATATAGCACCTACACAACCCATGGCTGTGGGATACCTGAACCCCCAACCCTACCCTAAAGACAGGACTTTACTTGCATTGATATAGTGCCTTTCACAACCCATGGCTGTGGGATACCTGCCCCTCCCACACCTGCTATAGCTGAAACAAAGGACTTGCATTGATATAGTGCCTTTCACAACTTGGGCACTTCAAAGCATTTGGCAGCCAGTGCAGTAATGTTGGAGGGTAATCAGTGTTGTAATGTGAGAGAGACGGCAGCTCTATTGTGCAGAGCAAGCTCCCACAGACTGCCTGTCTCAGCAAAAAGCAAAAATACAGCGGCTGCTGGAAATCTGAAATTAAAAACAGGAAGTGCTGGAAAATCTCAGTCGATCAGGCAGCGTCTGAGAGGAGCTTTGACAGACTGGATGCTGAGAGAGTGTTTTCCCTGGCGGACGAGACTAGAACCAGTGAAATACCACTTTAAAAATAAAGAGCAGGATTTTCCATGCAGGAGGCAGCCCTTCCAATGGCCAGTGGTGGGATCTGCAGGTCCTACCTTATCCACAGGGTTCCCCATTGAAACGCCCCTTGCTGCTGTGAGCCCTGCAACAGGAGGTGCACCAGTGGCAGCACTGGAAAATCCCACTGGCAGGTACAGCTGAAAAGTTTCGGTCTAGGGTTCTCTCAACTGGGAGAAGAATTATTTTTTCTCAGAGATGAGATGTCAATCTGTGGATTCTCTTCCCCAGACAGCAGTTGGGAAGGGTGATCGGCAGGGGTTGGAGCATTTAATGTAATAAATGTTGCACAAAGACTCTTGAGGGAATCAAAAGGTGTGGAATTGGAGGGAGGTAGAAAGGGGGTATACACAGAAAAATTAAGATGAGATCACCGTTAAATTAATCATGATCTTATTGAACGACAAAACAGGTTTGAGAGGCCAAACGGCTTATTCCTGTTACAGATCATGGAATCCTATAGTACAGGAGACCCTTTGGCCCATCGAGTCCGCACCGGCACATTTGAAACTCCGGAATTCCCACCTAATCCCATCTGCCAGCACTTGGTCCATAACCCTGAATGTTATAACGTGCCAAGTGCTCATCCAGATACTTTTTAAAGGATGTGAGGCATCCCGCCTCAACCACCCTCCCAGGCAGCGCATTCCAGACCATCACCGACCTCTGGGTAAAAAAGTTTTTCTTCACACCCCTCCCAAACCTTCTGCTCCTCACCTTGAAGCATTGTCCCCTCGTGACTGACCCTTCAACCAAAGAGAACAGCTGTTCCTTATCCATTCTGTCCATAATTTTGTACAATTTGATCAGGTCTTCTCTGCTCCAAAAACAACCCAAGCCTACCCAACCTCTCCTCGTAACTTAAATGTTCCATCCCAGGCAGCATCCTGGTGAATCCCCTCTGCACCCCCTCCAGTGTAATCACACCCTTCTGATAATGCAGCAAGCAGAATTGCACACAGTACTCTAGCTGTGTCCTTATCAAAGTTCTACACCTCTCCAACATTATTTTCCTGCTTTTGCAATCTATGTAAGAAGTCTCACAACACCAGTCTTCACAACACATTACAATGCAGAATCGCTGAGCAGAGACTGATAGCCAGGTTCCGCACACATGAGAATGACCTCAACTGGGGTCTTGGGTTCATGTTACACTATCTCTAACTCCCACGACTTGCCTGGGGTTGCAAAATCTCACTAAATATCCTGGCTGGAGATAATACACATCTCTTTAACCTGTGCTTAACCTTCTCTCCATTCCTATTATTTTGTTAATTGAGTTTGTGTCTTTATATGTCCTGTTTGTGAACAAAGCTCCTATTTACCTGATCACGGGGCAGTGCTCCGAAAGCCAGGGGCTTGTGCTATCAAATAAACCTTATAGACTTTAAACTAGTGTTGTGAGATTTTTACTGTGTTCATCCCAGTCCAATGCCGGCATCTCCACATCATTTGTAATCTATGCCTTGATTGATGAAGGTGAGTGTCTCATATGCCTTTTTCACCACCCTACTAACATGCCTTTCCGCTTTCAGAGATCTGTCGACAAACATGCCAAGGTCCCTTTGTTTCACAGAATTTCATAGCTTCTTACTATTCATTGAGTACTTTCTTCTCAAATTACTCCTTCCAAAGTGTATCACTTCACACATTTCAGGGCCAAATTCCATCTGCCGCTTATCTGCCCATTTGACCATTCCATCTATATCTTCCTGATATATACAGAAATCTTAAAGAGGCAGATATACAGACATACAGAAACACATACCAGTATAACAGGGACAAGCCATCAAAATGTTCGGGCTCCGCTTCCTCAGACTGTGGCAATAAGGACATGATGAAATGACTGCTGAGATGCAGATGCCATGTGAACTGCTGAGTATTTCCAGCATTTTCTGTTTTTATTTGTTTCAATGATAATGACTGAGGGATAAGTTCCAATCAGTATTGGCCGTGGATAGGATCACGCCGGCTTTATTAGGTTCTGTATCTGAAATTTGAAAGGATTTGAACTGCTTCATATTTAATAATTTGCTAAATCCTTTCCATGAACTCCACATGACCCTAGTTACTGGATTTAATATTTTTCCAGACACTGATGTATCAGAGCAGAGTAGTGTGAGGGTAAGCTCTCATCTAAGTTTCAGCAAACATCAATCTGATTCCAAGGACGATAAAATAAGAATGTGGCTTTCACATCCTGCAAGCCCAGAGAAGGATTAATTCCTGCCTGGAGCTGTGTGAGTTAGTACACTCACCGGCAGTACATCACAAGGACTCACAATTATCACGCCCTGAACATCTTCACAGCTGACAAATTATTTTGGAGGTCCCAGCCCTATTCTGGAGGCTTTAAGACAGGGCACATTTCAATTCTGTCTGGTATGACAAGGTTAGTGTGTGTCTTCCAGCACCACTTTGTCCACATATGAAAAGGAACATGTGTGTGGTACAAACATAGAAACATAGAAGATAGGAGCAGGATGCGGCCATTCAGCCCTTCGAACCTGCTCCACCATTTATAATGATCATGGCTGATCATCCAACTCAATAGCCTAATCCTGCTTTCTCCCCATAACCTCTGATCGCATTCGCTCCAAGTGCTATATTCAGCCTCTTGAATATATTCAATGTTTTGCCATCAACTGCTTCCTGTGGTAATGAATTCCACAGGCTCACCGGGTGAAAAAATCTCTCCTCACCTCTGTCCTAAATGGTCTACCCCGAAACATCAGATTTGTGACCCCTTGTTCTGGACTCCCCCCACCATCAGGAACATCCTCCTTGCATCCACCTTGTCTCGTCCTGTTAGAATTTTATAAGTCTCTATGAGATCCCCTCTCATTCGTCTGAACTCCAGCGAAAACAATCCTAACCTAATCAATCTCTCCTCATACACCAGTCCCGCCATCCCTGGAATCAGCCTGGTAAATCTCTGCTGCACTCCCTCGAGAACAAGAGCACCCTTCCTCAGAAGAGGAGATCAAAACTGCACATAATACTCTCAGTGTGGCCTCACCAACGCCATCTATAATTCAGCAACACGTCCCTGCTCATAGACTCGAAATCCCTCGCAATGAAGGCCAACATGCCATTTGCCTGCTGCACCTACATGCTTACCTTCAGCGACTGGTGCACAAGGACACCCAGGTCTCACTGCACAATTCCCTCTCCCAATTTACAGTCATTCAGGTCATACTGAATAATTGTCTTCAGGAAAGATAGGGAAAAAAATACTTTCAAACATAAAACAAAGCACTGTTTGGATCAGGAATCCATTGAGTCATCTGCTCTCATTTCACAGACTCCTGTGACCCTTGAACCAATAGTCCTATGACACTCTTTTCTCCTAACAGAGATCCCTCCAGCCCTGACCCTGCTGCCATTTCCTGTAGCTCTGGTATTACACTTTCACCATTCTGCCGCCACTTTCACTGAACGTAAATTCTCCAAATTCCCTCAATGGTTAGCACCGCCTGGGACTCGGTTCGATTCCCGGCTTGGATCACTGTCTGTGCGGAGTCTGCACATTCTCCCCGTGGGTTTCTTCCCACAGTCTGAAAGATGTTCTGGTTAGGTGTGCTGGCCATGCTAAATTCTCCCTCAGTGTACCTGAACAAGTGCTGGAGTGTGGCAACCAGTGGATTTTCACAGTAACGTCATTGCTGTGTTAATGTAAGCCTACTTGTGACTAATAAATAAATTTTAAACACTTTACAACAAGCTCCTCAGTTTTCCATAGAAGAAAGTTCTTTTATCCAAATTTCCTGCATTTGTTAAAAAACTTAACGACCCTCTGACAATATCCCACCCCCATCCCCCTCACTTCCGGTTTCAAAAATCCCTGGAAAGAAGCATCTCTTTCTCCGATGCTGGAAAATGTTGAGTCTTCCAGTGAAGGATAGGCAACTGGGAAGGACAATGAAAGTCAGAGATGTGGAGTGGAAATAGCAGGGTCTTTTACAGTGAGAATCTTTACATTGCAGTGGCAGTTAACATCAAGCAACAAGCCAAGGCTTTAATCAGGGCAGTAAGATCAACATGGCTGGAAAGGGAAGTCAGGAAATGGAGAGAGAGTAACATACCAGAGTATTTACATCTAAACAAACATCTCTTTTTTGCACATTTAGCTAGCATTGCAATCAGCTAGTATGTTCTAGGTATTGCTACAAGAACTTACATTTATATAGCGGCCTTAACATAGTGAACTAATTCAAGGTACTTCCTAGTTAGCACGAGTGCAACTCCATAATGCAGTAAGAAGTCTCACAACACCAGGCTAAATGTCCATCAGGTTTACTGGTATCACGAGCTTTCAGAGCGCTGCTTCTTCATCTAGTGAGTCACTCACCTCTTTCTTCATTCACCTGATGAAGAAGCAGTGCTCTGAAAGCTTGTGATGCCAGGTAAACTTGATGGACATTAATCTGGTGTTGTCAGACTTCTTACTGTGCCCACCCTAGTCCAATGCCGGCATCTCCACATCACAACTTCATTGTGGTAACGTTACTGGGATAAGAACCTTGGCAAACTTTGAAATTTATAGAATGTCTATGGTGCAGAAGGAAGCCCTTCGGTCCATCAAACCTGCACTGACAATAATCCCATTCAGGCCCTATCTCTGTAATCCCACATATTTAGCCAGCTAATCCCCCATTAAGGGGCAATTCAGTACATCCAATCCACCAATCTCTGGGATGATTGAAAATTAGTCTCAGGAATGGTGATCATGAAACTTGTGTTGATTGTCAGAAAAATCCATCTGGCTCACGAATGACTTTTAGGGAAGGTAATCTACCGTTTACCTGGTCTGGCCTACGTGTGACTCTAGATCTACAGCAATGTGGTTGATTCAATTGTATTCAAGAAGACAGCTCACCACCTTCTCAGGTGCAAGGGGGGATGGGCAATAAACTGACACCCAGATAAGGGGGGGTTAGACGGGTGGTGGAAAAGGGAACTATCCTGACCGAGGGGCTGAGGTGTGTCTATTTTAATGCCAGGACTGTAGTAAATAAGGTAGATGAGCTTAGGGTGTGGATTGCTGCTTGGGAGTGTGATGTGGTGGCCATTACAGAGACTTGGTTGTCTCAGGGACAGGACTGGGTACTTCAGGTGCCGGGATTCAGGTGCTTCAGGAGGGACAGGGTTGGGGGCAAAAGAGGTAGTGGAGTGGCACTGTTGATCAGGGACAGTGTCATGGCTGTAGAGAAGGTGGATGATGTGGAGGGAATGTCTATGGAGTCCCTGTGGGTGGAAGTTAGGGTCGATAACTTTGCTGGGTGTATTCTATAGGCCGCCCAATAGTGACAGGGAAGTTGAGGTACAGATAGGGAAACAGATCCTAGAAAGATGTAGAAATAACAGGGTTGTCGTGATGGGAGATTTCAATTTCCCAAACATCGACTGGAATATCCCAAGGGTAAGGTGTTTGGATGGGGAGGTGTTTGTTAGGTGTGTTCAGGAAGGTTTCCTGGCACAGTACGTGGAAAAGCCTACGAGAGGAGAGGCTGTACTTGACCTGGTGCTAGCTAATGAACCAGGACAGGTGTCGGATCTCACGGTAGGTGAGCATCTTGGGAATGGAGATCATAATTCTATCTCTTTCATGATAGCGATGGAAAGAGATAGGATCAGGCAGGCTAGGAAGGTGTTTGTCTGGAGTAAGGGGAAATATGAAAACATTAGGCAGGTAATTGGATGAATAAACTGGAAGGAGGCGTTCTTGGGGAAAAGTACAGAAGGAAAGTGGTGGATATTCAAGGAATGTTTGTCTGGGGCTCTGCAAGACAACGTTCCGAGGAGACAAGGAGGTTTTGGTAGGACACGGGAACCGTGGTGCACAAAGGTTGTGATGAACCTAGTCAGGAAGAAAAGAAAGGTGTATAAAAGGTTCAGAGAGCTAGGGGATGTTAGGGATCTAGAGGAGTATAAGGTGTATAGAAGGGAGCTTAAAATAGAAATTAGGAGAGCCAGAAGGGGTCATGAGAAGGCCTTGGCAGATAAGATTAAGGAGAATCCCAAGGCCTTCTACAAATATGTGACAAGTAAAAGGATGAGAAGAGAAGGGATAGCACCTATAAAAGGTGAAGGAGGAAAAGTCTGTGTGAATCCGGAAGAAATGGCAGAGGTGCTTAACGAGTACTTTGCCTCGGTATTCACGGTGGAAAGTAAACTGGGAGATTGCACTGCAGGTTTGAGGCAAACGAAAAAGATTGAGTATGTGGATGTTAGGAAAGAGGATGTATTAGATCTGTTAAATTCTATCAAGATAGACAAGTCGCCGGGACCAGATGGGATATACCCCAGGTTATTGTGGGAAGTGAGGGAAGTGATTGCAGAGCCCCTGGCAATGATCTTTGCGTCGTCCATAGAAACGGGAGAGGTTCCGGAGGATTGGAGGATTGTGGATGTGGTTCCTATTTTTAAGAAAGGGAACAAGGATAGTCCAGGAAATTACCAACCGGTGAGTCTGACTTCAGTGGTTGGTAAGCTGATGGAGAGGCTTCTGAGGGACAAGATTTATGAACATTTGGAGAAGTTTAGACTGGTCAGAAATAATCAGCATGGTTTTGTCAAGGGCAGGTCGTGCCTTACGAGCCTAGTTGAGTTCTTCGAAAATGTGACTCAACACACTGACGAAGGAAGAGCGGTGGACATGGTATACATGGACTTTAGCAAGGCATTTGATAAGGTCCCCCATGCAAGGCTTCTTGAGAAGGTGAGAAGGCATGGGATCCAAGGGGCTTTGGCCTCGTGGATCCAGAACTGGCTTGCCGGCAGAAGGCAGAGAGTGGTTGTGGATGGGTCTTTTTCTGCATGGAGGTCGGTCACCAGTGGGGTGCCCCAGGGATCTGTTCTGGGACCCCTGCTGTTTGTCATTTTCATAAATGACATGGATGAGGAAGTGGAGGGATGGGTTAGTAAGTTCGCCGACGATACAAAGGTCAGTAGTGTTGTGGATAGTCTGGAGGGATGTCAAAAGTTGCAGCGGGACACAGACAGGATGCAAGACTGGGCGGAGAAGTGGCAGATGGACTTCAACGTGGATAAATATGTAGTGGTCCATTTTGGCAAGAATAATGGGATGAAGGAGTACAATGTCAAGGGTAGGAGTCTTAGCTGTGTTGTAGAGCAGAAGGATCTTGGGGTCCGGGTCCATAGGACTCTTAAATCGGCCTCGCAGGTGGAGGAAGTGGTCTAGAAGGCGTATGGTGTACTGGCCTTCATTAATCGAGGAATTGAGTTTAGGAGTCAGGAAGTAATAATACAGCTTTATAAGACCCTTGTCAGACCCCACTTGGAGTATTGTGCGCAGGTCGCCTCACTATAGGAAGGATGTAGAAGGTATTGAAAGAGTGCAGAGGAGATTTACAAGGATACTGCCTGGATTGGGAGGCATGCCTTATGAAGATAGGTTGAGGGAGCTGGACTCTTCTCACTGGAGAGACGTAGGTTGAGAGGCGACCTGATAGAGGTTTATAAAATGTTGAGAGGAATAAATAGGGTGTATTCTCAGAGGCTATTTCCCCAAGCTGAAATGGTCACTACGAGAGGACACAGATTTAAGGTGCAGGGAAGCAAATACAAAGGAGATGTCAGGGGTAGGTTTTTCACTCAGAGGGTGGTGAGTGAATGGAATCGGCTGCCATCGGTGGTGGTAGAGGCGAACTCGCTGGGGTCTTTTAAAAGACTTCTGGATGAGTATATGGGAACTAATGGGGTTGGGAGTTATAGATAGGTCTGTGGATTGGTAGGTATAGATGTGATCGGCGCAACTCGTGGGCCGAAGGGCCTGTTTGTGCTGTAGTGTTCTACGTTCTATGTTCTAAATCACTGCACTTAAAAAAAGAATATAAAATGCAGTGTAAAGACTGATGTGATTTTTCTATGATCTCACATGCAAATACCTGGTCTCAACGTAGTGACAACATCTCGATCGAAGGATCTGATTCTCAGCACTTACCTTAATGAAGCTTGGCTAACAGCAATGTGGAAGGCACCTCCTCCAACCAATCAATTCAAAGTCCTACAAAAGAAACACATTTAATTGGCTGGCAATATAATGGCACTTCCTGTATCCATTACAGCCAGCACAAGGAGCGTGCACAGTTTGGAGCAGGGAAGCTGGAACTCCTCCCGCTATAAAGGAAAAACCCCTACTGTCTCTGTAAATCTATCTATATTGTAGTACAAATCCTACTCCTGTGCACACTTCCCACCTGCTTTTCCATTGTAAATTCTTATTTGGATGAGAATTTAGGAGGCATGGTTAATAAGTTTGCAGATGATACCAAAATTGGTGGCATAGTGGACAGTGAAGAAGCTTATCTCGGATTGCAACAAGATCCAATTAATGGCACAAGCAGTTTAATTTAAAAAAAAGTGAGGTGATGCATTTTGGTAGAATGAATTGGGGCAGTACCTACTCAATTAATATTAACACAAGATACTGCAAAGAGTCATCCACTCTCGAAACGTTGGCAATTTTCTCTTCACAGATGCTGTCAGACCTGAGATTTTTCCAGCATTTTTCAGTTTTTGTGCCCACTGAGTTAATGATAGGGCGCTGGGGAGAGTTATAAAACAGAGATCTAAGCAGTACAGATTCATAGCTCCTTGACAGTGGAGGCACAGGTGGATAGAATGGTGAAGAAGGCATTCGGCATGCTTGGTTTCATTGGTCAAAACATTGACTACAGGAGTTGGAAGATCTTGTTGAAGTTGTACAGGACATTAGTAAGGCCATATTTGGAATGATATATCTAGTTCTGGTCACCTTATTATTGAAAGGATATTATTAAACTAGAAAGACTTGATAGTTTGAGTTAAAAAGGAGAGGCTTTTTTCCCTGGAACGTAAAAGGCTTAACAGTGATCTTATAGAGGTGTATAAAATAATGAGGGGCATGGATCAGCTTGATAGACAATATCTTTTCCCAAAGCTAGGCAAGTCAAAAACTAGAGGGCATAGGTTTAAGGTGAGAGAGGAAAGATACAAAAGAGTAAAGAGGGGCAATTTTTTCACACAGAGGATGGCGAGTGTCTGGAACAAGCTGTCAGAAGGAGTAGTAGAGGTGAATACAATTTTGTCTTTTAAAAAGCATTTAGAAAGTTATAAAGGTAAGATGGGTATAGAGGGATATGGGTCAAATGTAGGCAATTGAGACACCTTAGTGGTAAAAACTGGGTGGCATGGACATGTTGGGTAGAAGGGCCTGTTTCCATGCTGAACCTCTATGACTCTATGTCCTTTTGTTTGGGTGCCACGATGGCACAGTGGTTAGCACTGCTGCCTCACAGCGCCAAGGTTTAAATCCTGGCTTGGTTCACTATCTGTGCAGAGTCTGTGCGTTCTTCCTGTGCGTGGGTTTCCTCCCGGTGCTCTGAAGTCCTCCCATAGTCCGAAAGATATGCTGTTAGGTGAATTGGCTATGCTAAATTCTGCCTCAGTGTACCCAAACTGGTGCCAATGTTGGCAACTAGGGGATTTTCACAGTAACTTCATTGCAGTGTTAACGTAAGCCTACTTGTGACCATAAAAAATAAGCTGTTTTTAGTAATGGTGTTATCGTACACATATTGATTTTCACAGCTCCTCAGCCGCACTGTACCTCCAACCAGATCTACCCTGCTGCTTCTCCAAATAAGTGTAAACTTTACTTTGAACTATAAATAATATAGTACAAATCAGAAACTAATTTATCAGTTTAGGAATCATGAGATGATGTAACACCAAGGTCCATCTAGTTCCCCTTCTATCATCCTATAGTCACACGAGTTTAAGTTTATTCATTAGTGTCACAAGTAGGCTTATATTAACTCTGCAATGACGTTACAGTGAAAATTCCCTAGTTGCCACATCTGGTGCATGTTTGGGTACACTGAGGCAGAATTTAGCATGGCCAATCCATCTAACCACACGACTTTCAGAATGTGGGAGTAAACCCACGCAGACGCAGGGAGAATGTGCAAACTCCACGCAGACAGTGACCTTGGCGCTGTGAGGCAGCTGTGACGTCCACAGACACAATAAAGGTTGTCACTGGCTTTACAAAGAGGAATGATTCGATTTCCCTACTCTCGAATCCTGCTTTAGCTGATGATCACACTTGACGTATGTAATGGATGTGAGAATGTGAGAAGATAACAAAGTGAAGACCTGTTGTGAAAGACTGAAAAGGGTTGCAGAGCAGACAAGAGAATGAAAAAGTTGTGTTTAGGTGACAGCAGGTTACTGCTTTAATAACTTGTAGATTAGAGAGGAAAGACAGAGAGTGATGAGGAACTGCACAAAGTTGAAGTTGAGTCCAAAGATAAAGTTTATTTATTAATGTCATAAGGAGACTTACATCAACACTGCAATGAAGTTACTGTGAAAATTACCTAATTGCCACGCTCCAGTGCCTGTTCAGGTACAGTGAGGGAAAATTTAGCATGGCCAATGCAACTAACAAGCACATCGTTTGGACTATGGGAAGAAACCAAAGCACCCAGAGGAAACCCACACAGACATAGGGAGATTGTGCAGACTCCTCACAGACAGTGGCTCAAGCCAGGAATTGAACCTGGGTCCCTGGTGCTGACCTTTGTGCCACTGTGCTGCCTGCTGCTTAGGTGGATTAGCCATGCTCAATTGCCCCTCAGTGTTAGGGGGATTAGTGGGGTAAATAGGTGTTGCTACAGGGATAGGACATGAACAGGATTGTTGTCGGTGCAGACTTGATGGGCCAAATGGCCTCCTTCTGCACTGTAGGATTCTACGATGTCACAGGGAAATAAGCATTAGAATAGCAACACATGATAATAGCAACATATACTGATAAAGTACCCGTAAAATATTCCAGGCCATTTCACAGGATTACAATCTGTTACAATTCATACAGACCACTGAAGGAGATTATGAGGAAATCCTGCTCAAAGAGGAGAATTATAAAAGGTGTGTTACCGTATGTGACACACTCTATGCTGTGGACAATGAGGATCCAGCAGGTCCCAGCTGTACACTGGGGGTTCCAACAGATCCCAGCTGGACAATGGGGTGAACTAGGCTATCCCAGCTGGACAACAAGATCCATCAGATCCAGATGGAAAACGAAATTTGGGCAGATCACAGTTGAACAATGATGATCCAGTTGGACAATGAGGATTTGCGTTGCACAACGAAGATCAAGCGATTCCCAGTTGGACAATGAGGATCCAGCAGACCCCAGCCAAACTATGATGATCCAGTAGATCCCATTTGGATAATAAGGACCCAACAGATCCTAGGCGGATAATAAGGATCCAGCAGATTCCTGGTGGATAATAAGGATTCAGTACATCCCAGGTGGATAATAAGGATCTAGCAGATCCCAGGTGGGCAACGGGATCCAGCATATTCCAGGTGCACAAAGAGGATCCCAGATGGACAACGAGACTTGGGCAGATCACAATTGAACAATGAGGATCCAGTTGGACAACGAGGATTCGCGTTGCACAACGAAGATCAAGCGATTCCCAGGTGGACAATGAGGATCCAGCAGATCCCAGTAAACTATGATCATCCAGTAGATCCCAATTGGATAATAAGGATCTAGCCGGGATCTAGCACATCCCAGGTGGACAATGAGGATCCAGAGGATCCCAGACGGACAATGGTGTCCAGGCCTTTCCGGTTATTTTTCCCCCGATCCTCTCACTCTAACAGGGCTTGCTGTCGGTCCTTTCCCACCTGCGGCCTGTCACTCTGCTCCGAGCCTCGGCCTCGGGTAGTTCCCGCTCCCCGCGCAACGCCGTCGAGTGCCGGCAGCCGCTCCGGCCAGTGCGCAGGCGCCGCGCGGGGGCTGCCGGGAGTTGTAGTCCCCACCCGACAGAGAGCGCATGCGCATAGCCAAGACAGGGCAGCAGTGACGTAATTGGGAGATACGGGGTGTGGGAGAGATACGGGGATTGGGGAAGATACAGGGAGTTAGGGGAGATGCAAGGAGTGGAGGGAGATACAGGATATGGGAGAGATATAAGGCATGGAGGGAGATACAGGGAGTGGAGGAAGATATAAGGAGTGGAGAAGATACAGAGTATAGGGGAGATGCAGGGAGTGGAGGGAGATATAGGACGTGGAGGGAGATTTTGGAGAGTGGGAAGATACAAGGAGTGGGGGAGATACACAGTGTGGGGGAAGATACAAAACATGGAGGAAGATATAAAGAGTGGAGAAGATACAGGGTGTAGGGGAGATACAGGGCGTGGAGAGAGATTTGGGAGAGCGGGAAGATACAGGGAAGGGGAGATAAGGGTGTGTGGGAGCTACAGCATGTTTGCAATTTTCAGTACCTATCCGCAGGAATTAGTATCTGCCCCCCAAAAAATCAGAAACAACAGGAAATCAGCATGCTTATTTAAAACATTTTACTAACACAAACAATAATCCAATCTTATTTAAAGATCATTTAAAAAATAATTACAGAAGCCATTAATTTAACTTAGTCCACTCGTCTGGAAACATCAGTTACCTAATTTCAGCATCCAATCATTTCAGCTCCTCTCCATTGTCCGCGCTGTGTGAAAATATTATCAAAAAGAACTTTTCTTTATATTGGTTTTCTTTAAAGTAGCAGCTTGCATTTCTATAGCATCTTACACAACATTGGGATGTTCCAAAGTGATTCAAATATTATTTAATGTGTTGTCACTGTTATAGGAACCAACAAACAGTAATATGATAATGGCAATGTTATCTGCTTTGATAATATTAATTGAGAGATAAATATCAGTCAGGGAGAAACTCTCTGTTCTTCAAATAATACCATGGAGTTTATTTTACATCCATGTACGTTGCCTCACGCTGCCAATTTGTATCTTGACTGCCAGTTTATTTTAATTCCAGCTTAAAAAATGTAAAAAAAGGTTTATTTATTGGTCACAAGTAAGACTTACATTAACACTGCAACAAAGTTACTGTGACACTCCCGCTCCTGTTCGGGTCAACGCACCTAACTAGCGCATCTTTTAGATTGTAGGAGGAAACCAGAACACCTGGAGGGAACCCACACAGACCTGGGGAGAACATGCAGACTCTGCACAGATTCCAAGCTAGGAATCGAACCTGGGTTCCCGGTGTTGTGCCACTGTGTCTTCCCAGCTTTATTCAGAGGAACAAAATCACAAAAATGCTGGAAAATCTCAGCAGGTTTGACAGCATCTGTGGAGAGGGAGTAGAGCTGATGGTTCGAGTCTGGATAGCCAAAGCTTGTGAATGGAGCCCAGTCCATCACGCAAATCAGCCTCCCGTCCATTGACTTGCAATTTCCTTGGAAAAGGAGTATAATCTAGGACCCCATGCACCCTGAACATACATTCTTCCATCTTCTTCTGCAGGGATAAAGATACAAAATTCTGAAGACAGGTACCAACTGACTCAATAACAGCTTTTTCCCTGCTGCTATCATATATTAAGCAAACCTTTCTCTTCACCCTACCTGCAATTGCAACACTATATTCTGCACTCTTCTTTCCTAGATACCCTATGAAAGGTATGTTTTGTCAATGTAGTGCACAAGAAACAATACTTTGCACTGTATCCCAATACGTGTGATGATAATAAATCAAATCAAATCAAATCCTTAATCAGAGCAGCTCTGATGAAGAGTCACCCAGACTCGAAACATTGGCTCTGTTCTCTCTCTGCAGAGGCTGTCAGACCTGCTGAGATTTTCTAACGTTTTCTATTTTTGTTTCAGATTCCGACATCTGCAATAAATTGCTTTCATCTGTTTGGAGAAAGTTTTGTTTGGATCTGGGTCTGTCCCACCACTGCTGACATTGGACCATTTGGTCTATTTGTCTGATGTGGGAGAATCTAGGATTAGGGAGCACAGTTTATAAAGAGTGGGTCTCCCATTTAAGACAGAGATGAGGAGCAATTTCTGAGGTTCCAAGAGGCTGGGTGGTCAAATATATTCGAGGCGAGTTATTCAGGTTTTTGAGCTATGACAGAATTACGTGTTATTGCTGTGTGTGGGAGGGGGGTCAGACAGGAAAATGGAGTTGAGGCCACAATCAGATCAGCTGTGATCTATTGAATGGTAGAGTGGGCTCAAGGGGACGAAAGGCCTATTCTCACTCTTTCTTCTGATCTCCTGACCTGAGAGAGCAGATCTTGATCAGCAGTGCATTTGAGTGGCAGCAGCTCCAACAATGCAGCATTCACTCTGTACTGGACTGTACTGTTGGTCTAGCTTATGTCAAGGATCAGGACTTGAACCTACATCCTCCTGACTCAGAGCAAGAGTGTGTTATGAAGTTGCATATGTAAGGTTAAAATGTGGTCTTTGACAAATGTAAATATTGAAAAGGGACACTAAGAAAACCAAAAGAAATCACATAACATTGTCTCTTTAAAAAGCACCTGTCATTGTGCTTGGGATTTTAAACTGCAGAAAGCAGGCTGCAGAAGCCAACTTTGCAATATTCGTGGCCAAAGCAGCAGCCAGAATTCCAGCAGAGCATAACAGCCTTTTGAATTGGACCAATGATTTTAAAACAAGCTCTCAAAGACACAGAACCCAATTGAATTCAAATTTGGGTGTTGTTGACAGCCTCAAACTGCTCAAATCACAGGAATACTGTGAGGGAATTCTAGGTATTTGAACCCAGACAAAATAAAATAATGGTTAGGATATGCTTGCTACCTCTTGGGGAAAAAGGACAGGCGAAGCTCTCAACAGAAATGCTGCAGTTTTACTGTGTGTCTTCATCAAATCACCATTGAAAAAGAAGGAAAAACCAACTTGGAAAGTATTCCAGACCAAAGCATCAGAAGAAAGTTCATACCTCCAACAGACGCTTGGTATTATGTTATTTGGTGTTAGATTATTTGAGAGTCTTTACATTGTATTGTAAATGTAGTAGTGGAGAACACTGGGATACAGGGTTGCAAACTGGAAAGTATTGAAGTAGATAAGGAGGATGTGCTAGATATTCTTGAGGGTTTGAAGTTAGATAAGTCCCCTGGGCTGGACGGGATTTACCCTAGGATTCTCTGGGAGGCGAGAGAGGCGATTGCAGA
Organism: Sphyrna mokarran; assembly: GCA_024679065.1. Lineage (NCBI taxonomy): Eukaryota > Metazoa > Chordata > Chondrichthyes > Carcharhiniformes > Carcharhinidae > Sphyrna > Sphyrna mokarran. The sequence continues at coordinate 4,605,517 of JAGIQG010000021.1, read as the reverse complement.
GGCTCTGGCTCTGATCTTCAGGTCGTCGTTGGTTACAGGTATAGTGCCGGAAGACTGGAGGATAGCGAATGTGGTCTCATTGTTCAAGAAGGGGAATAGAGACTTTCCTGGGAATTATAGACCGGTGAGTCTTACTTCTGTTATGGGCGAAGTACTGGAAAGAATTATTAGGGATAGTTATTTAGAGAAAAACAAATTGATTGGGGATAGTCAGCATGGTTTTGTGAAGGGTAGGTCGTGCCTTACTAACCTTATTGAGTTTTTTGAAAAAGTGACCAAGGAGGTGGATGGGGGTAAGGCAGTTGATGTGTATATATGGACTTTAGTAAGGCATTCGATAAGGTGCCCCATGGAAGGCTTCTGCAGAAAATGCAGATGTATGGGATTGAGGGTGATTTAGGTAATTGGATTAGGAATTGGCTAGCAGATAGAAGACAGAGGGTGGTGGTTGATGGAAATTATTCATCATAGAACATAGAACAATACAGCACAAACAGGCCCTTCGGCCCACATGTTACGCCGATCACATCTACCAATCCACAGACCTATCTATACCCCCCTATCCTATTCTTTTCCATATACTCATCCAGAAGTCTCTTAAAAGACCCCAGTGAGTTTGCCTCAACAACCTCCGACGGCAGTCGGTTCCATTCACTCACCACCCTCTGAGTGAAAAACCTACCCCTGACATCTCCTTTGTATTTGCTTCCCTGCACCTTAAATCTGTGTCCTCTCGTACTGACCATTTCCGCTCGGGGAAATAGTCTCTGAGAGTCCACCCTATCTATTCCTCTCAACATTTTATAAACCTCTATCAGGTCGCCTCTCAACCTACATCTCTCCAGTGAGAAGAGTCCCAGCTCCCTCAACCTATCTTCATAAGGCCTGCCTCCCAATCCAGGCAGCATCCTTGTAAATCTCCTCTGAACTCTCTCAATAGCCTCTACATCCTTCCTATAATGAGGCGACCAGAACTGCGCACAATACTCCAACTGGGGTCTGACAAGAGTCTTATAGAGCTGCATCATTACCTCCTGACTCCTAAACTCTATTCCTCGATTAATGAAGGCCAGTACACCGTACGCCTTCTTGACCACTTCCTCCACCTGCGAGGCCGATTTAAGAGTCCTATGGACCCGGACCCCGAGATCCTTCTGCTCTACAACACAGCTAAGACTCCTACCCCTTATATTGTACTCCTTCATCCCATTATTCCTGCCAAAATGGACCACTACACATTTATCCGCATTGAAGTCCATCTGCCACTTCTCCGTCCAGTCTTGCATCCTGTCTATGTCCTGCTGCAACTTTTGGCATTCCTCCAGACCATCCACAATACCACCGATCTTTGTATCGTCGGCGAACTTGCTAACCCATTCCTTCACTTCCTCATCCAGGTCATTTATGAAAATGACAAACAGGAGGGGTCCCAGAACAGATCCCTGGGGCATTCCACTGGTTACCAACCTCCATGCAGAACAAGACCCATCCACAGCCACTCTCTGCCTTCTGCCGGCAAGCCAGTTCTGGATCCATGAGGCCAAAGCCCCTTGGATCCCATGCCCTCTCACCTTCTCCAGAAGCCTTGCATGTGGGACCTTATCAAACGCCTTACTAAAGTCCATGTACACTATGTCCACCACCCTTCCTTCGTCAATGTGTTCTGTCACATTTTCGAAGAACTCATAGGCTCGTAAGGCATGACCTGCCCTTGACAAAACCATGCTGACTATTTCTAATCAGTCCAAACTTCTCCAAATGTTCATATATCTTATCCCTCAGAAGCCTCTCCATCAGCTTACCAACCACTGAAGTCAAACTCACCGGTCGGTAATTTCCTGGACTATCCCTGTTCCCTTTCTTAAAGATAGGAACCACATCCGCAATCCTCCAATCCTCCGGAACCTCTCCCGTTTCCATGGACGACGCAAAGATCATCGCCAGGGGCTCTGCAACCACTTCCCTCCCCTCCCACAATAACCTGGGGTACATCCCATCCGGTCCCGGCGACTTGTCTATCTTGATAGAATTTAACAGGTCTAACACATTCTCTTTCCTAACATCCACATACTCAATCTTTTCCGTATGCCTCAAACCTGCAGTGCAATCTCCCAGTTCACTTTCTACCGTGAATACCGAGGCAAAGTACTCGTTAAGCACCTCTGCCATTGCTTCCGGATTCACACAGACTTTTCCCCCTTCACCTTTTATAGGCCCTATCCCAATAAGTTATAGGGATAGTTATATGGAGTTCGGTTACAAGTGGTGTACCTCAGGGATCTGTTTTGGGGCCCCTGCTGTTTGTAACTTTTATAAATGATCTGGATGAGGGTATTGAAGGATGGATTAGTAAATTTGCGGATGACATCAAAGTCGGAGGAGTGGTAGATAGTGAAGAGGGGTGTTATAGTTTGCAGAGAGACTTGGACAAGTTGCAGAGCTGGGCCGAGAGGTGGCAAATGGAGTTTAATGCGGAAAAGTGTGAGGTAATTCACTTTGGCAGGAATAACAAATGTGTAGAGTATAGGGCTAATGGTAGGACTCTTAATAGTGTTGAAGAACAGAGGGATCTTGGTGTATATGTGCATAGATCCCTGAAAGTTGGCAATCAAGTCGATAAGGTTGTTAAGAAGGCATATGGAGTCTTAGCTTTTATTGGTAGGGGGATTGAATTTCGGAGTCGCAACGTCATGTTGCAACTGTACAAAACTCTAGTGCGGCTGCACTTGGAGTATTGTGTGCAGTTCTGGTCCCCGCATTATAAGAAAGATGTGGAGGCATTGGAGAGGGTACAGAGGAGGTTTACCAGGATGTTGCCTGGTATGGAGGGCAGGTCTTATGAAGAGAGGCTGAAGGATTTGAGGTTGTTTTCGTTAGAAAGAAGGCGGCTAAGAGGAGACCTTATTGAAACATATAAGATGATTAGAGGTTTAGATAGGGTGGACAGTGATAGCCTTTTTCCTAGGATGGAGAAAGCTAGCACGAGGGGACATAGCTTTAAATTAAGGGGTGGTAGTTATAGGACGGATGTCAGAGGTAGGTTCTTTACCCAAAGGGTGGTAAGGGTATGGAATGCCCTGCCTGTTGCAGTTGTAGATGCGCCAAGTTTGGTGGCGTTTAAGAGGTTAGTAGATAAGTTTATGGATGAAAAGGGAATGGTTTAGGTTAGAGGGTCATTGCTTTTTGTTAATTGGTCGGCGCAACATTGAAGGCCGAAGGGCCTGTTCTGCGCTGTAATGTTCTATGTTCTATATTCTGTAATGATTTATTTTATTCTTCCTGAACGAGTCTTGTAATTGAAACAGCATTCTACTGGGGAGTTTATTCAGTTTGTTGATTGTTTCAATAAGGTTGTCACAGTTTAAAAATAAAGACCTGTTAACTGTTCATGATAGAGTGTGTCCGATTCTGCTTTAATTTACCAAAATCAATAGCTTCCTACTCTTTCACACACACTTGCTGAAGATTATGAGGCAACCTCCCCCCGGCTTTGGGAGTGTTCCGAAATTGCACAGAGGAAAACATCACCTCAGTGTTGTAACAAAATTGGGGGCTCGACTGGGATCTGAACAGTCACAGATATTTAAACAAATTTTCAGTGAGAAATGGGAAAATCTGTTTAGTTTTGGATTAAACCAAAGAGCGGGAAATGGCTCTGGAAATTGCTAAGGATGTTTTGAGGGTCAAAGATGTATCCCAAAATTTGTCAAGAAACCATCAAAAAAAAGAGAAAGGTGACACTTGTGAAATTGGTGGACAGACTGGAATTGGATTTAACCAGGGATAGTATTGTTGACAGAGAAAGAACAGCGACAACAATAATTTAACAACAATAATGGTAATAGAACATAGAACATTACAGCGCAGAACAGGCCCTTTGGCCTATGATGTTGTGCCGACCAATTAAGAAAAAGCAATGACCCTCTAACCTAAACCATTCCCTTTTCATCCATAAACCAGTGACTTTAAAATGGCTATTCTGGCTGAGAGCTAAGCATACTGGGAATTTTGGTCAACTTATAGACTGAAAGCAGATGCTGGTGATAAAGAAGGCCTGGTCTGGGAGCTGTGATCAGAAGCTTCCTGCATCGGTTAGGTCAGGGAAATTGTTTACATTATCTGCGACAATGTGGCCCCGATTTTCACGACTGCTATGTGTGGGATATTTAAAATGAGCTAAGCATCATGGCATCATTCAACAATAGTTTCAGTGAATGTTCAGTTTCTGGTTACACAATTGGCTAGACGATAGAGAATCTTCCGGAAGCAAGTGGAGAATTGTGGATAAAAGAAATGCAAGTTCTTTGTTTGGCAGCGATAACTCGAAGAGAATTACCTTCGAGCCTAGGAAAAAGAGCCTTTTTCCTAGGATGGAGAAAGCTACCACGAGGGGACACAGCTTTAAATTAAGGGGTGATAGTTATAGGACGGATATCAGAGGTAGGTTCTTTACCCAAAGGGTGGTTCGGGAGTGGAATGCCCTGCCTGCAGCAGTTGTAGATGCGCCAAGTTTGGTGGCGTTTAAGAGGTTAGTTGATAAGTATATGGAAGAGAAGGGAATGGTTTAGTTTGGAGGGGCATTGCTTTTTATATTGGTCGGTGCAACATCGAAGGCCGAAGGGCCTGTTCTGTGCTGTAATGTTCTATGTTCTCGAATAACCACCGCAAGAAGAATTGTACCCTGAGACAAAAAGATAGATTCTACTTCAAGGATATTTCTTGGCCAAGATTCTTCTAAACTCGATAGTTTCTATTTTCAGTTAAATAGTTAAAATTGAATTTCAGTTAAAGTGTGGATTAAGAGTTAAAGTTCAGTTCATGTTCAGTCAGAGTTAAATGCAGTACAAAGTTAATAAGCTGCAATGTTTATGTTGAAGTTGGTGCTAGAAGTGTTAAATAAAGAAATAATTGAATTAATGTCCTTGTTTGTCTCATTAAATTGAAATGCTTGGAAGGTGTTTAAAGCTGTATAACAATAAGAAAGCTGAACTTTTAAAGGGGTTAGATATTTAGGAATAGCAGAGAAAGAATCAAACGCAGTTGAGTTAGAAAAAGTAAATTGGAAATGAGACATTTGGAGGCAGAAGAAAGGGCAAACGAGAGAGAAAAGAAAAGCAAAAGAGTGAAAGAAAGAGAGAAGAAAGAAGTTGCTTGAGTTAGAAATGAAAATGTTGCAAATGAAAAAAAAAGACTTCAAATAGCAGGAGGAGGAGTACCAGGTATCTCCTTTGAGAAATTGGCTGCACAGATGAAGTGGCCAGAGGATGTGTGGGTAATATTAATTCAGACTAAGTTGGTAGGCAATACTCCTGAGGTGTTTGCAGCGTTGTCAGAGGAGATGCAGGAAAGTATGAAGAAAAGAAGGCTGTTTTGAGTGCTTACAAATTGTATTTCAGAAGGAGTGCAAAACATCCTCATCTCTCACCATTGGAAACATACTAGCTCCCTGTGTCTCTCAATGTTTTAACTTCTTTACCTAAATTCCCCTGTTTTACCTGAATAAACTTTATCTACACGGGTGAAATCTTTGAAAAGATCAGGTTCTGCTTTATCATCCAGTCTGTGCACTCTCCTTTGTCTCCTCGACTTCTTTCAAGATTATTTTCGCTACTTTAACTAGTCCCACTTCTTGAGTTTCTTCTCTCACGTCCTTTCTCTCAGGGCCTTCATTAAGCCACCAACACTGTGTGTCTGTGTGCCCATCAGGCAGTTGAGGGAAAGGTAATTTAAGGCTGGCACAGTAGCGTAGTGGTTAGCACTGCTGCCTCCCAGAGCTAGGGACCTGGGTTCGATTTTTGACGCGGGTCACTGTCCATGTGGAGTCTGCACATTCACCCCGTGTCTGCGTGGGTTTCCTCCAGGTGTTCCGGTTTCCTCCCACACTCCAATGATGTGGAGATTAGGTGGATTGGTCATGCCAAACTGTCCCTTAGTGTCAGGGGGATTAGCATGGTAAATACATGGGGTTATGGGGATAGGGCCTGGTTGGGATTGTGGTTGGCGCTGATTCGATGGGCTGAACTTCTGGACTGTAGGGATTTTATGAATTTATGGAATATATGGAGGGAAGAGTAGTGTTCCTCTGTGTAAATTAAGACTAGAAAGTCCAATCCAGTCTGGAGAAGTAATAGTGGGAGTGTTCGAAAATCTGGTTGTTTCAGGAGTACAGTTTATTCTGGGAAATGATATCGCTGGACCACAAGTGGGAATGATGCCCATGGTAGTACAAAAGTCAAAAAGAAACCAGGGAATTGAGGAGTAAAAGGAAAAGACCCTGGAAATGTGTCGGACTGTGTGGCAACGAGATCCCACAGCTGCAAGTTAGAACGGCAAAGGAGAGGGAAAGAGAAAGAGGAAGAAGGTGAGGTTCAGTTAGCTGTCACTATGTTTGATTAAATGGTAAAAGAAAAACTTGAACAGGTAAAAGGTCAGTCAGAGGTGTTTATTTTCAAAGACTAAATAAGGCATATCATGAGAACTTATTCAAACAATATGATAGGGAAAGAGAACTGAAGAAACTGATATTAGATAAGACCAGAGTGAGGAATCAAATCCTGAAGATGTGGATTTTGATAGGCCCCAAAACCAAACTGAATAATGCAGAATTCCTTGAAAATTGTTTGTCATGAATTGTTTGTCTCAAGGACAGAGAACTGAACTAAAAGTTCTGTTAATGAGATATCAGGATCTATGTAGGAATAAAGTGGGGAGGACAACTGCCACTGTACATGAGGTTGATGCAGGGAATGCTGTTCCCATAAAACAACACCCTTACAGTCTTAATCCTCTCAAAGCAGAGCAGGTACGAAAGAAAGTAGAAGTGATTCTATGGGACAACATAATGGAACCGAAGCAAAATGAATGAAGTTCGCCAGTCACATTGGTCCCTAAACCTGATGGTACTTAACAATTCCGTGTGGATTAGCGGAAGGTCAACCCAGTGATAAGATCGGATTCCTATCCAATCCCAAGTTTGGAGGAGAAGAGAAGGTCGGCCAAGTCACATACCTCCCAAAGATGAAGTCATTTCGGGGTAACCGGCAAGTACCTTCCTATCGAAAAGCGACCACGAGTACTCAGGCTTCATAAGAGGCTGACCTTAAATGTGTTGTACTGCGGCAAGAAGGTGATACGGGGGTTAGATCCTAATGAAACAGATGAGATTGCCATTGTTAATTCCCATCAACAAATCAGAAAGTTAGTTAAAGATGGTCAGATTATCCATAAGACTGTGATTGTACACTTGTGTGCTCAACGCAGGAAGAAAACCCTTGCACGGAGAAGGTGGCACATAAAGTTAGTTTATTTATTGTTAGTCACAATTAGGCTTACATTAACACTGCAATGAGGTTTTTGTGAAAGTTATGGTGAAAATTCCCCACTCGCCAGACTTCGGCACCTGTACGGGTACACTGAGGGAGAATTTAGCAAGGACAGTGATCCAAGGCTGGGATTGAACCCGGGTCCTTGGTGCTGTGAGGCAGCAATGCTAACCACTGTGCCACCGTACCACCCTTTTTGTAAGGACCATTTTATAATGTTTCTTTAACTGTAATGAAGAATCTTAGACTGCAACAGGATGGATGGAGGGAAATATATCATTGCACTCTCTGTGAAAGCCATTTTGAAATATTTGTAATGTTCTTTCAGATAATTTATGAATAAAGTATATTTTTGCAACAAAAAATCACAGTACAAGAACAGGAACGAGCAATGATTTATCTCAATCTCCACATCATCTCTCATTCTGATAGATGATATTAGATAAGACCAGAGTGAGGAATCAAATCCTGAAGATGTGGATTTTGATAGGCCCCAAAGCCAAACTGAATAATGCAGAATTCCTTGAAAATTGTTTGTCATGAATTGTTTGTCTCAAGGACAGAGAACTGAACTAAAAGTTCTGTTAATGAGATATCAGGATCTATGTAGGAATAAAGTGGGGAGGACAACTGCCCATACATAGAGACATAGAGATTTACAGCATGGAAACAGGCCCTTTGGCCCAACTTGTCCATGCCATCCAGTTTTTACCACTAAGCTAGTCCCAATTGCCCATGTTTGGCCAATATCCTTCTACACCCCTCTTCCTCATAGAACTGTCCAAATGCTTTTTAAAAGGCAAAATTGTACCCTACTCTACCTCTACCTCTGGCAGCTTCTCACAGACACTCACCATCCTCTGTGTGAAAAAAACTCCCTCTCTCCACCCTTTGTATCTCTCCCCTCTCATCTTAAACCTATGCTCTCTAGTTTTGGACTCCCCTACCTTTGGGAAAAGATACTGATTATCTAGCTGATCTGTGCCCCTCATTGTTTATAGGCCTCTATAAGATCACCCTTCAGCCTCCTACACTCCAGCCACAATAGATAAACTCACTGAACTATCAGCAAAATCCTGAAATATACAATGTTATTCAAACACAGACAGGATATGATGTAAAACAGACTATTCATATATTCATTAGTACAAATACTCCACTGCTGTTTAAAATGTCTCTTTGAATTTCACATCACCACATCACATCGATGCATATAGAAGGGGGGGGGGGACGTCAATGGAACAGTCACACTGAACTAATTCATTCCTTGAAAGTACTTCATAATGTTCAAAGCTAATGGAAAGCACTTTATAAACACAGACTTTTTTCTCTATACATTTAGCAGTATGACATCTCTGTCAATGGCTTCATGGAGTCTTTAATACCCAGGCACATTAAACTCCAATGAGAGTCAGTGTGTGTGGGACCCGTATCCCAGTGAGAGTCAGTGTGTGTGGGACCCGTATCCCAGTGAGAGTCAGTGTGTGTGGGACCTGTACCCTAGTGAGAGTCAGTGTGTGTGGGACCCGTACCCCAGTGAGAGTCAGTGTGTGTGGGACCCGTATCCCAGTGAGAGTCAGTGTGTGTGGGACCCGTACCCCAGTGAGAGTCAGTGTGTGTGGGACCCGTATCCCAGTGAGAGTCAGTGTGTGTGGGACCCGTACCCCAGTGAGAGTCAGTGTGTGTGGGACCCGTACCCCAGTGAGAGTCAGTGTGTGTGGGACCCGTACCCCAGTGAGAGTCAGTGTGTGTGGGACCCGTACCCCAGTGAGAGTCAGTGTGTGTGGGACCTGTATCCCAGTGAGAGTTAGTGTGTGTGGGACCCGTATCCCAGTGAGAGTCAGTGTGTGTGGGACCCGTATCCCAGTGAGAGTCAGTGTGTGTGGGACCTGTACCCTAGTGAGAGTCAGTGTGTGTGGTGACCCTACCCCAGTGAGAGTCAGTGTGTGTGGGACCCGTATCACAGTGAGAGTCAGTGTGTGTGGGACCTGTACCCTAGTGAGAGTCATGTGTGTGGGACCTGTATCCCCAGTGAGAGTTAGTGTGTGTGGGACCCATATCCCAGTGAGAGTTAGTGTGTGTGGGACCCGTATCCCAGTGAGAGTTAGTGTGTGTGGGACCCGTACCCCAGTGAGTGTCAGTGTGTGTGGGACCCGTATCCCAGTGAGAGTCAGTGTGTGTGGGACCCGTACCCCAGTGAGAGTCAGTGTGTGTGGGACCCGTACCCCAGTGAGAGTCAGTGTGTGTGGGACCCGTACCCCAGTGAGAGTCAGTGTGTGTGGGACCCGTACCCCAGTGAGAGTCAGTGTGTGTGGGACCCGTACCCCAGTGAGAGTCAGTGTGTGTGGGACCCGTATCCCAGTGAGAGTCAGTGTGTGTGGGACCCGTATCCCAGTGAGAGTCAGTGTGTGTGGACCCGTCCCAGTGAGAGTCAGTGTGTGTGGGACCCGTACCCCAGTGAGAGTCAGTGTGTGTGGGGGACCCCAGTGAGAGTCAGTGTGTGTGGGACCCGTACCCCAGTGAGAGTCAGTGTGTGTGGGACCCGTATCCCAGTGAGAGTCAGTGTGTGTGGGACCCGTATCCCAGTGAGAGTCAGTGTGTGTGGGACCCGTATCCCAGTGAGAGTCAGTGTGTGTGGGACCCGTATCCCAGTGAGAGTCAGTGTGTGTGGGACCCGTCCCCCAGTGAGAATCAGTGTGTGTGGGACCCTTTTCCCAGTGAGAGTTAGTGTGTGTGGGACCCGTATCCCAGTGAGACTCAGGTGATTGGCTGAATGTTATTTCTTTAATTTGTTTCAGATTATAAGTTCACCTTTAACACCCCGTTCCCACTGCAAACCCCTTTCCTCTTGTTTGTTGTTGACAGCTTCTCCTTCCTGTTTCCCCCCGTCCTCACACCCTGCTGTACCTGGATCCTATGACAGTTCTTTAAGAAGCTGGAGATTTGTAACTGTGTTTCATTGATAAGAACTGAAATGTTGTGAGTACGACATTAACAAAGTTCACTTTCTGGTCTTTGTTGGAAGTGGGAATGTTGATGATGGGGCGAGAAGTAATTGTTCTGCAGGTTGAAATGATGGTGAATCTTGGCATTCGGCAGAGGAACAGCTGCGTCTCCCAATAATACCTCCATGAGGTGTTACAGAACCTTGCTTCTGTAAGGAATGGCTGCACCAGGAGCTTTCCGTCTGTGTGAACTGTGACCTGATTTCACTGGTGTGCTGCAGAGATACCCTGTATCACCAGGATTAACATCACTGAGCATCTTCAAGGTGGAACTGCCTACATTTCTTCAAATGTCCTTGGAATTGCATTCGGCCGCAATCGCTATTAGCTGTTCAAAGGGGTAAAAAAGGATATCATTTCATTGATTTTTCCAGGTCGGTTTAATGTCAAATCCAATACCTGTCCAGGTGAAGAGAATCCCCTGGTGTTTAGTGGGGATTCCATTGACCATATAAAATTCTGGAGACAGATTAACAGGTTAAATGCTGGGAGATTGGTTTATGTGGTTGGAGAGTTTGGAACTGGGATCACATCTCAGGATAAGGAGACAGCCAGTTGGTATTGAGCTGATAATTTAACTTAAAGTGTTGTGAATCTCTGGAATTCTCCACTGCAGGGAGCTGCGAATACTCAGACAATGAATATGTTGAAGACTGAGATGAAGGGGTGTTTGGGTTTGAAGTGAATCGAGGGATGTGGAGATCGGGCAGGAAAATGGAGCTGAGATTTAGGACCAGCCGTGATCTTACTGACTGCTGGAGCAACCTCATGTGGGGACACATGTCTAAACCTGCTTCTTACATACCCAAACAACAACCAGAATCTAGATTGTGGGTGGTAGTTTCAGGTGGGGAGGTGATGACCTTGTGGTATTATCGCTAGATTATTAATCCAGAAACTCAGTACATTGACGTACTGATGAGCTCCATGAAGAGGCAGAGACAGGGCCAGAACCAAACCAAAACATTGGCCCTGCAAGAGCCAACTGTGGCCCCAAATCAGGGTTCGGAGAGGCTTAGGCTCAGACCGAAGCTCAGGTCACAGGCCCATACCAGAGGCTGCTTCGCTGGGCCTTTAGACGGCAGGCTCATTGATACCCAGGCTCTGGGCTGGGCTAATAATTACCTCTATGTTTGTAACCACCTCTCATTAGCTCAAGACTTCATTAGCTAATAGTGGAACAGGAACCTGCAGGTGAGATTGAGGTGCAGCCAGTGAGAGTGGTCCCTCCCACCTTGTACAATGCGGGTGGACAGTAAGGAGGTCACATGCAGCCTGGACAGGAGATGAGTCTGAATGGGTTCAAAGAGCGGAGAGTTCTCGTGGTCGACAAATTCCAAAATGAGAGAGGGTGGGGAAGCTTCATTTCAACAGGGAAAGAGTTGAAGAGCAGAGAAATTATCTTCAGCTTCTACAGAACCCAAATCAGAGTACCCTATGCAGGAGGGGGCTGCCCGCGCAGGGTCCGGCACCCACACCCCAGCACGCACAGCCCAGCGCGCGCAGCCCAGCCCAGCGCGCGCAGCCCTGCGCGCACAGCCCAGCACAGCAAGCACACCCCAGCGCGCACAGCCCAGCTCAGCGCGCACAGCCCAGCTCAGCGCGCACAGCCCTGCGCGCATAGCCCAGCACAGCAAGCACACCACAGCGCGCCCAGCCCAGCGCGCGCAGCCCAGCGCACGCAGCCCTGTGCACGCAGCCCAGCGCGCACAGCACATACTACCCACCATGCAAAGCACATCATCCCCAGGCACTCTGCTTCTGTGCCCTCAGTATAACATACACAAGCCCAGCAGACACCACCCTTGGCACAATCTTCACACCCTTGCCAGCATTCTGCCTGTAACATAAAATTCAAACAGAACTGAAACTGAACATCAAGCACTTACCAAGCAGAGCAGTGCAGAGAGCAGGATTAATCTGCAGCCTTGTCATGGAGAATTCTAGCCTTATTTACAGCAACATCTAAATCTTCATAAATAGCCCTGCAATTTGAAGAAGAAAAGTGGGAAATTAGCTGGAATGAAACATGTACCACAGAGTAAGTTACAGACTGGAATAAATTGTTGATGATTTACATAGATGATTTGGAGTTAGGGACTAAGTGTAATGTGTTAAAATTCACAGATGACACTAAGACGGGTGGCAGAGCAAAGTGTGCAGAGGGAAATAGATAGTCTAAGGGAGTGGGCGAGGGTCTGGCAGGTGGAGTACAATGTTGGTAAATGTGAGGTCATCCATTTTGGTAGGAATAACAGCAAAAAGAACGATATTTAAATGGTAAAAAATTGCAGCAAGATGCTGTGCAGAGGGACCTGGGTGTCTTTGTGCATGAATCATAAAAAGTTGGTTTGCAGGTAATTAAGAAAGCAAATGGAATTTTGTCCTTCGTTGCGAGAGGGATGGGGTTCAAAAACAGTGAGGTTATGTTGCAGCTGTGTAAGGTGCTGGTGAGGCCACATCAGGAGTTACTGTGTACAGTTCTGGTCTCCTTACTTGAGAAAGGATCTCCTGGCACTGGAGGGGGTACAGGGGAGATTCACTCGGTTGAATGTGGGGTTGAGACGGTTGGCTTACGAGGAGAAACTGAGTAGACTGGGGCTATACTCATTGGAATCCAGAATAATGAAGGGAGATGTTATAAAAATAGATAAAATAATGAAGGGAATCGATAAGATAGTAGCAGGAGGTTGTTTCCACTAGCGGGTGAAACTAGAACGAGGGGGAATGACCTCAAAATAAGGGGGAGCAGATTTAGGACTGAGTTGAGGAGGAACTTTTTCACACAAAGGGTTGTGAATCTGTGGAATTCCCTGCACAGTGAAGCAGTTGGAGTTATCTCATTGAATGGTTTTAAGGCAAGAATAGATACATTTTTGAACAGTAAAGGAATTAAGGGTTATGGCGAGCGGGTGGGTAAGTGGAGCTGAATCCACAAAAAGATTAGCCATGATCTTATTGAATGGTGGAGCAAGATCGAGGGGTCAAATTGTCTTACTCCTGTTTTTAATTCTTATTAATCTAATCGAGCGGTTTGGGGTGTTTTTTATACAGAATAAGAGATATCTGGGAGTACGTTACAGGCCTAGAGGGGTTCAGGGTGGTTTATATATAGAATAACAGATACCCGGGAGTGAGTTACAGACTGGAATCTAATCGAGGGGTTCGGGGTGGTTTATATATAGAATAACAGATACCCGGGAGTGAGTTACAGACTGGAATCTAATCGACGGGTTCGGGATGGTTTATATGAGTGAACATCCCACTCCCTGAAGGCTGATACAATTGGAAACTCACTCCGTGTTGTAGCTGGTGTTGGTGAGAGGGTCGAAGTCCAAAGCAAACTGTTCAGTCCCCACACTCTTCACAGCTCCCTGCTGGCTTGTACCTGGAACACAGAGAAGTGGCTCAGTGACCAGGGGGCACAGTGAGGTAACAGTAAAGTGATGGCACCGAACCTGGGCACAGCAGCCTCATTCACCCCCTGAACTGGATTTCCCCAGTGGGAAGGGGACTATACTTGGATTCTCTCTCTGTTACCAAATCCCACTCCACCTACTGGCATTTCTCACAGCACGTCTAGCCTCCTACCTCCCCACTCAAATAAACTTGCCATTAGATCCAACACTGATCACAGCTAAACAACACAAAAAATGAAATTAAAACTACAACTCTTTTGTGTTCCTTTGATTTATCGCACTGGGATGCTGGAGGAGGAGACAACTCATATCGGGAAGCAAGCATGAGGGACGAGGGGATAGGAAAGGGGATGGGGGTAGAGAAAGAGAGAGAGAGAGACAGACAGAAGGAGAGGGAGACAGAGAGACAGAATCAAAGAGACAGACATAGAGAGAAAGGAGAGTTAGAGAGACAGTGAGAGCGAGAGACAGAGACAGGCAGATAGAGGGACAGAGAAAGAGAGACAGATGGACAGAGTTAGATAAAGAGAGCGAGACAGACAGACAGATAGAGAGAGAGAAGGACAAAGACAGAGCAAGAGACAGACAGAAAGAGCGAGTCACAGAGAGAGAGACAGAAGGAGAGAGAGAGACAGAAATGGGGGGGTGGAGAGAGAGAGAGAGATGGGGGGAGACAGAGAGGGTATGGGTGGCTGTGCTGCTCCCCATTAATAGCTCCTGCTATTTTCCTCGAGTTCTGTCAAGAAGATCATTACCTGTGGCTGCAGGGCGATGAGAGGCTTCAGACAGCAGATTGGAGACGGGTGACAGGATCTGGGCACTCTGCGGGGAAACCAACTGAAAAATACAGGAGTTAACACTGATCCCAATAGAGTCACACACCACTTTTAAGCCTGCCTGGGCCATCCAGACCAATGGAACAGAGGCGAGGGGGGGGGGGGGGCGGTGGGGGGGGGGGGGTGGGGGGGGGAAGAGCGAGGGTATTTTTTAATTTTTTGTTATATTTATAATTTCTTTTTATTTAATTTTTAAACTTTTTTATTTTAATATTAAATTTTTTACTTTTATTTTTATTTTTATATTTCACTTTAATGTTTATAATTACGATTATTATTAATTTTTATTTTCACTTGGGTAAAGCTACACCAATTTATTTTGACCTGGTTATCTATGTGACGCGCAGCCTTCAGTTGGGCATACAGGGGTTCCGAGGCACTGGCACTCACACAGCTCTGAGCTGCCTGGAACAGGAACAACAGAGAGAGAGAGAGAGAGTTTGTGTTGGGTTCCACACTCAGACTGTTTAAATTCTCTTCCCGACTCACTGATTCTGCCTCCAGGCCCAGACATAATGGCAGCGTCCCAATCATTGAGGGAGGGAAGTGAAACCAGCTGCCCTGATTCCAGACGGTTCTAGGTGTTGGCCGGATTGTGTTACTGACTGTGAGGAGGAAATCCTTCCAACAAAATCTTCAATTTCCTATTATCAATCAGCATCTTCAGACCAATCAGACTGGCTATAACATCTTCAGACCTAATCCATCCAATCACAGCATCGTTACGCTGTGAGGCCATTCAGCCCATTGTGGCTGCACCAGCTCTCCGAATGACTATCTCACCGTGTGCCATTCTCCTGCCTTCTCCCCATAAACCTGCACATTCCCCCTTTCTGGATAACAGTTTAATTCCCTTTCCAAAGCCCTGACTGAACCTGTCTCCCCCACGCTCTCGGGCAGAGCATTCCAGACCCCAACCACTCTTTGATTTGATTTGAATTATTATTGTCGGATGTATTGACATGCAGTGAAAAGTATTGTTTCTTATGCGCTTTACAGACAAATCATACCATTCATAGAGAAGGAAGGGAGAGAGTGCAAAATGGAGTGTTACAGCCATAGTTAGGGTGTAGAGAAAGATCAACTTAATGCAGGTAAATCCATTCAAAAGTCTGACGGCAGCAGAGAAGAAGCTGTTCTTGAGTCGGTCGGTACATGACCTTAGATTTTTGTATCTTTTTCCCAACAGAAGAAGGTGGAAGAGAGAATGTCCGGGGTGCGTGGAGTCCTCAATTATGCTTTGACTGTCTAGCGCACAAGAAACAATACTTTTCACTGTATACTAATACATGTGACAATAATAAATCTAATCAAATCCCTCCCTCCCTCTGTGTGAACAACTGTCTGAGTACCAGTGCCCACTGGCTCCCACTTGCTGCCCCTCCAGTGTGTCACTGGCTGACTCGTCACCAATGAATATCTGAATGATAATAGGAACCTCGGTGGGAGGGGGAGGGAGGGTTTGGGTAACGGGCGTTTGTTCAGTGTCAAGGGTTTTCTGACTGTTATCTCTCTGAGAGAAGACACTCAGCACTGCAAACTCCCTCCAAACCTCTCCGACTCCAGTACAGCTGCTGGGGGTAGTGCTGCAGTCACTGCACAGACCCGGGTTCAAATCCCACCATGGCAGATGGTGAAATTTTACTTCCACAAAAGAAAAACTGGAATTAAAAGTCTAATGGTGATGACCAAGAAACAATGATTGATTATTCAAAAAGCTCATCTGGTTGACTGATATCCTTTAGGGAAGGAAATCTGTTGTCTTTACCCAATCTGGCCTACATGCGACTCCAGTTCCTTAGAAATGTAGAAACTAGAAGCAGGAGGACACCATTTGGCCCTTCAAGCCTGCTTTACCATTCATTTTGAGCATGGCTAATCATCAAACTCAATAGACTGAACCCCCTTCTCTGCCATATCCCTTGATCCCTTTAGCCCCAAGAGGTAAATCCAATTTCTTCTGGAAAACATTCAATGTTTTGACCTCAACTGCTTTCTGTGGTAGTGAATTCCACAGGCTGATCGCTCTCTATGTGAAGAAATCTCTGTCCTTAACAACCTAGCCTGAATCCTTAAACTGTGACCCTGGTTCTGGACTTGCCTCACCATCGGGAACATTCTCCCTGCATCTACCTACCTTGTCCCGTTCAAATTTTATAAGTCACTATGACAGCCCCCCTCATTCTTCTGAATACAGTCCTAACAGACTCAATCTCTTCTTATATGTCAGTCCCACCATCCCTGGAATCAGCCTGATAAACCTTTGCTGCACTCCCTCAAGAGCAAGAACATCCTCCCTCAAAAAAGGAAGCCAGAAGTTTGGATCCACAGCAACAGTGTTGACTCTTGGTGGCTGTGTGAAATGGTGGGGTAATTAGGAATCAAATGCTGACCCAGCCAACAACGCCCACTTCCCACAAAAGCATAAAACAAGATCAATCTTTCACTCTGAATGTTGCAAATCTGGAAACTTTGAAATATTTTGGAACAAATTTGTGGCTCTATCAAGATGTTTGGCAAAAGAACCAGACGGAAGATGAGATTCAGTCGAGGAAAGGAAAATGTGAGAGTTACAGGGAGAAGGCCGGGAGTGTGTGACAAGAGGCAAATTGCTCTTGCAGTGGGCTAGCACAGATACGATGGGCCAAATGGTCCCACTGTTCTGTAACTATCCTATGAACATATTTTACACAGCGAGTTGCTGCGATTTGAAGGGCAATGGAAACAGGTTCAGTAAGACTCAAAGGGGAAAAAGTGGTGAGTGAATGAGACTAACTGGATAGCTCTGTCAAAGAGCCAGCAAAGTTACGATGGGCTGAATGGCCTCATTCTGTACTGTATCATTGCACCATTCTCTTATCATTCCCCTCAATAACATCACATTCAGCTGTGGACACAGTCACCTCGATTTCTGGATGTGCCTCAGTCTGATCGACATTGGTCTGGATTACTGAAACCAACAGAAGCACTGTGGAGTTGGGAGGTGGCGGGGGAAAAGCAAAAATTCTTTCAGAATTCCCAATCTGAATCATTGCTCAATCAATGCATCTTGTATGTCACAAAGTGGATATGTATACTGGGCAGCTCCTGTGTATCACACAGCTGACAGGTACATGAACAAAGTGTTTACCGATAATCAGTCTCTTCATCTACACAAAGTGTAGGAATGTGGACACAGTGTTGGCAATGCCCAGGGACCAGGGCATTGAGTGTGAGAATAGGAGAAATGGAACAGAGAATGTTTGGCTAAATGTGAACGTACCTGGATGCATGAGTTAGTGCACCATGGGAGACGGGAATTTCGGGAAGAGCTCTGTTCCTGAGGAAAGGGTTAGCAGAGCACGGAACCCTTTGACTGACAGCAGGGAATTCATTTCCAAGACCTGGGATCAGAGAACATAAAGAGAACAGAAACTCACCAATCAAACCAAACACATCACCCTCACAAACTGCATTTCCCAAAGACTGCTTGTGAATTTCAAACTCAAGAGAATTATTGATGGAATCAAACACTCCCAGGACAGGGTACAGCACAGGGTTAGATACAGAGTAAAGCTCCCTCTACACTGTCTCCCATCCCAGGACAGGGTACAGCACGGGGTTAGATACAGAGTAAAGCTCCCTCTACACTGTCTCCCATCCCAGGACAGGGTACAGCACGGAGTTAGATACAGAGTAAAGCTCCCTCTACACTGTCCCCCATCAAACAGTCCCAGGACTAACACAGCTAAAAAAGAATCAAATGCAGGAGATTGGTTAACACTTAGAAGGCGCACAGGGCCAGTGTGTGTGCAGGGTCGATGTGTGTGCAGAGCCTCAGTGTGCTTCCACTGATGAAGAACAGCTATCGTATGTTGAATTGACTTACTCAGATTAGAAAGGTGAGTGGCGGAGACTGGAACTGGCCCAGAGGGAACTGCAGCTGAACATGTGAAATCGATCAGATCCTCTGTGGAGCTGGGAGCAGAGGGTTCCAGACCAGAATCCTGTTGGCACAAAGAACACTGTCCACTCACTATATCACCTTGATCATTAAACCCAGAGATAACATCATCCAACAATAGAACACTCCTAGGACAGGTACAGCACGGAGTTAGATACAGAGTAAAGCTCCCTCTACACTGTCCCCATCAAACACTCCCAGGACAGGTACAGCACGGAGTTAGATACAGAGTAAAGCTCCCTCTACACTGTCCCCATCAAACACTCCCAGGACAGGTACAGCACGGGGTTAGATACAGAGTAAAGCTCCCTCTACACTGTCCCCCATCAAACACTCCCAGGACAGGTACAGCACGGGGTTAGATACAGAGTAAAGCTCCCTCTACACTGTCCCCCATCAAACACTCCCAGGACAGGTACAGCACGGGGTTAGATACAGAGTAAAGCTCCCTCTACACTGTCCCCCATCAAACACTCCCAGGACAGGTACAGCACGGGGTTAGATACAGAGTAAAGCTCCCTCTACACTGTCCCCCCATCAAACACTCCCAGGACAGGTACAGCACGGGGTTAGATACAGAGTAAAGCTCCCTCTACACTGTCCCCATCAAACACTCCCAGGACAGGTACAGCACGGGGTTAGATACAGAGTAAAGCTCCCTCTACACTGTCCCCATCAAACACTCCCAGGACAGGTACAGCACAGGGTTAGATACAGAGTAAAGCTCCCTCTACACTGTCCCCCATCAAACACTCCCAGGGACAGGTACAACACAGGGTTAGATACAGAGTAAAGCTCCCTCTACACTGTCCCCCCATCAAACACTCCCAGGACAGGTACAGCACGGGGTTAGATACAGAGTAAAGCTCCCTCTACACTGTCCCCATCAAACACTCCCAGGACAGGTACAGCACGGGGTTAGATACAGAGTAAAGCTCCCTCTACACTGTCCCCATCAAACACTCCCAGGACAGGTACAGCACGGGGTTAGATACAGAGTAAAGCTCCCTCTACACTGTCCCCCATCAAACACTCCAGGACAGGTACAGCATGGGGTTAGATACAGAGTAAAGCTCCCTCTACACTGTCCCCCATAAACACTCCCAGGACGGGTACAGCATGGGGTTAGATACAGAGTAAAGCTCCCTCTACACTGTCCCCATCAAACACTCCCAGGACGGGTACAGCATGGGGTTAGATACAGAGTAAAGCTCCCTCTACACTGTCTCCCATTAAACACTCCCAGGACGGGTACAGCATGGGGTTAGATACAGAGTAAAGCTCCCTCTACACTGTCCCCATTAAACACTCCCAGGACGGGTACAGCATGGGGTTAGATACAGAGTAAAGCTCCCTCTACACTGTCCCCATCAAACACTCCCAGGATGGGTACAGCATGGGGTTAGATACAGAGTAAAGCTCCCTCTACACTGTCTCCATTAAACACTCCCAGGACGGGTACAGCATGGGGTTAGATACAGAGTAAAGCTCCCTCTACACTGTCTCCATTAAACACTCCCAGGACGGGTACAGCATGGGGTTAGATACAGAGTAAAGCTCCCTCTACACTGTCCCTATCAAACACTCCCAGGACGGGTACAGCATGGGGTTAGATACAGAGTAAAGCTCCCTCTACACTGTCCCCATCAAACACTCCCAGGACAGGTACAGCACGGGGTTAGATACAGAGTAAAGCTCCCTCTACACTGTCCCCATCAAACACTCCCAGGACAGGTACAGCATGGGTTAGATACAGAGTAAAGCTCCCTCTACACTGTCCCCATCAAACACTCCCAGGACAGGTACAGCACGGGGTTAGATACAGAGTAAAGCTCCCTCTACACTGTCCCCATCAAACACTCCCAGGACAGGTACAGCACGGGGTTAGATACAGAGTAAAGCTCCCTCTACACTGTCCCCCATCAAACACTCCCAGGACAGGTACAGCATGGGGTTAGATACAGAGTAAAGCTCCCTCTACACTGTCCCCCATCAAACACTCCCAGGACGGGTACAGCATGGGGTTAGATACAGAGTAAAGCTCCCTCTACACTGTCTCCCATTAAACACTCCCAGGACAGGTACAGCACGGGGTTAGATACAGAGTAAAGCTCACTCTACACTGTCCCCCATCAAACACTCCCAGGACGGTTACAACACAGGCTTAGATAGAAACATAGAAGATAGGAGTAGGAAGAGATCATTTGGCCCTTGGAGCCTGAACCACTATTCATTATGATCTTCCAACTCAATAGCCTGATCCTACTTTCTCCCCATAACCTTTGATCCCACTCGCTCCAAGTGTTATATCCAGCTGCCTCTTGAATACATTCAATGTTTTGGCATCGACTACTTCCTGTGGAAATGAATTCCATAGGCTCACCACTCTTTGGGTGAAGAAATGTTTCCTCATCCCCTGAATCCTCAGACTGTGTCCCTGGTTCTGGACTCCCTCACTATCAGGAATATTCTTCCTGCATCTATCCTGTCTAATCCTGTTAGAATTTTATAAGTCTCTATGAGATGCCCCTCCTACAGATGATAGCTCGAACATTCTGATGGGGTTGGCGGTACGTTGGAGGTGAGGGGTTATTAGGAAAGGTAAAGGAGAGGCAGATAGGGATGGTTAGGGAAGGGATACAAGATGCTGCTAATAATCAGTTGCCCACAGCAATGCCCCTGTGCCAATTCCTTTGCAGTGATGTTCCAGAGCCACTCAGTGCTAGTTTAGCAGAGTGAAGCTGTTTGCGCTCCGCTATGCCCCCTCACTCCGAACCCTAAGCGTGCAGTATCCGAGGTCGCCGTGCCTACCTTCAGTGACCTCACATCCTTGTCCTCCATTCGCCCGAGTCTTACTCTCCTCCTCTCAAACCTGCCAATGAGAAACAGCCATTACACAACGCCAACATCACCAAAACAGGGGCAAGCAGTCCCATTCACCCAGGAACACTACCTAACATCAGAGAGAATCCCCAGGGCCGGAGCTGGCAGACCTCAATGGGAAGTTCACAGACGGGGGAGGGAAAAGAGAGGACACAGGTACGCAGCACTGAGCCATGAGTGAGGCAGACCCGGGACTGAGCTGGTCTCTTCTGTTACCACACTGGCATACTGTGTCCATTCAGCCCAACTGGGTTATGCTACTGTTACTGTTCCACATGAACATCCCTAGCTGACACTATGTTGCCCCGTCACCATATTCTTCCAGTCCTTTCTACCTCATTATAGAATCCCTACAGTCCAGAAGGAGGCCCTTCAGCCCATTGAGCCTGCACCGACAAGCTATTCCTGTAACCTCATGGTGGCCCAATGGTCAGCACTGCTGCCTCACAGCATCAAGGGCCCAGGTTCAATTCCCAGTGCTCTCAGGCAGCAGTGCTAACTGTTTTGCTTCTGAGCCTTTTAAAACTTCTGGCATCATGTTTATACTTTCAGCTAACTTTCTTTCAGAGACCATTTTTTAACATTTTTGATGTTGTATTCAGTCATCTTTAGCTGGTGTCTGAAGTTCTCCCAATCCTCCACATTGCCATTAACTTCGGATGTATTATATGCTCTGGTTTTTGCCATTATGTTACCCTCGATTTCCTGATTAAGCCATGGATGATTTTTCACCCTCTTCCTCTTCAGAATGTATCTTAGCTGAGATGTCTTTAATATCTCCCTGGACAACAGCCACGGTTCTTCTCTCCTTTAACACACTCGCCCAATCCACTTTTGGGCCAACCCTTTCCTTGGGCCAACATAATTGCCCTTGCCCAGTGCTAAAACTTGAGTCTGTGATTCTGCCCTCTCATTTCCAATCTGAATTTGAAATTCTATCATGCTATGATCACTTCCTCCAAGTTGATCCTGAACTACGATCCTTCCCCATTAGATAATACCAGATCTAAAGTAGCCAGTTCTCTGGTTGGCTCCATAACATGCTGTTCTAAGAAACTGTCCCTCATACATTCTATAAACCCTTCCTCAACACTACCCTTGCCAAGTTGGTTAATCCAGTCCATATGCATGTTAAAGCTGCTCATAATTACCACTGTACCCTTTTCACAACCCTGTTCATTTCCTGATTGATACTATGTCCCATTTCTAAAGTACTGTTCAAGAATCTGTAAATTACTCCAAGCAGCGTGTTTCTTTCCTTGCTTCTTATTTCTACCCAGACTGACTCAATATTTTGGTCTCCAGTATCAATCCTTACCACCTACTGCTTCATCTGAACCTAAAAGATGAGATGGTTTTGAAAACTTACATCAGGTAAAATCTCGGTTTGACCTCATTGGCTACCTGAGTGCTTCACAGAATCACAGAATTCTGCATACAGAAAGAAGCCTTTCAGCCCATCGAGTCTTCACTGACCACAATCCTACCCCGTATCTCATAACCCCGGGCATTTACCCTGCTAACCCCCCCTGACACTGAGGGAGAGTTTAGCACGTTCAATCCACCAAACCAGCACGTCTTTTGGACTGTGGGAGGAAACCCATGCAGGCACGGGGAGAATGTACAAGCTCAGCCCAGCCAGCGAGTGAAGCTGGGAATCGAACCTGGCACCCTGGCGCTGTGAGGGAGCCGTGCTAATCACTGTGTCACCATCCTGCCCACTTACACCACACCACTTACACTTGATCTTAATCAAAAGGCCAAGAAACAGGGGCAGGGCAGTTGGAGGCAATGACCTCACCAAGATTCTGGCCAACCAAAGTGGGGAATTTTAATGGGTGGTGAATAGAGCGATATTGGGCAAGGCCAACTTAAACCCTTTTGCTCCTGAACTGGCAGTGTGATTGATTCCATGTGGAGGTGACCCACGGTTAGCAGCCCCCAGTCCTGCCCCCACGCCCCAAGCCCACCTCTCATACTGCAGAAATATGTTGTTGAGTGCATCGTTGGCCTGGATTAAGCGGTTAATAACATCCTCATTCTCCACTTCCATCAGCAGAACCACGATCCGTTCCTGCATCGACCTGCAAGTCTGCTGTAACTTCTAACAGAGAGAGAGAGAGAGAGAGAGAGAAAGAGAGACACAGAGAGAGAGAGAGAGTCACTTGATATTATTTGATTCAACCACTCCCCGCGGGAGCGAGTCCCACATTCTCCCCACTCCCCGCGGGAGCGAGTCCCACATTCTCCCCACTCTCTGTGGGAGCGAGTCCCACATTCTCCCCACTCTCTGTGGGAGTGAATCCCACATTCTCCCCACTCTCTGTGGGAGTGAGTCCCACATTCTCCCCACTCTCTGTGGGAGTGAGTCCCACATTCTCCCCACTCTCTGTGGGAGTGAGTCCCACATTCTCCCCACTCCCCGTGGGAGCGAGTCCCACATTCTCCCCACTCCCCGTGGGAGCTAGAGCCACATTCTCCCCACTCCCCGTGGGAGCTAGTCCCACATTCTCCCCACTCCCCGTGGGAGCGAGTCCCACATTCTCCCCACTCTCTGTGGGAGCGAGTCCCACATTCTCCCCACTCTCTGTGGGAGCGAGTCCCACATTCTCCCCACTCTCTGTGGGAGTGAGTCCCACATTCTCCCCACTCCCCGTGGGAGTGAGTCCGACATTCTGCCCACTCCCCGTGGGAGTGAGTCCCACATTCTGCCCACTCTCTGTGGGAGTGAGTCCCACATTCTGCCCACTCTCTGTGGGAGTGAGTGCCACATTCTCCCCACTCTCTGTGGGAGTGAGTCCCACATTCTGCCCACTCTCTGTGGGGGTGAGTCCCACATTCTGCCCACTCTCTGTGGGAGTGAGTCCCACATTCTCCCCACTCTCTGTGGGAGTGAGTCCCACATTCTCCCCACTCTCTGTGGGAGTGAGTCCCACATTCTCCCCACTCTCTGTGGGAGTGAGTCCCACATTCTCCCCACTCCCCGTGGGAGCTAGTCCCACATTCTCCCCACTCCCCGTGGGAGCGAGTCCCACATTCTCCCCACTGTCTGTGGGAGTGAGTCCCACATTCTCCCCACTCCCCATGGGAGCGAGTCCCACATCCTCCCCACTCTTTGTGGGAGTGAGTCCCACATTCTCCTAAATTCCTGGGTAGAAATGAGGAAAAGGTTCACAACGTCTCATTTATAATTCACCATTGGACATAATAAACCTTCAGAAGAAGTTTTACAGAAACCAGAAGATTGTATACCAAATGAGAGATTAGGGACATGGAACATAGAACATTACGGCACAGTACAGGCCCTTCAGCCCTCAATGTTGTGCCAACCAGTGGAACCAATCTAATGACCCTCTAACCTAAACTATTCCAATATTATCCATAAAGATCAGAGTGGTCAGAGGTCAGTCTTAAGAAGCATCTTGAAGGATTAGAGAGTGGCCGAGAGGTTTAGGGAGCTCACCTGTAACAGGTCCATGTCTCCAGCATTCTCGGAACCCGGAATGTTCTCTATCAGGATGGCAGACATAACGGAAACATTCATTGTCACCATGTCCAGTTCACTGTACAGTTTTGCTACCTGCAGGAAGGATTGCAATGTGAGGTAAACATGGACTGGCATTTATTGTCTGAATGCAGCAGGAAGGGGGAGGTGAGGCAATGCATCGTTTCACCAGCCAATTCCCCAGGAAAACCCCCGCTGACTTACCCCAGGCAGCACCAATTCCATATGGATATCCACACGCACAAACTGCTGGGCTCAGGGGGCCTCTGGCTGGCTTCCAGCACAGCGGGAACAGAGGACAGCAACTGTATCACCAAGATACAGGCACTGAGAGCAGGCCCCATCCTGAGGGACAGACACTGAAATAGGCCCCATCCTGAGGGACAGACACAGGGAGCAGGCCCCATCCTGAGGGACAGACATTGGGAGTAGGGCCCATCCTGAGGGACAGACACTGGGAGCAGGCCCCATCCTGAGGGACAGACACTGGGAGTAGGGCCCAACCTGAGAGACGGACACAGAGATAGGCCCCATGCTGAGGGACAGACATTGGGAGCAGGCCCCATCCTGAGGGACAGACACTGGAAACAGGCCCCATCCTGAGGGACAGACACAGGGAGTAGGCCCCATCCTGAGGGACAGACACTGGAAGCAGGCCCCATCCTGAGGGACAGACACTGGAAGCAGGGCCCATCCTGAGGGACAGACACAGAGATAGGCTCCATCCTAGGGACAGACACTGGGAACAGGACCCATCCTGAGGGACAGGCTTTGGGAGCAGGCTCCATCCTGAGGGACAGACACTGGGAACAGGCCCCATCCTGAGGGACAGGCTTTGGGAGCAGGCCCCATCCTGAGGGACAGACACAGGGAGCAGGCCCCATCCTGAGGGAAAGAGCCCATTACTGACCCTCCTAGGCGTGTTGACCGTGGATGATTTTTGTGATGCAGGGACTGGCTGGTATAGTTACAGCCTTGCTCCTCCTGAACACCTGAAACTCTTACCTGCTCAGGGACCAGCGTGATTGTGTTGCCGGGATGTCGGGTGAGAGATGTTGTTGAGGAGGAGACGGAAGATGTTGTTGTGGACATGGTCTGTGAGTGATCCGGCTGTGATTCTACGATCGTCCCCTGAAACACAATGAAGGAATTACAGCAGCAGAATGGGTCACCCACTCTCCGTCTCTCCAAACTCTGGGCACCACGATCTCTCACTCTGTTTATCAGTGACCCCAACTCCTCGTCCTCTAGGCCCCCTCCCTCTCTCTATTCCTCAGACTGCAGTCCTCTCTCTCTCTCCTTCAGATGCCAATGCGCCTCCCCCCTCCCTCTCTCTCTCTCTAGCCGCACGGTGTCACAGTGGCTAGAACTGCTGTCTCACAGCTTCAGGAACCTGGGTTCGTTTCCTGGCATTGGGTCACTTTCTGTGTGGAGTTTGCACATTCTCTCCATATCTGCCTCTGGGCGATCCAGTTTCCTCCCACAGTCCAAAGGTGTGTGGGTTAGGTGAATTGGCCATGTTAAGTTGCCCCTTGGTGCCAGGGGGACTAGCTCGGGTAACTACGTGTGGTTGTGGGGATACAGCCTGAATAGGATAGTGGTCGGTGCAGAATTGATGGGCCAAATGGCCTTCTTCAGCACTGTAGAGATTCTGTGATTCTACATTGGCAAGTAATCAGATCCCATGAACCTTTCTACGATTCTCTTTGCCTCAGACACCAGCTTTCTTTTATTCTGTCAAATCTTCGAGGTGCCCAGAATCCTGGCACACAACGGGACCGAGGCACTGAATTGCCAGACTGTATTTCCGATGGGGAGTCCATGCCAACCCCGCCTCTGTGAATCTGCTTCCATTGCCCTTCTTTAGACCGGGGTCAGGATCTTTCATTTCGCATTGATCTGTAAACAGGTCAACTGGGCCAAGGTGTCACAGGTCAAGACAAGAGTCGAGGGGTGAGACATTGAGGATGGAATCCTGGGGAGGACATTGTGTACCCTGCCGATGTGAGGACATCCCCGTGGGCTTGCCATCCTGTCTATGGTTTCTGAAACAATCTCCTATTTACCTCAAACAGTCACCTCAGACCTCAAATACTTTCTCCTGTGTGGATCCTTATCCAATTCCTTCAAGAATAATCTGCAACAAGTAACATCCCCCAGGATTAAACCCCCAGAATTTCCACCCCCCCACCCCATGGAATTGGATTTGTCCAGAAATGACCCCCAGATTCACTCAAATCGTGACGTTTTCAGGAATTCAGTCGGTGAGCGAGAGTTCAATTGATGTTTCTTTCCCTGGTCATTTCCCAGTGGTTTTCCCACTTACATTTTTCCAAGCAGCAATGGAATCCTCGCCTGCAGTTGGGAATATTAGCTCTTTCCGTTTCATCTCCATGTAGAGTTCTTGCACATCCGTCACGTTGATTGGTCCCTGAGAGGTTGTTGCCCATGACTGTGACACAGAACACAGGACAGACATTGGACATGAATTACACTGATGCTGCAAAGACCTTTTCTTCCTGACCCTTTCACTCTGACACCACTGCGACCTCTCCTTCCCGATCTCTCCACCGTAACCTCCACCAGGATCACATGACCCTTCCACCCTGAACCACCATGACCTTTCCTTCCTGACCCTTCTATCTTGACCCCCATCACGATCTCCTGATGCCTCCACCCTAACCCTCACTATGATGTCCCCCTCCCAGTGTCTCCATTCTGTCCCTGCTCTGACCTCCCCTTCCCGATCTTCCACCCTGACCCCCACTCTGACCTTCCCTTCCTGACCTCCACTATGACCACTCCTTCCCCACCTCTCCGCCCTGACCCCATGACCTCTCTTTCCTGACCTCTCCACTCTGACCTCCCCTCTCTGACCACCCCTCCCTGATCTCTCCAGCCTGACCTCTACTTCTCAGCTGGGGATTCAGGATCTCGGGCCTGGGTAGCCCCAGGCAGGACAGACAGTGGGGAAGAGATTGACAAGAGGCCATTCTTACCTGAATGAGATGGAGGATGTGATTCTGGATGTCGATGGGTGCGTTGTACTTTGGTTTCAGCACCTTGGCCAGTATGTCCTTAACAAAATCCTTCCTGACTATTAGAGAGCGAAAGCTCGGGCCACAGTTTGTCATACAGCTCTCGATGAGCTAGTTAGAAGAGAAACACCCAGAGGACAGAATAAATCAATGGTTTCAGTATGGGAAAGAGAGCAGACAGTTTAATATTAACACTACCTCCTCCCCACCCCCGCAGTACCAGCGAGACTGGACAGGCTCTCACAGCTGTATTGGTGCCTTGTTCTCTAGTTGGCCACCTCCTCGAGTATCCTTGTACCAATGAACTCACTGGCTCAGAGTACGGACACTTTCAAATCTCAGGGAATGTTCCCCTCACTGGCACGGAGACATCAGGGTTCCTCAAAGAGAGAGAGCTCAACTCTCCCATTCCCCCCCCCACCGCCTTTCACCATGCCCCCAGTACCCACCGAATCCCACCGCCATACTCTCCAACATCCTGAGTGAATGAGCACTGCTAACCCAGGATCTCTAACCCTGAATACCTCAGCAGTAACAGTACAGAATGAGGCCGTTCAGCCAGTTGAACCTGTACTTTCTCATTGGCAGGGCTGCCAATCCGGCAGATATTCCTGTCACTCCTGACCTGTGTCCTTTTCCAAGATTATTGTGGGTTCCCTTTTCTGGGTGAGTCTTCCAGCTCCCAACAGCTCCATGAAATATTTCTCCCCATTCCCTTTGCTGAATGATTTTGATTTTATGATTCTGGTGAGGGATTCACTCATCGGGGAGGAGAAGACTTTTACTCTGTGGATTCTCATCATGAGCAGATCCCCTTCTTAAATCTCTCTGTAACCACAAGGACAATCCTTGTGTTCCCAATCATTTCTTAGAAGTGGAATCTCTTATTCCTGCTCACGTCCTGGTGAGTAAGAAGTCTCACAACACCAGGTTAAAATCCAACAGGTTTGTTTGGTAGCACGAGGTTTTGGAATGCTGCTCCGAAAGTTCGTGCTACCAAAGAAACCTGTTGGACTTTAACCTGATGTTGTGAGACTTCTTACTGTGCCTACCCCAGTCCAGTGCTGGCAACTCCACATCACATCCTGGTGAGACCTTCCTGGAACCTTTCCTAAACCTCTCCTGCTGTGTGACGCCCAGTAATATCTGCAATGTTCCAGCGCAAGCCTAACCAGTAATCTGGGACATTTATTTGTGTGTTTTTTTTTATATCCAGTTCCTCTGCCTGTAATCCTAAGAAAGCATGTTTTTTTAAAGTACCTCATCATCTTAGAATCATTTTGAATTCTTACTGTGCAGAAGGAGGCCATTCAGCCCATTGAGTCTGCACTGACTCTTACCCAAGCTTACCCCGTATTTACCCTGCTATTCCCCGAACTACAGAACTTTGGACACTCAGAGATACTTTAGCATTGCCAATCCATCTGGCCAGGCACAGTGGCTAGCACTGCTGCCTCCCGCTGTGATCACCGCACATCTCGATGGGTACTGCCAGGGAAGCGTAAACATTTCAGCCAGAACAAAGTGCCTGCGTTCAGCTGTTCCAGTCCCTTTCAATGATCGCACAAACCTGACACCAAACTACGTAAGCAGATATTAGACAAGCCACCAAACACATGGTCAAAGAGAAAGATTTAAGGAGCCAGTTAAACAAACAGTGAGAGAGCACGCTGGAGAGGTTCTGCAGGAGGATTCCAGAGCTTAGAGTCCAGTTAGCTGACATCACACTCACCAGTGATGGAACGATTAAATTCAGGGCTGTCCAAGAGGCCAGAATGAGTGTTCTGCAGAGACTGCAGAGGATCGCAGAGTTGGAAGATGCTATCAGGACTTGATAATTTAATTATAAGGAGAGACTGAATAGACTGGAATTTTTTTCTCTTTGAGTGTAGGAGGCTGAGGGGTGATCTTATAGAGGTCTATAAAATAATGGGGGACACAGATCAGCTTGATAGTCAATATCTTTTCCCAAAGATAGGGGAGTCTAAAACTAGATTTAAAGTGGGAGGGGAGAGATAGAAAAATGTCCAGAGGGGCAATTTTTTTTTACACAGAAGGTAGTGAATGTCTGGAACAAGCTGCCAGAGGTAGTAGTAGAGGCAGGTACAATATTGTTTTTCAAAAGTATTTAGATAGTTACATGGATAAGATGGGTAAAGAGGGATATGGGCCAAATGTGGGCAATTAGGATTAGTTTAGGCTTTTAAAAAAAGGGGTGACATGGACAAGTTGGGCCGAAGGGCCTGTTTCCATGCTGTAAACTGCTATGAGAATGATTCTATGATGGGTCTAATGCACAAGTTCTATTTCATGTGTCTCTACGTCTAGATTGGGTAAGGGTTTGTGACACGGGGTGATGGAGCTGTGTGTCACTGTGAGCAAAGCTGTCAGTTGTGTCAGGCTAGAGCAGAGAGGGTGAAAGATGTAGATAGGCAGAGAGGCCACAAGGTGGCACAGCACGGTGGCACAGTGGTGAGCACTTCTGCCTCACAGCACTGGGGACCTGGGTTCGAATCCCGGCTTGAGTCACTGTCTGTGCAAAGTCTGCACATTTCCCTGTGTCCGTGTGCGTTCCCTCCGGATGCTCCGGCTTTCTCCCAAAGAGAGGATATACGAGGCAAATTGAGGGAGGATAGAGAGCGAATGAGCAAGTGAAAAGCTGGGGTTGATACTCACAGCCAGGCACAGTCGGATTTCCTGGTAATTCCGGTTCCCTGCAATTCTCTTTTTTAAAGCTTTGACTGCGTCCTTCGGTCTGGGGTCAAGGACACAAACAGCGATAATCACACACAGCTGCTATCACCCAGACACACACACACACTTTAAGATTTTATCAATTAGTGTCACAAGTAAACTTATATTAACACTGCAATGAAGTTACTGTGAAAATCCCCCAGTCGCCACACTCCAGCGCCTCTTAGGGTACACTGAGGGAGAACTTAGCATGGCCAATTCATCTAACCAGCACCTCTTTCGGATTGTGGGAGTAAGCTGGAGCACTCAGAGGAAACCCATGCCGACATGGGGAGAATGTGTAGACTCCACACAGACAGTGACCCAAGCCAGGAATTGAAGCCAGGTCCTGGCGCTGTGAAGCAGCAGTGCTAACCACTCTGTCACCATATACACACAGGAACAGACCAACACATACACACAGACACCCATACAGACTGACACAGGTGGACACTCTCACAGAGTCAAGCAATGGATACAATTTTAATTGAACAATATTTGTATTTTCTGGGTGTTAGGAATGAGATATGACTTTAAGGTTAAATTTAATTTATATTTCTGCAATTGTGTGTTAAGAAAATTGGAATTTTAGTTTCAGTTTAAAAGACAGTTGTATTTTAGAGGTTTTACAATGTTTAAAACAAGAAATCTATGCGTTTGCTTCGCAACCAGAGGTTACAGACATTACAATAACAGTTCTAGGTTAGCTGAGAGAAGGCGAGCCAGCTGGAAAAGGATTCACACGAGCTGCTGGAACAGGCAGAGCGTGCGTGCATGCGTGTATCGATGGCACAGTGGTACAGTGGTTCGCAGTGCTGCCTCACAGGCACAGCATGAGAACAGACTGCAGAGAACAGGTCCCAAACTAAAGAACACGACAGTCCTGAAACCAGGAACAGATTTTCGTCAAAGGAGGGAACAAAAATCGGGAAAAGAGTCCTGTTCCGTGAAGTTAAGGGGGAGGAGCAAAAACCCCAAGTTAAAAAACAAGTTAAACCCCCAGGGTCAAGAGGGTGGCATGCTGGTTAGCACTCAGAGCGCCAGGGACCCAGGTTTAACTCTGGCTTCAGGTCACTGTCTGTGTGGAGTTTGCACCTTCTTCCCATGTCTACGTGGGTTTTCTCCAGGTGCTCCGGTTTCCTCCCACAATTCAAAGATGTATGAGTTAGATTGATTGGCCAGGCTAAATTGACCCAAGTGCCCGAGGGATTAACAGGGTAAATATGTGGAGTTATGGGAATAGGGGCTGGGTGGGATTGTGATCGATGCAGACTCAATGGGCTGAACAGCCTCCTTCTGCACTGTAGGGATTCTATGACAAGGGTGAGACATGCGTGTGGAAGATGGAGTTAGAGTGGCACAGCAGTTAGCACTCCTGCCTCACAGCGCTACACATGCACACGTGCGCACGCACACAGAGGCAAGCTCACTGCTGACTCTAGCACGCTGGCTCTTAGCCCAACACAGTGACCTGTAACCTCAGCCTGCTGACCCCTGACCTCATACCCAATCATGGATTGCTGACCCCACCAACCCTGGCACAGTGGCTAACATCCTGACCCCATCACCTTTATTCCCAGCCCTTTAACCCAAGCAATCTTAGCATACCCCTCCTACCGCCCACCCTGCCCATCCACGCACACAGCCCTGCGCGCGGACTCACACAGAGACACTTGCACATACACTCACTAGTGCACTCAGACATACCAAACGAACACTCTCCCACACAGCGTTAGGCAATAGGTTTAGCTTTCAGGAAGTGATATTTGTATTTTTTGAGTGACACACCAGAAGGCTGACCTCTGCTCGACCTCACTCACATTCAGTGTTCTGAACTCCGACCTCTGGCATTTTGCCCTCTGATGTCTGTGACATTGTGTGTCCCTCTCTGCCGGGTCAGATTGTGGAACACATTAACAGTATCACATAATCACATCAATCTCACAATGTGTTTGTTTTGTAAATGATGGAAGTTTAAACTTGCCTCAACAACCTGCAAGCATTCCGAGGCTCAGAAACTCCCAGAGGCTCGGGAAGGATGCAACCGGGGAAAATTCACAGTCCTTCACCCAATATCTCTTAATCCCAGTGTATACTCTGTGAGCCCCTCAATCGCACTGCATTCTATCCATGTACACACTGATCAAAAGTGCATTCTGTGTACCCCTCAATCCCAGTGTACACCCTATGTGTACCCCTCAATCCAATGCACTCTATCCATGTACACACGAATCAAAGTGCACTCTATCCATGTACACACGAATCAAAGTGCACTCTATCCATGTACCCCTCAATCCCAGTGTACACTCTTCATATAACCCACAGTCCCAGTGTACATCTTCCATGTAACCCTCAATCACAGTGTACACCCTCCATTTAACCCTCAATCCCAGTGCACACCTTCCATTTAACCCTCAATCCCAGTGCACACCTTCCATATACTCTCAATCCCAATGTACACGCTACGTGTACCCCTCAATCCCAATGCACTCTATCCACGTATACATTAACCTCCGTGCACTCTATCTGTGTATCCCTCAATTGAAGTGTACACCCTCTGTATACACCTCAATCCCAGTGTACTCTATGTATGTATCCCTCAATTGCAGTGTACTCTGTGTGTGTACCCCTCAATCCCAGTGTACTCAATGCGTGTACACTTCAAGTCTACTCTATGGGTATATACTTCAATCCCAGTTTACCAGGATGCTGCCTGGTATGGAAGGTCTGAGTTACGAGGAGAGGTTAGGCAAATTGGGACTGTTTTCCTTAGAAAGACGTAGACTTAGAGGAGATCTAATAGAGGTGTACAAGATTATGAGGGATATAGGTAGAGTAAACAGGGTTAAGCTTTTTCCTAGGATGGACTCGAATAGCACGAGGGGTCACGGGCTTAAGGTGAGGGGGGTAAGATATAATTTGGATGCCAGAGGGAGTTTTTTTTACACAGAGGGTGGTGGGGTATGGAATGCGCTGCCAAGTAAAGTGGTGGAGGCAGGCACTCTGGAGTTAGTTAAGAAATACTTAGATGAGCACATGAACAGAATGGAAACAGAGGGGTATAGAAAACTGATTTAAAATAGGATCATGAGCTTTGGGAGTCCCTGGGAAGTGTGTAAATAGATGATGATATTGATGTGCTTGTTTTTATCCTACAGGTGCTTTGGTCCACCTTGTTGTCTAATGAGGGGCATACACGCGATGGGTCATGAGAGGGCTGCTCTTGGATTTTTTTCGAGAGTATCCTAGTGCTTCACGTCGTTAGCGTACGCTTGACCTGGACCATTTGATGGGCAACACGACAGCTCAGTGACTATCGCTGTGCTGTGCAGATACATGGATTTGGGCCTGTGTCTGTGGGAGTTTGCGCATTCTCCCCGTGCTTGCGTGGGTTTTCTCCGGGTGCTCCGGTTTCCTCCCACATCCCAAAGATGTGCTCTTAGGCTAATTGGCAAAACAAATTCTCCCTAAATTGTCTCAAATTTGGTTTTTAATCCATAGATCTATAAACATGGACAGAGATCACGGGTAGAGGTGGGAACATTGGGGTGGTGGTGTGGGCTCATTGGGCCAAAGGGCCTGTTTCCCGTGCTGTTTTGTTCTTTGTTCTTTGTACTTTGTACTCTATATGTGCATCCCTCAATCCACATGCTCAATGTGTGTACCTATGCCCTCCCTACCCCCCCACCTCCTGTCAGTGAACTCACCCCTCTTTGTTGATGATGTCATGGATGAGGTTGAATTGGGCCCAATCAGAAGTTTTCTGTGTTCCGACAGTGGCTTTCTCTGAAAAAGCAAATCTTTTTCCATTAATCTCAGTAATAAACAAACAATGACTTCAATGCTGGGTGGAGTCTGGAACAACACCGACCTTTCAGCCTGGGCTCTGGGCTCGAGTCCAGGTAACTGCAATGAAAGCCCCTCTATCCTTTCACATCTCTGCACAACTCACAATGCAGCAACGGCAAGACAATCTGCGTTCAGTTACTGAATCAAATCCCAGAGCAACAGATCTCCCATCAACAGCAACCCCATTCAGTCAGGCTGATGTACGAGTCTCAGTAATAACACAGTGACACAGTAATACGAGAGCTAAGACACATTGTTATAGTGTAAATGGAAATTTAACTCTTGTTATACCTACCCTGGGAGTATTTGATGGGGGACAGTGTAGAGAGAGTTTTACTCTGTATCTAACCCTGTGCTGTACCTGTCCTGGGAGTGTTTGATGGGGGGACAGTGTAGAGGGAGCTTTACTCTGTATCTAACCTGGTGCTGTACCTGTCCTGGGAGTGTTTGATAGGGACAGTGTAGAGAGAGCTTTACTCTGTATCTAACCCCGTGCTGTACCTGTCCTGGGAGTGTTTGATGGGGACAGTGTAGAGGAAGCTCTACTCTGTATCTGAACTTGTGCTATTACTGTTCTGGGACTGTTTGATGGGGGGACAGTGTAGAAGGAGCTTTACTCTGTATCTAACCCCGTGCTGTACCTGTCCTGGGAGCGTTTGATGGGGACAGTGTAGAGGAAGCTTTACTCTGTATCTGAACCTGTGCTATTACTGTTCTGGGAGTGTTTGATAGGGACAGCGTAGAGGAAGCTTTATTCTGTATCTAACCCCGTGCTATACCTGTCCTGGGAGTCTTTGATGGGGACAGTGTAGAGGGAACTTTGCTTTTACCCATCTCCCTACCTCCTCTTGTCCCTCTTAGTAAAGTCACTGAGTAGAAATGTAAATATCCCCATTGGGATTTCAGATTCTGGCTGTGAAACTAGCTCCGAGAATTCCCATTCGATCCATTCCAGTGGTCTAACTGTGTCTGTTACCTCTGATAAGAGTCATCTCCCCTCAGGGTCCTCCAGCAACTCTGAGCTTCCATCATGGACCAATCACAGCTCCTATTCCCATTCCCACTCACCCTGGGAATGAGGCACTTCACTCCGAGGAACCGCTTTGTCCGGCTGAACAATTCCACACTGTGTTTACCACTCGCTCCCCGACACGTTCACTTTAACTGCAAATCACATCCCAGCCTCCAGGCCTCTACATCAATGTCTAGCCAACAGAGGAGGAGAGGTCCTTAACAAGTCAGAAGGGGGGCATTCAGCCCATTGGGTTAATGCTAGCTCTCTGAAGAGCATTTAGTCAATCCCATTACCCCCGCTCCATCCCCTTATCTCTGCAAGTTTATTTCCCTCAAAAACCCATTCAATTTCCTCTTGAAACCATCCACTATCTCCACTTCCGCCCCTACCCCCACCCACAGAGGAGTGAGTTCCAACTCACTCCCCACCGCTGTGTAAAATCTTCCCCCCACCCCCATCTGCCCCCGTATCTCTTACTCCAAACCTTGTTTGTGTGCCCCTGGTCCTCGTACAATCAGCAAATTGGAACCTTATTTAAACCCATCATCACCTCGCCGACCTCAGTCTCCATCTTGCTGCAGGGATAACAATCCCAGCCTCTCCCAGCACCTTGTGGATCGAATCCCTCTTCCCTGGATCCTGTAAATGTATCCCTCAACTCTTTCAAGGACACTCGCGTCTTTTCTTAAGGTAGTGATGAGAACTGGATACATTATTCTAGTCTGTGTTTGAACTCAATGCCACAATTTACGAAGCCCGAGATCCTGTTCGCTTTGTTAACCACTCTCTCACTGTTTCCCACCACTCCAAGGGTGAGATTGTTAAAGCTGCACTCCCTCAGCACTGACCCTCTGACAGTGCGGCACTCCCTCAGCACTGACCCTCTGACAGTGCGGCACTCCCTCAGCACTGACCCTCTGACAGTGCGGCACTCCCTCAGCACTGACCCTCTGACAGTGCGGCACTCCCTCAGCACTGACCCTCTGACAGTGCGGCACTCCCTCAGCACTGACCCTCTGACAGTGCGGCACTCCCTCAGCACTGACCCTCTGACAGTGCGGCACTCCCTCAGCACTGACCCTCTGACAGTGCGGCACTCCCTCAGCACTGACCCTCTGACAGTGCGGCACTCCCTCAGCACTGACCCTCTGACAGTGCGGCACTCCCTCAGCACTGACCCTCTGACAGTGCGGCACTCCCTCAGCACTGACCCTCTGACAGTGCGGCACTCCCTCAGCACTGACCCTCTGACAGTGCGGCACTCCCTCAGCACTGACCCTCTGACAGTGCGGCACTCCCTCAGCACTGCAGTGTGGAATCAGTCTCAAGTCTCTGCAGAGAAACCTGAAGCCACAATTTTTGGCCTATAGACATGAGAGAGCAAGACAGAGACCTGGAGAGAGACAGAAATACGCACTGAACTACAACTGAATCTTTACTTTTTAAACAATGAGGCACTGGAACTCCCTGTGAACCTAGTAAACAGGACTCAGAGTAAGGCCACCAGGAAAACAAATGTAGTGTCTCGATGTTGCATCGGTTCCTGCACGATTTCCATTGCTAATTCCTGATGCAAATTATAGTCAAAGTGAGTTTTCCAGCTAGTCACTAAGTTTCTGAAAGATATCCCAGAGCAGGAACAACAAAAGAGAGAAAATAAGCCAGCACCTGAATACAAACACACCTAGTTCAATCTATATCACAAAACAATTCACAGGAATACATTCAGGTATAAAACTGACCCGGAGTCAAAAGAATAACAAATGCTGGTCTTGCTAGTGACAACCACAATCCATTGGAACAGAGATACCAGGACAGGTGATTACAATAGCTAATTTTACCTGAAGGACGACAGACTAAGGGATTTCTGGAGGGAACTCTGAGTATAGGAGCCCACGGCAGCTGAGGGCACAGTTGCCAATGATGGGCATAGGAAGCAAGACATTCATGAGAGGCGAGGATTAGAGGAGTGCGGAGATCTCAGAGGCCCAGAGGACTGGTGGGGGTTACAGTGCAGAGAGATGGAGCAGTTCTGAAGACTATGAACCTGTGAGTGAAGTATCCAGGCTCAGAGCCTTATCTCGCTATAAACCGCCAACTCTGGCAGAATTGGGCTGTTCAATGCGAATCCACATCACCAGACAGACCCCAGTAAAGGGACAAGACTCCCCCGGCACTCAGGGTGGGTACAGGAGAGGTGGGTGGGGGAAACTCTTCTTAGAGACACACCCATTTCTGTTAACTCTGCAAACAGCTGGGCACAGAGGAGACATTTCACTCCAGAATCGACAGCAGCACAAACAGTGAGCAGTTTTCCAATAGCTTCTTACTAAACATAGGAAAATATTCCATAGGAAGTAGACAGCATAGTGGCACAGTGGATAGCACTGCTGCCTCACAGCGCCAGGGACCCAGGTTCAATTCCCAGCTTGGGTCACTGTCTGTGTGGAGTCAGCACATTCTCCCCATGTCTGCGTGAGTTTCCGTTTTCCTCCCACAGTCTGAAAGACTGTTGGGTTAGAATTTGGTCACGTTAAATTCTCCCTCAGCGTACCTGAAAAGGTGATAGGATGTGGCGACTAGGGGATTTTCATAGTAATTTCATCGCAGTGTTAATGTAATAGATAAAAACTGGGACTGTCGCTTTTATTTGCATTTCAGGCATGCCAAAGGAAAAATCACCCAAGGAGTTTTTATAACGCTTGAAGTAAGCAGAGCCCTTGCTCTTGTCCAAACGGACACTCTCTACGTAACATCTCCTGACCCTCCTCCTGTTCCCAGTCACTGCTGCAGGGGAGAGAGTGGACAGGAGGCAGACTGATGGGTGCGCAGTTGTGGTTCAGAGTGGGGGAAGTACACAGCAGCCTTCCCTGAGGGTCAGCGTCAGAGCCACTGGCCCTTACAATAAATATCGATGATATCATTGTGTGTGCGGGATTTCATTCCGAAGCTTACAGGTGACATGAGGTTCTGAAATGTTCAGGAGGATTGTAACAGAGTTCAGGAGGACACGGGGTAAAATAGGTAGACCGGTGGTTCAACAGATTCAACTTAACGCAGAGAAGTGCAGAGTGATACATTTTGGGAGGAAGAACAGACAGAGACGATATGAAATGAAGAGTACAATTATAAAGAGGATGCAGGTTCAGAGAGAGCTGGTGGTTTGTGTATCAGAGAGTTAGATAGGGTGGACAGTGAGAACCTTTTTCCTCAGATGGTGATGGCTAACATGAGGGGAAGGAGCTGTAAATTAAGGAGTGGTAATTATAGGAAGAATGTCAGAGGTAGGTGTTCTACTCATAGGGTAGTAAGGGCGTGGAATGCCCTGCCTGCAGCAGTTGTGGACTCGCCAACTTTAAGGGTGTTCAAATGGTCAGTGGATAGGCATATGGATAACATTGGAATAGGTTAGGATAGAGGGTCATTAGATTGGTTCCATTGGTTGGGGCAACATCAAGGGCCGAAGAGCCTGTACTGTGCTGTAATGTTCTACGTTCTATTTTCTAAACTTCCGACAAATCGAGGAGATTGTCGAGAAAGTGTGTGCGCTCCCTTTAAGGTACAGAAGCAGAGAGATGATGCTAAACCTTCACAAACACCGAGTTCCACTACAGCTCTATGTCCAACTCACAGCACTAGATTTCAGGAAGAATGCCAGGGTCTCCCACGAAGGCTGCAGAGGAGATTTATTAATAAGGATGCGGCGGTGGGGAGCTTGCGAAATACTGGAGGAGTTGGGATTGTTCTCCTTAAGGCAGAGCTGGTTAAAGGACGGTTGGGTGGAGGGGTTACCATGGAGAGAATCTTTCTTGTAGTGGGAAAGTGAGTAGCCAGGAGACGTGGATTTACGGTGATTGGTGACTGAGTCATAAGTGAGTTGCTATGATTTACAACAAGCTTCCTGAGAGGCTGCTGGAAATTCATTAAATGATAACGTCAAATCGGGAATTGGGTAAATATCAAAGAGAAGGTAAATATTTGCAGAGTTAATCAGTGTTTCCCAGCCTTTTGTGTGTCACAGTACATCTCGAGATATATAACAATCTGAGACACACCTCCATTTTCTTCATCTTCTTCCTTTACTGGGAACATAGACTTTAACTTCTCCTTGGTTTTAGAAACACAAAAATGTAGAAACTAGAAGCAGGAGGAGGCCATTTGGCCCTTTGAGCTCGCTCCACCATTCATTTTGATCATGGCTGATCATTGAATACAATATCCTGACTCCCCCACCGCCCCCATTCTCTCCCCTCCCCTCCCATATCCCCTGATCACTTTCACCCCAGGAGCGATATCTAATGTCTTCTTGAAATCAGACAACATTTTGGTCTCAACTACTTTCTGTGGGAGTAAATTCCACACATTCACCACCCTCTGGGTGAAGAAATTTCTCCTCACCTCAGTCCTAAAAGCTTTACCCCTTATCCTCAAACTATGAACCTTAGTTTTGGACACCCCCACCACCCAGAACATTCTTTTTGAATCTACCTTTCTAAGTTTCTATGAGATCCCCTCTCACTCTTCTAAACTCCAATGAATATAATGATAGTCTCTCCTCATATGACAGACCTGCCATCCCAGGAATCAGCCTGGGAAACCTTCGCTGTGCTCCCTCTATAGCAAGGAACATCCTTCCTCAGACAAAGACACCAAAACTGCACCCAATGTTCCAGGTGTGGCTTCACCAGCACCCTATACAATTGCAGCAAAATATCTCTATCCCTATACTCACATCCTCTCCCTATGAAGGCCAACATACCATTTGCCTTCTATTTTCTGGTTCCACTTTATCCATCCTCCTTGTTACATCCTCAAAGTAAATTTGTCCAACATGATTTCTCATTCACAGAATCCTGGAGACTCTGCCTGATTATGTCCTGATTCTCCAATATCCTGCTCTTACCCTCACTTAACTGGCATACAATTTTGATTTGATTTGATTTGATTTGATTTATTATTGTCACATGTGTTGGAATGTATTGTTTCTTGCACGCTACAGACAAAACATACTGTTCATAGAGAAGGAAGGGACAGCGTATAGAATGTAGTATTATAGTCATAGAATTGTCAGAGAGTTGGAATAGTGTTTTAGTAGAATGAGACTCTGAGAGAAACAATAAAGTGGAACAGAAAGACAGATGAGGATCTCTCGGGGAGTGGGAATCGGAGCTGTGTTGGATGTATGTTGGGTTGGAATAGTTTCATATTTCATAAGTAAAGAATCAACGCAGAGTCATTGGTCAAAGTCCCCCCTTTGAGTTATAAACTTCTACCATTCTACAGATAGTGCTCCTGAAATCCACTTCTCCCAGTTCAGGGCATCCAATACAAATAGATTTCTGTTATCTTACTCTGAAAAATAGCTTTGATTATTAATTAACTTAGTTCTAAGTCTTAGTTCTTAGTTCTTAGTCTGCTTGCTCCTATTCCCTCTCATCCCCACCACCCCATTTCCTCCCCAAGGGTATGAGGGACATGGCCAGGAGTGGTGGGAGGGGGAGAGGTTGATTGCAGTTGTGATCACAGCGTCCTTTGCCCCAATCTCTGAGCAGCTGGGTTTAACTGGGTGTTTAAGTCCCATTCATTTTATAATGGTGTGAATCGCACCTTTTCTTAGCCACTCTCTCCAAGGAGAAACACGCTGGCATTCTCGACAGAAACAACACTGGCATTTTGTTTGGTGAGATTTACCCGTAAAGACCAAAACCAGACTAAATGTGTAACTCTGGTAAAAGGGCAGAATGTAACAGGTCTTGGGAACATTGCTGTAATTCACTCCATGTCTTAAAATCGTTCTCCTGTCCTTAATTATTCTCGGAATTTAGAATGGAAGCATGTCGATTGATGTTAGAATGGAGAATGTCAACGTAAACATGTCACGCTGTAATTGCAGCTATTTGCCAGCGGCAACACTATAGTAGAGGCACTAGGCTTGGGTTATGGGGACATTTACTTAGCAATACTGAGTGTGGGCCCAGTTAATATGTTCCCAGCCATGTGACCTAGGACTGAATAAAACACAATTCTAAGCAGCAACTCTGGTGGGATTTTCGCCTCTCACTGATAGGAATATTCGGGTTAATTCTTCAGAACAACTGAGAGATCTATCCTGGAGATTTCATTTAAATAGCGCCTTTCACTTCCTCAGGATACCCTGGAGCACAGAAGATGTGTAATCACTGGTGTTTTGTTTACACACAGCAAGGATTGGATAGTAAATACTGTTGATTGAGGGATAAATAGGGTCACAGAGCATGGAAACAGGCCCTTTGGCCCAACTTGTTCATGCTGCCCACTGTTTAACATTCAGTTAGTCCCAATTGCCCGTGTTTGACCCTCTGTACCAATCTTGCTCACGTGACTGTCTAAATTAGAGCAATAGGGATCCTCCCACTCGCTCTCCCACACGGTGGCACGGGACACTTCATAGGAGCTTTGTTTTAACCTCTCAACCAAATGCCAACACCACCAACAGTGCAGCACTCCCTCAGTGCTGTTACGGGGATTTTTGTATCTTATCGCTGGAGTGATGTTTAAACTCGCAGCTTCTGACTCCGGACAGAGACAGAGATAGAGCTATCCACTGAACCAAATGTGACACTTGGACCAAACCCTGCAATGAAACTGTGGGTTGACTGTCAACATTCCAATGCCACACGTGAGATTTCCTGGGATGCAGGGATCGCTGTGATCCGAGATCATCCCGCATGCCTGCTCCCATCCTCAATATTCCTGACAGCTGCTCAATTCCTTAGGATCAGGAAGCAGGGAGTGCAGAAACATCTGGCACACTTCACCCAGCAACCTAAACACAGCTGTA
This sequence comes from Sphyrna mokarran, assembly GCA_024679065.1. Lineage (NCBI taxonomy): Eukaryota > Metazoa > Chordata > Chondrichthyes > Carcharhiniformes > Carcharhinidae > Sphyrna > Sphyrna mokarran. The sequence continues at coordinate 4,563,149 of JAGIQG010000021.1, read as the reverse complement.
CGCTTCATATTAACACTGACACCTCATACCAGCCTTGTTATTAAAGCCCTGGTATACTGTTACACCCCACATGACAACACCGTTATTGAACATGGTGCACCATTGATAAAATACACTTTCTCCAACGTGAGCCACAGCCCAGAGAGTCACGCTGCTATCTCAGAGACAGAGACATGTGGCTTCCAGCCCCTCTCCAGCCTGTCAAATAGCCAGGGATGGCTCCTCACACTGCAGCACTGACCACTGCACGGTCAGAGACAGCACCTCTTTAAATGACACATTAAACACAGGCCATGCCTGCCCCCTCAGCAGGGGAACGTCTGAAGAAACTGGTGTCCGAATCATTATTTATTCCTCAATATCACATTGAACGAAATGGACATGATTGCATCATCATTTTTGGGAGCTTGCTGTGCGCTGACTGGCTCGTGAGGTTCTTCCACCATTACCATGAGGGCACGTCATTGGCCAAAATCATTTTGGCCGTTCTAAAATCGTGAAAAGTAAAATATAAATCAATCCACTTTCACAGCATTGCACTGCACTCTCCACAGCTATTCCGCGGGATGGGGAGTGATTGTAACCCCGTGCTGTACCTGTCCTGGGAGTGTTTGATGGGGACAGTGTAGAGGGAGCTTTACTCTGTATCTAACCCTGAGTTGTACGTGTCCTGGGAGTGTTTGATGGGGACAGTGTAGAGGGAACTTTACTCTGTATCTAACCCTGAGTTGTACGTGTCCTGGGAGTGTTTGATGGTGGACGGTGTAGAGGGAGCTTTACTCTGTATCTAACTCCGTGCTGTACCTGTCCTGTGAGTGTTTGATGGGGTCAGTGAAGAAGGAGCTTTACTCTATATCTAACCCTGTGCTGTACCTGTCCTGGGAGTGTTTGATGGGGACAGTGTAGAGGGAGCTTACTCTGTATCTAACCCTGTGCTGTACCTGTCCTGGAAGCGTTTGATGGGGACAGTGTAGAGGGAGCTTTACTCTGTATCTAACCCCGTGCTGTACCTGTCCTGGAAGTGTTTGATGGGGACAATGTAGAGGGAGATTCACTCTGTGCTGTATCCGACTGTGATGATTGAGTGAGAAGTCTCACAACACCAGGTTAAAGTCCAACCAGTTTATTTGATAGTAAACCCACAAGCTTTCAGGATTTGCCCCTTCGTCAGGTGAGTGGAGACTCCCCAATCACCTGACGAAGGGGCAATCCTGAAAGCTTGCGGGTTTACTATCAAATAAACAGGTCTAACTTTAACCTGGTGTTGTGAGACTTCTTACTGTGTTTACCCCAGTCCAATGCCTACATCTCCACATTGTGATGATTGATTCGGGGGTATAATCTTTTTGTTGGTGCTATGTCCCTTGTGTAACATAAAAATATAAATATATCAGAGGCTGCAACTATGCAAACACTCATTGGCACATCAGACCCATCACAACATTTGGAATCCAAAATAAAAACAGAAATCTCTGTAAACACAAAGCAGGTGAACCCAAAACACTGAACTCTGTGACATCCCCAGCTACTGACATTGTGCAGATGGGATTATTTAATTAATCATAGATTCTGCACCATGTTTTTCGCAGCTATGTTTTCAAACCAACAAATTCTACACAAGAAGATCATTAATAGATTCACGAGGGTTGCCAATTCAGTTTAAATTCTCAGTTCTAAGGGATGAAGGGATTGTTGTGAATGTTTTGATCACTATCGCATCAAGCTCAAGGTTTTCCATCTGACATACTCAAGGGCAAAATGATGGAATAGAGAGTTGTGTGTCCGGGTTTCCCCGATGGTGCTGTGTTAGGGTGGGATTGAGAAATTACAAAGGGCCAGAGACAGACTGAGTGGGATTGACAGAAATCGATGCTAGGAATCAGAGACAAATCAGAGTATCTTCTTTGCAGCAAAAGACCAAAAAGGGGAGGAAGTGCAAAGGGGAACAGGTGTTACTGTAAACACATCACTGAAAGCTGCCTCATGGGTATAAAATATTACCGAAAACACTCCTGTAAGCTCAGCCTTCCTCTCAAAAAAGGGTCTGGAATTCAGAAGTGCCAAGAGCTGTGCTTCCGACCCCCATCTGCGGAAATCATATTCTAGGCCCCTCACCCCCTGAAATGTCTATTGGTGTAGGTGAGGGCAGATTTACCTGAATGATAACAGGAGTTAAAGGGTTAAGTTATGGGGGCAGGTGCCACAAACATCTCTACATTCCCCCGAGTGTCAATGTTTTTCCGCTGATGGGATTCAGGTGCTCATATTGCTGCCAATATCTTACAGGGTAAATGTTGAAGGACTATTTGCTCTGCTGTTGCAGAAGTGGGAAGGGGGGGAGGGGTGTACTGGTAAGGGGAGGGTTGGCACTGTGGGTGGAGGATGGTATTGTGGGTGGGGGGAGGCGATACTGTGAGTAAAGGGGGGGGGGGCACAGGAGTCCAGAACAAAGAGGGCAGATCCCAAAATTGTGAGGCAGGCTGTTGTGGGGAATTGTCAGGATGAAGTTGCAATGGAAAAATGGGAATCTGGAACTCTCTCCCATTACAAAGGTAGCAGACTCTGGAGGACAATCAGAAAGCTGAAGTGATTAGACTTTTGTTTAGGAAAGGGTCAGGGGCCAAAATAAGGGTTCTTGTTGAGATGTTCTCCATGTTTTAATTTTTGGGGGCTCCCTTATCACTCTCACTAACTCCTTTACTAATTAATGCATTCACATAGCAACATTACCCTCAGTATGTGTGTGGTCACCTAGAATCAGAGATTCCCCACAGTGCTGAAGAGGCCATTCGGCCCACTGGGTCTGCACTAACTCTCTGACAGAGTATTTTACCCAGGCCCACTCCCCCATTCTATAACCCTGTGCATTCAATCCATTAATCCCCCCAACCCACACATCCTGGGATACCTGGGAGAATTTAGCATGGCCAATCCACCTAACTTACACATCTTTGTACAGTGGGAGGAAACTGGAGCATCCAGAGGAAACCCACACAGATACGGGGGAAATATGCAGACTCCACACAGACAGTGACCCGAGGCTAGAATCGAACCTGGGCCCCTGGTGCTGAGAGGCAGCAGTGCTAACCACTTTGTCACTGTATGGGACACTTAAAGGAACAAATTAGACAAATTCATCAATATCCTCAATGATAATCACTGCTCCGGTAAACTTAAATCCACAACACACGAGCAAAGCAACTATTTCCCAGACAACACCATTTAAACTGGCACAGAGAAGCAGATAGAAATTAGTAATGACAGGCATACATTTCAACATCAATAGCCTTCGCCCCAAACACACCTTCTGTGGGCTGGTGAAGTCACAATGAACACATCTACATCACGCGTCCACAGAGATTTAAACAGCACAATTACTGCCATTATTAATGTATTTCAGACTGACCTTAACTCAGATTGAAGTTTAACAATTGATCGAGTGTTTATACTGATTGATAGTTGCCAGTGGAAGATAATTCCAAACTCCTGGCAGCCTGTGTGCGCGAGAGTCTCCTCCTCTGACTCCTATTTAATCTAACTTTAAATTTTCAATGATACTCCCTTGTCTTACACTCCTCGAGATGAAACGATCACTTATCCCATCCGGTGATATACCACATCACGGTGACTACGTTTCCAAAGTACTTCATTGACCAAAGCACGTTAGGATGTTCGAAGTCATGAAAAAGCAGCATGCAATTGAGCAGCATGGTGGCACAGTGCTTAGCACTGCTGCCTCACAGTGCCAGGGTCCTGGGTTCAATTCCCAACTTGGGTCACTGTCTGTGCGGAGTCTGCACGTTTTCCCCATGTCTACATGGGTTTTCTCTGGGCACTCCAGAGGATAGGACCTGGGTGGGAGTGTCAAGCATCCCTTTTAGTGAAACAGTCGGATTTGCACCAACCCAATTAAATTTGGAAACTTCCGTATTTTCCAGCATTTGCTTAACACTCAGTTGATATTCTGTTGAGTGAACATTGTCCATTAAGGGCCGATTGTTGACCTAACACTCAATTGTTACTTCCTTATTCAATGTGTTCATAAAAAATAATACTGTTAATGTGTCACACTAATATATCCCCAACATAACCTCCCACAGTCTAAAGATGCGCGGGTTAGGTGGATTGGCCATGCTAATAACAGACGGATGAGCTAAGGTAAATACATGGGGTTAGGGCTGGGTGGGATTGTGGTTGATGCAGACTCAATGGCCTCCTTCTGCACGGTAGGATTCAATGAACTCTATTAAAATGTAGATTGCTCGTTATTGTTTGGGATCTGACTGCAAAATAACTGCACCGCATGCAGTCACTGCCCATCAATGATTCAATGTGTGTGACACAGTGAGCTGTGATAGTGCACAAATGCAAATCATTCTTGTGAAACAAAACTGTTCAGAATTAAATTATTCATTTATCTTTTAGTGTCACAAGTAGGCTTATATTAACACAGCAATGAAGTTACTGTGACAATCCCCTAGGTGCCACACGCCGGTGCCTGTTTGGGGTACATTGAGGGAGAATTTAGCACGGCCAATGCACCCTAACCAGCACGTCTTTCAGACTGTGGGAGGAAACTGGAGCACCCAGAGGAAATCCATGCAGACGGGGACGGGAGGGGGAGGCATATGCAGACTCCACACAGTGATCCAAGCCGGGAATCAAAACCGGATCCCTGGCGCTGTGAGGCAGTAGTGTTAACCAGTGTGCCGCTGTGCCATACTTCCAATTGCTGCTCATTGCAATAGCAGCCACTGTATTTTTCCAAACATGGAGCCTTAAACTAAAAATGCCACATGCATTTGCAAAGCAATGTATGATCTCAATGACCTGTCTCTCAGTTTGTTGAATATCTCGATGCTATCTGCTGTAAAACCATTTGTTCCCCACTCCACTACCAGCCCTGGCAAAGTCTCTCTCACCACGTGCCCTGTGATGCCCTGCAGACTTTACCCCCCCCCCCATCCACTCAGTGTCCCACTTCTCTCATCACCCTGAGCTATGACAGTCCCTCCACATAGATTGTGAGCCAATCTCCCTCCTGTCAGTACCCCACCCCCTCAACATTCACCCCCCACCATCCAAATGCAGCACTCCCTCAGCCCTGACCCTCCGACAGTGCGGCGCTCCCTCAGCACTGACCCTCTGACAGTGCAGCACTCCCTCAGCACTGACCCTCTGACAGTGCAGCACTCCCTCAGCACTGATCCTCTGACAGTGCAGTACTCCCTCAGCACTGACCCTCTGACAGTGCGCAACTCCCTCAGCACTGACCCTCCGACAGTGCGGCACTCCCTCAGCACTGACCCTTGGGACAGTGCGGCACTCCCTCAGCACTGACCCTCCGACAGTGCGGCACTCCCTCACCACTGACTCTCTGACAGTGCGGCATCCCTCACCACTGACCCTCAGACGTGCGGCACTCCCTCAGCACTGACCCTCTGACAGTGCGGCACTCCCTCAGCACTGACCCTCTGACAGTGCGGCACTCCCTCAGCACTGACCCTCTGACAGTGCGGCACTCCCTCAGCACTGACCCTCTGACAGTGCGGCACTCCCTCAGCACTGACCCTCTGACAGTGCGGCACTCCCTCAGCACTGACCCTCTGACAGTGCGGCACTCCCTCAGCACTGACCCTCTGACAATGTGGCGCTCCCTCAGCACTGACCCTCAGACAGTGCGGCACTCCCTCAGCACTGACCCTCTGACAGTGCGGCACTCCCTCAGCACTGACCCTCTGACAGTGAGGGTTTCCCTCAGTTATTTTCTGAATTGTTTAAAGATTATTTTTCTAACACGGAAACAATTTCAGATTCTTTCCCGATCCCGGAACCCACTCGATCCCCGGATTCCCGATCCTTATGCCGGATTCCCCGAACTCCAATTCCGGATCCCAGTCCCGTGCTTCCCCACCCCCGGTCCCCGATCCCGGATCTCTCGCTTACCGATTAACCTCCCGCTCCGGGTGCTGAACGGATCCTTCGCCGCTTTTCCCAGAGACATTCCGGGAATGAGAGAGACTCCGGGAGTGAAAGACTGAGTGAGGGAAACTCCCAGTGAGAGAGACTCCAGGTGTGAGAGGTACTCCGGGTATGAGAGGGAGCCTGGGAGGGAGAGGGACTCAGAATGAAAGACACTCCGAGAGTGAGAGTCACTGAGAGTGAGAGACTGAGAGACTCTAGTGAGTGAGAGAGACTCTAAGTGAGAGAGTCACTGAGAATGAGAGGTATTCCGGGTGTGAGAGGGAGCCTGGAGTGAAAGAAATCTGGGAGTGAGAAACTCCAGTCTGAGAGTCACTGAGAGAGAGACTCCAGTGGTAAGAGAAACTCCGGTAGTCAGAGAGTCTCCAAGAGCGATGGAGACTTTTGAGAGTGAGAGATTCTGAGTGAAAGACTGAGTGAGAGAGACTCTGGGACTGAGAGACTCCAAATGTGAGGGGTCCTGGGAGTGAGAGATTCAGAGAATGAAAAAGACTCTGGGAGTCAGAGAGGCTTCAAGAGTGAGGAGATTCCAGGAGTGAGAGACTCCCAGTGAGAGACTGTGGGAGTGAGAGAGACTCCTGTTTACGATTGGTTCTCTCTGATATTAATACTGTGTGAAATTGGTTTTCTCTCGGATCATCCATTTCAGAACTCGCTCCGTCTGGATCAATCCAGTTTCAGATTGGCTCAGAGAATTAGTGCCAACTCGATGGGCTGATTGGCCTTCATCTACAGTTCTGGGATTTTACCATTCCACCATTAATAGAGAGGGAGTGCCGCACTGTCAGAGGGTCAGTGCTGAGGGAGTGCCGCACTGTCAGAGGGTCAGTGCTGAGGGAGCATCGCACTGTCAGAGGGTCAGTGCTGAGGGCGCGCCGCACTGTCAGAGGGTCAGTGCTGAGGGAGCGCCGCACTGTCAGAGGGTCAGTGCTGAGGGAGCGCCGCACTGTCAGAGGGTCAGTGCTGAGGGAGCGCCGCACTGTCGGAGGGTCAGTGCTGAGGGAGCGCCGCACTGTCGGAGGGTCAGTGCTGAGGGAGCGCCGCACTGTCGGAGGGTCAGTGCTGAGGGAGCGCCGCACTGTCGGAGGGTCAGTGCTGAGGGAGCGCCGCACTGTCGGAGGGTCAGTGCTGAGGGAGCGCCGCACTGTCGGAGGGTCAGTGCTGAGGGAGCGCCGCACTGTCGGAGGGTCAGTGCTGAGGGAGCGCCGCACTGTCGGAGGGTCAGTGCTGAGGGAGCGCCGCACTGTCGGAGGGTCAGTGCTGAGGGAGCGCCGCACTGTCGGAGGGTCAGTGCTGAGGGAGCGCCGCACTATTGGATTTACTGTTCTTCAGATGAGACATTAATCCAAGGAACCAGTTGCACTCACTGCCTCCCTGACAATGTGTAAATGCTTCTCTGGCCTCTGGGTTAAAGAATAACAACTCTTTTATGCCCAGTTTCTAGATCGATATAGAATAATGATAAGTACAGCACAGGAACAGGCTCTTCAGCCCTCCCAGGCAGTGCTGATCACGATGCCTTAACTAAACTAAAAAAAATTTCCTGCCCTTTTTCCGATCTTTTACCTCTCTTCTCTCTCCTCTCTCTTTTCATATGTTCATCCAGATGTCTTTTAAATGTTGTTAATGTGCCTACTTCCATCACCTCCTCTGGCAGTGTGTTCCAGGCTCCACCACTCTCTGCAGGAAAAACTTCTCCGCACATCTCCCTTAAACTTGCCCCTCTCAACTTTAACCTGTGCCCCCTTTGTAATTGACACATCCACCCTTGGAAAAAGCCTATCCACCCTGTCTATTCCTCTTATAATTCTGTAGACCCCTATCAGGTCTCCCCTCAGCCTCTGTCTTTTCAGTGAAAATAATCCTAATTTATTCAACCTCTCCTCATAGCCAACACCTTCGAGACCAGGCAACATCCTGGTGAACTTTCTTTGCACTCTCTGCAAAGCTTCTAGATCCTTCTAGCAGTGTGGTGACCAGAACTGCACGCAAAACTCCAAATGCAACCTAACCAGGGTTTTATATAGCTGCAACATGATTCCCCAACTCCTGTATTCTATCCCCTGGCTGATGAAAGCCAAATGCCTTCTTAATCACCTTGGCCCTTTCTGTTGCCACTTTTAGGGAGCTGTGAACATGCAGACCCAGATCTCTCTTTGTTTTAATGTTCCTAAGGATTCTGCCATTTACAATATAATTCTCTGTGAATTTGATAGTCCAAAATACATCACCTTGCATTTATCTGAATTGAACTCCGTCTACCATTTCTGTGCCCAAGTCTCCAATCTATCAATGGCCTGTTGTATCCTCTGACAACCCCTGACACTATCAGCAATTCCACCAATCTTTTTCTCATCCGCACACTTACTAATCGGGCCATTCACATTTTCTTCCAGATAATTTATATATACTACAAACAACATAGATGCCAGCACTGATCCCTGCAGATCACCAGGATATACAGATCTCCAAGCCCAGATTTATATCCATCTAGCCTGCCCACCCTGAATCCCATGTGATTTTAGTTTTTGTACCAGTCTACTCTATAGGATCTAGTCAAATACCTTACAGAAGTCCATATAAACCACATCTACAGCCCATCCCTCATCAATTATCTTTGTCACCTCTTCAAAAAAACTCAATCAAGTTGGTAACACATGACCTTCCCCATACAAAACCATGCTGCCTGTCACTAATCCATTTTCCTCCAAACGTACCTGTATCCTGTCCCTCAGTATCTTCTCCAAGAGCTTCTGCGGCACTGACGTTAGGCTCGTGAGTCTATAATTTCTTTGATTATCCCTGCTTCCTTTCTTAAACAAGGGCTATTTTTCAATTCTCTGGAATCTCGCCTGTGCTCAAAGAGGATGTGAAATGTATCTGTTAAGGGCTTACCTATTTCTCCCCTTGCCTCCCGCAGTAACCTGGGATAGATCCTATCCAGCCCCGGGGACTTATTTACCTTCACGCAATTTAGGATACTCAACTCTTCTTCCTTTAATATTCTCTCGAGCATTGACACATTTATCCCCAATCTCAACATCCGTCATTTCCTCCTCCTTGGTAAATACTGATACAAAGTACTCATTAAGGATTTGACCCACTTCCCGTGGTTCCCTGCATAACTTCCCTCTATTCCCTCTATTAAGTGACCTACTCTTTCACTTTCTTCACCAAAGAGGACACAAATCAGATCCCAGAAATGTTGGAGAATGCAAGATTTAGAGAGAGGAAGAACTAAGCGAGATCAGTATTATTAGAGAAATGATGCTGGAAATGTTGGTGGGATTGAAGGTGGATAAGTCCCAGGGCCTGGTAATCTAATCCCAGAGTACTTCAGGAAGTGGCTGTAGAATAGTGGATGCATTGGTGGCCATCTTCTGTAGATTTTGTAGATTTTGGAACAGTCCTTGCAGATTGGAGGGTAGTGAATATCTTTCCAATATTCAAAAAAGGGGCAGACAGAATACAGAGAACTATGGACCAGTAAGCTTCATATCGGCAGTGGAAAAAATTCTCGAATCCGTTATCAAGAACTTTATAGCAGAGCATTTAGAAAGCAGTGGCAGGATCAGGCAGAGTCAGCATGGATTTATGAAGGGGAAATCATGCTTGACAAATCTGTTGGAATTCTTTGAAGATGTAATTAGTAGAATTGACAAGGGGGAGCCAGTCGATGTGGTATATTTGGACTTTCAGAAAGCATTTGACTCTGTCCCGCACAAAAGATTATCATGCAAGATTAAAGATTAAAGAAGGAAGAGTATTGAGATGGACAGAAGACTAGTCAGCAGAGAGGAAACAAAGAGTAGGAATTAATGGGTGCTTTTCAAATTGGCAGGCAGTAACTAGTGGGGTGCCACAGGGATCGGTGCTGGGACCCCAGCTACTCAGAATATATATTAATGATTTGGATAAGGGAACAAAATATAACATCTCAAAGTTCGCAGATGATACCAAGTTGGGTGGGAGGGTGAACTGTGACGAGGATGCAGAGATCCTTCAGAATGGTGGACAGGTTGGGTGTGTGGGCTAATGCAGATGCAGAATAATTTGGATAAATGTCAGGTTATTCACTTTGGAAGCAAAATCAAGAATACAGATTACTACCTGAATGGCTGTAAACTGGGAGAGGGCAGTGTGCAGAGGGATCTGGGTGTCTTTGTGCATCAGTCACTGAAGTTAAGCATGCAGGTGCAGCAGGGGGTAAAGAAGGCAGATGGCATGTTGGCCTTCATTGCGAGAGGTTTCGAGTACAGGAGCAGGGATGTGTTGTTGCAGTTATACAGAGCCTTGGTGAGACCACACCTAGAGTATTGTGTGCAGTTTTGGTCTCCTTTTCTGAGGGAGGATGTTCTTGCTCTCGAGGAAGTGCAGCAAAGGTTTACCAGGCTGATTCCAGGGATGGCAGGTCTGATGTATGAGGAGAAATTGAGACAATTAGAATTATATTGAGAAGAATGGGGGGGGGGGTTCGAATCTCATAGAAACCTATAAAATTCTAACAAGACTAGACAGAGTAGATGTAGAAAGAATATTTCTGATGGTGGCAGGAGTCCAGAACCAGAGGGCACAGACTGAGGATATAGATTAGAGCAACACAGCACGGGAAACAGGCCCTTCGGCCCAACGAGCCCGCGCTGCCGTCATAACTATATAGTAACAATTCCATTATCCTATTCTAATTTTAGGTTATTCCTAATATGGAAGAGTCTCAATGTAGGGACAATTTGTTTCCCAATCAGCCTAAGAGCGAATTTTTTGGGATGTGGGAGGAAACCAGAGTGCCCGGAGAAAACCCACGCAACCACGGGGAGAACACGCAAACTCCCGCAGACACCGGCCCAATTCCAAGTGTCTGCACAGCTACAGCAATAGTCACTGAGCTGTCATGGTGCCCTTCAGATGGTCCAGATCAAGCACTCATTTACGACATGAAGCACCAGGCAACCCATGAATCAACATCCAAGAGCTGTCCTCGCACCACCTGCCGAATGCATGCTCCTTGTTGGTCAAGTTGGACCGAATTACCTGTGGAAAAAAAAAAGTCATGGTTAAACAGTCCTAATATATCCCTCTATCTGCATACCGCTCATGTGGCTGTCCAAGAGACCCTTAAACAGCCCTAGTGTGCCTGCTCCCACCACCTTACTCGGCAGCGCATTCCACACCCCCACTACCCTTTGTGTGAAAAACTGCCCTCTAATATTCGTCTTATACATAGCCCCCCTCAACCTAAGGCCATGACCCCTCGTCCTATCCATTTCTGAAGGTGGAAAAAGTTTACCACCATTTACTCTATCGATACCCCTTATAATCTTATACACCTCTATTAGATCCCCTCTAAGCCAACGTCTTTCAAGGGAAAACAACCCCAGTCTATTTAATTGTTCCTCATAAGACAGTCCTTCCATACCAGGCAGCATCCTGGTAAACCTCCTCTGCACTCTCTCCAAGGACTCCACATCCTTCTGATAGTACGGCGACCAGAACTGGACGCAGTATTCCAAGTGAGGCCTAACCAATGTTCTATACAATTGCAACATCAAACTCCTACTCTTGTATTCTATACCCTTTTCTATGAAAGCTAACATACTATAGGCTTTCTTTATCACCTTCTCCACCTGTGAAGACACCTTCAGAGACTTGTGAACCTGCATATAGGGGCTGAGATGAGGGGAAATTTCTTCACCCAGAGAGTGGTGAGTCTGTGGAATTCGCCACCACAGAAAGTAGTGGAGGCCAAAACATTGAATGTTTTCAAGAAGCAGTTAGATACAGCACTTGGGGCGAAGGGGATCAAAGGATATTGGGAGGGGGGGGTGGCGGGGAAGCAGGATTGATGTGGACGATCAGCCATAGTTATAATGAATGATAGAGCAGCCTCAAAGGGCTGAATGGCCTCCTTCTACTCCTATTTTCTATGAATACAAAAGTAGCAGGGTTATGCTTCAATAGATCAGATCTAAGCTCTGCAGTCCTTCCACGTCCATTCGAGAATGGTGCTGGACAAATAAACAACTCACTGGAGAAGGAGGCTCCAGAAATATCCCCGTCCTCAATGATGGAGGAGCCCAGCACAGCAGTGCTAAAGATAAGGCTGAAGCATTTGCTGCAGTTTCAGCCAGAAGTGCTGAGTGGATGATTCATTCCGGGCTCTTCCAGTAGTTTCCAGCATCTCAGATGCCAGTCTCCAGCCAATTCAATTCACTCTACGTGATATCAAGAAACAGTTGGAGGCACTGGATACTGTAAAAGCAATGGGCCCTGATAATATTCCAGCAATAGTACTGAAGACTTGTGCTCCAGAACTTGCTGCTCCCCCAGCCAAGCTCTTCCAGTACAGTTACAACACTGGCATCTACCCAAATTGCCCTGTACACAAAAAGCAGGACAAATCCAAGCGAGCCAATTACCGCCCAATCAGTCTACCCTCCATCATCAGTAAAGTGATGGAACAGCGCTATCAAGCAGCATCTGCTCAGCAATAACCTGCTCAGTGACACCTATTTTGGGGTTTCACCAGGGTCACTCAGCTCCTGACCTCATTATAGTCTTGATTCAAACAGGGACAAAAGAGCTGAATTCCAGAGGTGGGGTGAGAGTGACAGCCCTTGACATCAAGGCTGCATTTGAGTCCGAGCAAAACTGGAATCAGTGAGTAATGGGACAAATTCTCCACTGATTAGAGTCATACCTGGCACATAGGAAGATGGTTGTGGTAATGGATGGTTAGTCATCCCAGCTCCAGGACGTCTCTGGAGGAGTCCCTCAGGATAGTGTCCTCGGCCCAACCATCTTCAGCTGCTTCACAATGACCTTCCCTCCGTCATAAGGTGAGAAGTGGGGATGTTCGCCGACGATTGAAAGTTCAGAACTATTCACGACTCCACAGACACTGAAGCAGTTCATGTTCAAATGCAACAAGAGCTGGACAATGTCCAGGCTTGGGATAACAAGTGGCAAGTAACATTCATGCCATACAAATGCCTGGCAATGACCATCATAAATACAAGAGAATCCAACTAATACCCTTGGATATTCAACAGCATTGATAATCCTCTGTTATCAGTGCCCTGGGGGTTACCATTGACCAAAAATTGAACTGGACCAGCCAAATAAATTCTGTGGCTGCCAGAGCAGGTCAGAGATTGGGAATCTTGCAGTGAGTAACTCATCTCTCCACAGCCTGTTCACCATCTACAAGGCACAAGTCAGGAGTGTGATGGAATACTGCCCACTTGCCTGGATGAGTGCAGTTCCAACAACACTCAAGAAGCCCCACACCATTCAGAACAAGGCAGCCCCACTTGATTTCTGTCTCATCCACAAACATCCAATCCCCCCACCACCAATGCTCAGTAGCAGCAGTGTGTACTATCTCCAAGATACACTGCACAATTCACCAAACATCCTTAAGACAAGAAGAGCAGATATTTGGGCATAACACCATCTGAAAGGTGTGATATTATATAATATACATGGCATTATACCCAGTGACACATGGTATGTTATATAATGTACACAGTATTATTATTGTGAAGTTGTGTGGAGTAATTGTAGATCGGTAAATCGGTGTGTATTAAATTGTGAAATGCTCAGAGGATGAAGTATTGTGTGGTGCTTTAAAAAGGTGAAGCTTTTTTGTGCTTTGAAAGTTAAAAAATACAAGTACACAGGGAACCCAAAGTGTAACATTTATATTAAAAGGCCAAGCAGTAGTGTTACCAAGGCAACAGGCTTTCAGGATTTTGAATTATTTGAATTCAGCCAATCAATTTGAATTAGGCACTTAGATACTAAGAACCTATTAAATTTAAATCTGATGATTTTGGTAGCCTGGGACCAATCAGACTGTGGATGACATTGATATATTATAACAAATATAAAAAAAATGTGGCAGTGGGACAAAAGCAGAGAGTATCTACCAGAGTAACAATTCTTAGATTAGTTTCAGAGCAAAAGGGAATTGCTGGCTCTCATAGTCCCACTTATGTTTTAAGAGAAAGCATCACATTGACTGCGAAGGTACCAAAGAAGAAAAATTCCAGACAGAAGAATCAACAGAGAAGATCCAGGATATTCTAGAAGACATAAAACCTGGTTGTAATTTAGAGAGTGACTTTTTTTGTCACTTTTCAATTCCCATTGAATTTGGATTTATCTGAACAGCATCCCATTAGAATCATGATTAATTGGGTTTGTTAATAGTTGAATTAACTTGTTGATTGTTGGTTAGATAAATAAATAGAAGTTGATTTTAGAGAAAGTCTGGAGATTGCTAAAGAGCAGCTCACACTATTTCTCACTCACTTTTATATACTGTAGGGCTTTAAGTTGTTCAGTGTTAGTTCTCAGAGGGGAATCCAACTCCCCCTCCTAACATTATATCCGGAGATTCCACGGTAATATTCTCCATGTGAAATTTTATTTATTGGATTATTCCCTTCCTTCCACCACGACCAGGATTTGGCTGCGCCAACCAAGGCAGTGGGGACAGAAATCGAGTTCCTACAATCTCTCGTTCAGCTCCTGCTGGAAATCAGTCCGAGTTTGAGGATAAAAGAGGAAATAATGTGGCACGTGAGTCAATAAATTCTACATTTAAAAGTGTGATGGAAGACAATTGACTTTCATATTGGAACGAGGATAGATTGGAAAGATTGGGATTGTTCTCCTTGGAGAGGGAAAGTTTGGAGGAGAGTTGATGGAAATGCTCAAAATCATGAGGGGGCTGAACAGAATAGACAGGGAGAAACTGTTCCTGCTCGGAAAAGGATCAAGAACGAGAGGACACAGATTTAAATGATTTACAAAAGAAGGAAAATGAGACTCATGTTGCACTGGACAACACTCCCCTCATGTGGCCATTCTGTGGAGGTGCAGCTTTGTCTGTTTCTAAATACCTGGGCTCAGGTGTTTAAACATGATTATTCCAGTCGATACCAAGGAACAAATCACCTGATTATTCAAATCAAGTATGTGTGCATTCAGTTCCAGTAAGGCCTTGATCACTGGCTGGTGTCTGGCGCCTGCTGTTGTAACGGACCAGAGTGTTTAATTTGGAATTGGTTTAGCGGGTTTGATGCTGAGAGAATTTGTGGGAATGTTTTGTTTCTTTGTTATGGGGAACGTGACAGAGAGAGAAGCTGCAGAGAGGGGGAGGTGGCGTGTCTGCAAAATAGAATCATAGAATTCCCTACGGTGCAGAAGGAGGCCATTCAGTCCACTGAGTCTGCACCAACCACTATCCCATCCAGAACCTATTCCTGTAGGTCTACATATTTACCCTGTTAAACCCCTGATACTGGGGGCAATTTAGCACAGTCAGTGCACCTAACCAGCACATCCCTGGGGCTGTAGGAGAAAACTAGAGCACCAGGAGGAAACCCATACAGACACGGGGAGAACATACAGACTCCATATTTATCAAAAGCTAGAAATTGGCCTCGGATCCCTGGAGCTGTGAAACAGCAGTGCTGCCCACTGTGTCTCTGTGCTGCCCCCACTGTGTCTCTGTGCTGTCAGCATCTAACAACTGGGAGAACGGCTTATTCCTGAGTTGAGGATTGTTATTTTCAATAATTCCTGGATGTCAGGAAATCCTCGTTTTAATTGCTTCACCATTGGTGGCCATGCCTTCAGCTGCCTGGATCCCTCAGCTTCAGAATTCCCTCCCTAAACCATAGCTCAGAGTCCCAGAATGAGGCCATTCAGCCCATTGTGTGTGCAGCAGCACCCAAATCAGCATCTCCAAATTAACATTGTGATTTAGTGCTGTTCTCCTGCCTCTTCCCCCCCGTATCCCTGTACAGTCCAGGTAACAGGAATTCCCTTTTGATCGACTCAGTTGAATCTGCCTCCCCCACACCCTCAGGCAAAATATTCCAGACCCCAACCACTTGCCATTTCATTTTTGCTTCTTTTGCAAATCATTGAAATCTGTAATCCTCTCGGATCCTTATCCGAGCAGTAACACTTTCTCCCGATCTACTCTGTCCAGCCCCCTCCTGATTTTGAACATCTCCATCAAATCTCTTAAACGTCTCCTTTCCAAGGAGAACAGTCCCAATCTCTCTAATCTATCCTCGTAACTGAAGTTTCTTATCCCCGGAACTGTTCTTGTAAACCTCTCCTGCTCTCTCTCTCCGTCCCTATATTGTGGTGCCCAGAATACACAATACACAAAGCTGAGGTCTAATTAGTGTCTTTTATAAATTCAGTATAATCCCTTTGCTCTTGTACTCTGTGTTTCCTGGTATTCAGCCAATTTTGTGTCCAGATTGTTTCCATTCCATTTATTCCACACGCTGTAAATTCTCCCACAAAGTCTGTCCTGTGGAACTGCATCGAATACCTTCCTCTCTTTCATCTTCTTTAAGCTAATTTTCCAAAATACCACAGTGTGTCACAAAAGTCACTTGTCCAAAATTCACCTTATTGGGCCCAGTGTCTAACTTTATCCAATTAGTTTCCCACACAGTGCCTCATGATGTTTATAATGTTAAGGAGCTATAGAAATGCAAGTTGTTGTTAATTGTGTGCTTGTAATGCCCTAAATAACCTGCAGATGGTGGTGATGCTCTTTGTGAAGCACAGTGAGGCGAACACTGCCTCCTGCAGCAGCAGAGTGGAACAACAGGGGGAGAGAGGAGGGGGGGGGAGAGAGAGGGGGGAGGGGAGATGAGGGGGGGGGGAGAGAGGGGGGGGGGAGAGTGGGGGGGGGAGAGAGGGGGGGGGAGAGGAGGGAGGGGGGGGAAGAGAGAGGGGGGGGGAAGAGAGAGGGGGGGAGAGAGAGGGAGGGGGGGAGAGAGGGGGGTGGGGAGAGAGAGGGAGGGGGGGAGAGAGGGGGGTTGGGGGAGAGAGGGGGGTGGGGGAAGGGGGGTTGAGGGGGGGGGGGGAGGGGGTGGGGGGGGAGAGGGGGGGGGAGAGGGGGGGGAGAGGGGGTGGGGAGAGAGAGGGAGGGGGGGGAGAGGGAGGGGGGTGGGGAGACGAGGGGTTGGGGGGATGGGGAGAGAGAGGGGGGGGGGAGGGAGGGGGGAGGGGGGAGAGAGGAGGGGGAGAGAGAGGGAGGGGGAGAGAGGGGAGGGGGAGAGGAGGGAGGGGAGAGAGATGGAGGGGGAGAGGGGGTGGGTGGAGGGGGGGGGAGGGGGGGTGGGGAGAGAGAGGGAGGGGGGGAGAGGGGGGTGGGGAGAGAGAGGGGAGGGGGGGAGAGGGGGGTGGGGAGAGAGAGGGAGGGGGGGAGAGAGAGGAGAGGGGGGGAGAGGGGGGGGGAGAGGGAGGGGGGGGAGGGGGGGTGAGAGGGGAGGGGGGGGAGAGAGGGAGGGGGGAGGGGGGGAGAGTGAGGGGGGGGGGGAGAGAGAGAGGGGGGGAGGGGGGGAGAGAGAGGGGGATGGGAAGAGAGGGGGGGGGGAGAGAGAGGGGGGGGGGGAGGGGGGGGAGAGAGAGGGAGGGGGGAGAGGGGGGGAGAGAGGTGGGGGGGAGAGGAGGGAGAGAGAGGGGGGGGAGAGAGAGAGGGAGGGGGGAGGGGGGAGAGGGGGGGGGAGAGAGAGGGGGGGGGAGAGGGTGGGGAGAGGGGGGAGGAGAGAGGGAGGGGGGGAGAGGGGGGGGAGAGAGGGAGGAGAAGGGAGGGGGAGAGGGAGGGGGGGAGGGGGAGGGGGGGGAGAGGAGGGGGGGAGGGGGGGAAGGGGGAGGGGGGGGGAGGGGAGGGGGGGAGGGGGGGAGAGGGGGGGGGAGAGGGGTGGAGAGAGGGAGGGGGGAGAGAGAGGGGGGGGAGGGGGGAGAGAGGGGGGGGGAGGGGGGGAGAAGGGAGGGGGGAGAGAGGGAGGGGAGAGGGAGGGGGGGACGAGAGAGGGGAGGGAGGGAGGGGGGGAGGAGAGAGGAGGGGGGAGAGAGAGGGAGGGGGAGGAGGGAGGGGGGGAGGGAGAGAGGGGGGGAGGAGGGAGGGGGGGAGAGATGGGAGGGGGGGAGAGCGGGAGAGTGAGGGGAGGAGAGGAAGGGGGAGAGAGGGAGGGGTGAGAGGAGGGGGGAGGGGAGAGAGAGGGGGGGGGGACGGGGGGGAGGAAGGGGAGGGGGAGGGGGGGGGGAGGGGGGGAGAGAAGGGGGGGTGGAGAGAGGGGGGGGATGGGGAGGGGGGGGGAGGAGAGAGGGGGGGAGAGGGAGAGGGGGGAGAGAGGGGGGGGAGAGGGGGAGGGGGGCGAGAGTAGAGGGGGGGGGGGAGAGAGAGGGGAGGAGAGAGGGGGGAGAGGGAGAGGGGGAGGGGGGGAGGAGAAGGGGGTCCAAAAGACGGAGAGAGAGGGGAAAAGAGAGAAGGCAGAGGGAAAGGCAGAAGGAGAGAGAGAGAGGTAGAGATAGAGAAAGGGAGAGAGACAGGGGTGGGGGGGAGACAGAGGGAGAGACAGAGACAGAAGGTGAGTGAGAGAGAGAGGGGGAAAGAGAGAGGGAATGGGAGAAACAGACTGAGAGGGAGAGACAGAGGGAGAGGGAGAGAGAGAGAGGGAAAGGGACAGGGGAAAGAAAGAGGGAGAGAGAGGCAGAGGAAAAGCAGAGGGAGAGGCTGGAATTTGACCACTATTCATGCCGACGGATTTTCCCACCCCACCACAGTGCACAGAGATTTGCCTGGTTGCAGATTCTCTGACCTTGCTGCAGAGGGAGTGTGGTATGAATGGACAGTGCCCTTTTGTATTGGTTCTGGGATCTCAGGAATAACTCGATCTATAAAGTTCCGGTAGCATCCTAGTAAATCTTTTCTGCACTCAGTTTAATAATATCCTTTCTATAATAGGGTGATCACAATTGCACACAATATTCCAAGTGTGGCCTTACCAATGTTTTGTACAACTTCAACAAGACGTCCCAACTCCTGTATTCAGTGTTCTGACCAATGAAAGCAAGCATGCCGAATGCCTTTTTCACCATTCTATCCAGCTGTGACTCCACTTTCAAGGAACTGTGAACGTGTACCTCTTGATCTCTTTGTTCTGTAACTCTCCCCAACACCCTACCATTAACTGATTAAGTCCTGTCCTGGTTCAATCTACCAAAATGCATCATCTCACATTTATCTAAATTAAACTCCATCTGCTGTTTGTCAGTCCACTGGCCCAATTGATCAAGATCCTGCTGCAGTTGGAAGTAACTTTCTTCACTGTCCACTACGCCACCAATCTTGGTGTCATCTGCAGCTTACTAACCATGCCTCCTATATTCTCATCCAAATCATTAATATAAATGACAAATAGCAGTGGATCCAGCACTGATCCCTGAGGCACACCGCTGGTCACAGACCTTCAGTTTGAAAAACAATGCTCTATAACAACTCTCTGGCTTCTATCAAGAGCAGTAAGAACTCTCACAGCACCATGTTAGAGTCCAACCAGTTTATTTGATAGTAATCTCACAAACATTTGGAAACGGTATTCCTTCGTCAGGTGTGTGGCATTTCCAACTCTGGCATTTCTGTCAAGAAGCCAATTTTGTATCCATTTAGATACCTCATCCTGAATCCTGTGAGATTTAACCTTATGCAACAATCTACCATGTGGTGCCTTGTCAAAGGCCTTGCTAAAGTCCACATAGACAACATCAACTGCACTGCCCTCATCTACCTCCTTGGTTACCCCTTCACAAAACTCAATCAAATTTGTGAGACATGATTTTCCACTCACAAAGCCACACTGACTGTCCATAATCAGTCCTTGTCTCTCTAAATGCCTGTAGATCCCCTCAAAATAAATCAATCTGCAAATGTTAACTGTATTTAAAGTGGGGTCTAAGGCTGTAAGATGAATGTTGCTTATTTGGAATTGAAATAGTGATAATTTAGAAATGAGAGTTATTTCCTTCATGTTTATAGATGTCTCAGTTGTTAAAAATTAAACTGCTTTATTTTGTTAGAGTTACCCTGAAACTATGGTGTGAGTAAAGCTGGTTTTGGTAAATCACCCTATTCGTCTGATTCGGTGAGAATGACTACGTCAGGTTTTGGTTGACTAGTCTGTGAGACAGCTTTCCCGGTTTTGGCACAAGTCCCCAGATTTTAGAAAAGAGGGTTTTACGGTGTCCACGTGACTGGGTTTGCCGTGGTCATTTCCAGATTCGAGGTCAAAGTCGGGTGATTTGTTCAGTTTGATTCTTTTCTGATGTTTTCTGTAGCAGTTGAATATAACTCCGTGGCTCATGGGACCAATTCAGAGGGTAGTTGAGAGTCAACCACATTGCTGTAGATCTGGAGTCACATACCAGGGAAAGATGTCTTATTGAAGTTGTACAAGACATTGGTAAGGCTATACTTGGAACACTATATGCAATTCTGGTCACCCTATTATAGAAAGGATATTATTAAACTCGAAAGAGAGCAGAAAAGATTTACTAAAATGCTACCAGGACTTGATGGATTGAGTTATAAGGAGAAGCTGGGACTTCTTTCTCTGGAGCGTAGGAGGCTGAGGAGTGATCTTATAGAGGTCTATAAAATAATGAGGGGCACAGATCAGCTAGATAGTCAATATCTTTTCCCAAAGGTAGGGGAGTCCAAAACAGAGGGCATAGGTTTGACCTGAGAGAGGAGAGATACAGAAGGGTCCAGAGGGGCAATTTTTTCACACAGAGGGGTGGTGAGTGTCTGGAACAAGCTGCCAGAGGTGATAGTAGAGGCCAGTGCAATTTGTCTTTAAAAAGCATTTAGATAGTTACATGATGGATATAGAGGAATATGGGCCAAACACGGGCAATCGGAATTAGCTTAGCGATTTAAAAAAGAGCAGCATGGGCAAGTTGGACTGAAGGGCCTGTTTCCATGTTGTAAACTTCAAGACTCTCTGAGGGCAGATTTCCTTCCCTAAAGGACAGTAATGGACTAGATGGGATTTCCCAACAATCGGCAATGGTTTAATGGTCACTGTTACTCAGACTAGTTTTATCTTTAATAATTGAATTTAAATTCTTGGTGAGATTTGACCCTGTATTTCCAGGAGACTATGTCACTACCTGAGTGACATTCCCACTCCCAGATCCACCGAGTAAATTCCGGCCCTGACAACAAGACATGGGAGAAGGATCCCAACGTGAAAACGCCGGATAGAATCCTCAGTGCCTGTATCCGGGGCTCAGTGAGATGCAGGATTCTGCCTTGGGTTATCCGGATGAAACCGTCGTTCTTTACCTCTGCTGTAGATTGTCCGCCTTTGATGCAGTTTCAGTTCAAACATCTGCCGACAAACAGATGTGATGGGGAGGTTTCTCTGCCAAGCAGATGTTCAGTTTGTTATTTATTCACAGAATGCGGGCGTCACCAACAAGGCCGGGAATTATTGTCCATTTCTAATTAGCCTGGAGACAGCAGCGTGCCTGGATAGACTCTTCCAAGGGCAGCGGATAGTCACTGCTTTGTGTTAACTCTGAGTCTAAACCCAGTTCGGTCAGGATGAAAGCCCCCTGTCCCAAAATGACATTGGAGAGAGCAAGTTGGATTTGACCAGAATCCAATTGTTTCCTGGCCTCCTCGATCGCTGGTAACTTCCTGATTTCAGCTTTGTTTAATTAACTGAAGTGAGATTTCCCTGCATTGTCTATTGATCCGGGTTCCAGGTCTGTGACTCGGGATTGCTGCTCCGGTTGGTGACACTCTGACCCTCTTCCCAGGCACAGGGAGGGTCTCCGGGTTATTTCGCAGCTCAGAGAAGGGGGGAGCAGGTTTGACCAAAGGTTGACATAAAGTTTATTTATTAGTCACAAGTAAGATTACATTAGCACTGCAATGAAGTTACTAGTCGCCACAGTCCAGCACCTGTTCAGATGCTGTAATCATTGTCCTGTAATCATTGTTCTATAACATTGCCCTGTAATTACCTTCACTAACCCTACATTGCCGCTGAGTCCAATAATGTCTCAAAATTAAAATCATCACTTTGTTTTTCAGACCTCTCTGTGGTCATTGCCTCTTTTCCATTTCTGGAACCTCCAGCAGACTCTCAGGTCTCTGCGTTCCTCCCATCCTTGTCTCTCCTGCGTTCCCAATATTAAACACTCCACCACTGGTGGCCATGTCTCCAGCTCCTGAAACTCTGGCATTTCTTCGCCAAACCTCTCCACTCCTCAAGTTCCCTCTTTAAGACATGCCTCTTTGACAAACCTGTGTTCATCAAAACCTCCTTGTGTGTGCCAGTGGTAAGGCATTGTTCAGTAATGCACCTGTTTACACACCTTATTCCACTGCAGGTTGTACGTAAATATAATTTGATGTTGTGCAAGACTCTCTCAGAATTTTGGGACAGGTGAGATGCCCGTTCTGTTGAATGTGGGAAATGGTCGGCAATCCTAGAATCTCTCCCTCCTGAGAGTGATGAACATCCAAGACTCACACCAATAAAACTTCAGCAATAACAGAAGCACCTGGCATTTATATAGCACCTTTCACCACCTCCAGACATCCCGGAATATTTCTCAGCCAATGATGTTTTTCGCAAGTGTAACCACCGTCGGAACGGAAAAAAGGCAGCTCTTAGATTAGGCACAATGAGATCGCAGACAGAAATGTGATGGCATTGCTCCATTTTCAATAATACTTTGAGAATAATAATAATATTTTTTCACTCTGTGCTCATACATGTGACAATAATAAAATCAAATCAAAATTGAATTTTTTTAGATGTTGGTTAAGGATAGTTTCGAGGATAGCTATAATCTCCAAACTGATATTGATGGGTTGTTGGAGTGGGTGATAAAGTGGATTTTAACACAGAGGAGTGTGAGGTGATGTATTTAGGGAGGTTAAACAGTTGTAGGAAACACTTAGTAAACGGGAATATACGAAGCCGGGTAGATGAAGTGAGAGATCTCGGTGTACAAATACACAGGTCCCTAAAGGCAGCAGTTCAAGTAGACAAGGTTGTAATGAAGGTACATAGAATGTTCTCTTTCACTGGCAGAGATACAGAATTTAAAAGTAAGGATATAATGTTGACTCACCACAGAAATATTGACGACAAGAGCAGATCAGAGGCTAGGAACTGTCTGAGGCACAGTTCTGGTCGCCTCACTATAGGAAGGATGTGGAAGCTATTGAAAGAGTGCAGAGGAGATTTACAAAGATACTGCCTGGATTGGGAGGCAGGCCTTATAAAGATAGGTTGAGAGAGCTGGGACTCTTCTCCCTGGAGAGACGAAGGTTGAGAGGCGACCTGATAGAGGTTTATAAAATGTTGAGAGGAATAGATAGAGTGGATTCTCAGAGACTATTTCCCAGGGCTGAAATGGTCATTATGAGAGGACACAGGTTTAAGGTGCAGGGAAGCAAATACAGAGGGGATGTTAGGGGTAAGTTTTTCACTCAGAGGGTGGTGAGTGAATGGAATCGGCTGCCGTCGGAGGTGGTAGAGGCGAACTCGCTGGGGGTTTTTAAAAGACTTCTGGATGAGTATATGGGATCTAATGGGATTGGGGGTTATAGATAGGTCTATGGCCTGGTAGGTATAGATATGGTTGGCACAACTTATGGGCTGAAGAGTCTGTTTGTGCTGTAGTGTTCTATGTTCTATATTCTATGAACACTGTGGTGAGTAACTCACCTCCTGACTCCCCAGAGCCTGTTCACCATCCGCAAGGCACAAGTCAGGAGTGTGATGGAATACTCCCCACTTGCCTGGGTGGGTGCAGCTCCAACAACACTCAAGAAGTTCAACACCATCCAGAACAAAGCAGCCCCGCTTGATTAGCTCGCCATCCACAAACATCCACTCCCTCCACCACTGACACTCAGCAGCAGTGTGTACCATCTACAAGATGCAGTAATTCACCAAAGATCCTTAGACTTCCAAACCCATAACCACTTCCATCTAAAGGATAAGATACATGGGAACACCACCACCTGCAAGTTCCCCTCCAAACCACTCACCATCCTAACTTAGAAAATTATCAGCCGTTCCTTTGCAGTCGCTGGGTCAAAATCCTGGAATTTTCTCCCTAACCGTATCCACCCACAGCACATGGACAGCAGCGATTCGAGAAGGCAGCTCACCATCACCTTCTCGAGAGTAACTAGGGATGGTCAGTAATGACCACATGCCCCACAAATGAATAAAAATATTGTATAAAACACTGGTGAGGCCACAACTGGAGTATTGTGTACAGTTCTGATCATGTTACAGGAAGCATTGTAATTGTTCTGGGGAGAGTGCAGAGGAGGCTCACAAGAATGTTTCCAGGGTTGGAAAAGTGTAACTTTGAGGAGAGATTGCAAAGTTTGAGGTTATTTTCCTTGGAATAAAGAAGGCTGAGGGATGACTTGATAGAGAGGTACAGAATTATGAGAGGAAAAGATAGTGTGGACAGAATCAAATTGATTCCTTTGATGGAGAATTCTAGAACTGGGGACATAGATTCAAGATAAGCATGAGGGGAGACGTGAGGAAGAACTTTGTTTGCAAAGAATAGTGGGTATCTGGGATTCACTGTCTGAGTTTGTGGTGAAGGCAGAGAACCTAAACTCTTTTTAAAAAGTCCCTGGATCTGCAGCTTAAGTGCTGTAACCGATGGGGCTATGGGCCGGGTGCAGGAAAGTGGGATTAGAAAGGACACCTGGATTCCTCTGGCTGGAATGGACAAGATGGGCCAAATGGCCTCCTTCTGTGATGTAACATTTATGTGGTTCTAATGGCAAAAAGATAGTAATGGAAGACAGCAAGAGCAGCGAGTCATAACGTATCACCCGAGAGCCAGCACACTGACAGTGCGGCACTCCCTCAGCACTGACCCTCTGGCAGTGCGGCACTCCCTCAGCACTGACCCTCTGACAGTGCGGCGCTCCCTCAGCACTGACCCTCTGACAGTGCGGCACTCCCTCAGCATTGGCCCTCTGACAGTGCGGCACTCCCTCAGCACTGACCCTCTGACAGTGCGGCACTCCCTCAGCACTGACCCTCTGACAGTGCGGCACTCCCTCAGTACTGACCTCTGGCACTGCGGTGCTCCCTCAGCACTGACCCTCTGACAGTGCGGCACTCCCTCAGCACTGACCCTCTTGACAGTGCGGCACTCCCTCAGCACTGACCCTCTTGACAGTGCGGCACTCCCTCAGCACTGACCCTCTGACAATGCGGCACTCCCTCAGCACTGACCCTCTGACAGTGCGGCACTCCCTCAGCACTGACCCTCTGACAGTGCGGCACTCCCTCAGCACTGACCCTCTGACAGTGCGGCACTCCCTCAGCACTGACCCTCTGACAGTGCGGCACTCCCTCAGTACTGACCCTCTGACAGTGCGGCACTCCCTCAGCACTGACCCTCTGACAGTGCGGCACTCCCTCAGCACTGACCCTCTGACAGTGCGGCACTCCCTCAGACTGACCCTCTGACAGTGCGGCACTCCCTCAGCACTGACCCTCTGACAGTGCGGCACTCCCTCAGCACTGACCCTCTGACAGTGCGGCACTCCCTCAGCACTGACCCTCTGACAGTGCGGCACTCCCTCAGCACTGACCCTCTGACAGTGTGGCAGTGTTCCTGATTATCCCCTCCGGAGCACATGGAATCAGTACTCCCGGGATTTCCGCTCCATTGTTTGATGTTAAGGGGGTTGAGACTTTGCTGTGCCTGAGTAAATCTCTGAACTTTGTTTCAAATGACACTCAGTGGACCTGAGTTCACTATTCTGCTTCTTAAACTCCTCCTCTGCCTCCTTCCAAATTCTTTTTCTGAAAGTTATTCTGGGGTTGTGGACAAAGAGAGAGGCTGGAATTTACCCCCAATCCCCTAGGAACAGGGCAACGGGAAGAGGCTATTCAACCTCTCCATGTGTGTATTTCTGCGTTTGTACACCTGCCTGTGCGTGTGTCTGTCTGTCTATGTGTGTGTAAGTATGTGTCTGTGTTTATGTCTGTCTGTCTGTGTCTGTGTATGTATCTGTGGTTATATACATGTGTGTGTGTGCGTGTGTCTGTAAGTTTAACATCAGTAATGGGCAAGGTTTTAGAAACAATTATTTGGAATAGAGTTAATTAGTGTCCACAGGGGAAAATGTGTGTTAATTAGAAGAGCAAGCGTGGATTCCTAAAGGGGAAATATTATTTAACTAACCTGCTGAAGTTTTCTGAGGCAGTAACGGAAAGAGTTATTGAGGATAATACTGTTGATGTGGTGTACGTGGACTTTCAGAAGGCATTTGATGCAGTGCCACATGACAGACTTGTGAGAAAAGTCATAGTGTGTGGAATGAAAGGGACAAAAGCAATGTGGACACAGGAGTGGCTGGATAATAGGGAGCCCAGAGTAACGGAGAATGGGTATTTCTCAGGCTGGAGGAAGGTTTGCAGCTGTGTTCCCCCAGAGGCTGGTTTTGGAACTTTGGTTTTTCTTGATATATATCAATAATCGAGATCTTGGTGTTGTAGGGCACAACTTCAAAGTTTGCGATGGCACAAAATGTGGAAATATTCTAAACTGTGAAGAGGACAGTGTAGAATTTCACAAGGACACGGACAGGTTATTAGAATGGGCAGATAGGCGGCAGATAAAGCTCAATATGAAGAAGTGTGAGGTGATACATCTTGGTAAGAAGGACATGGAGAGGCAATATACAATAAGGGGTAAAACTGTTAAAGGAGTGCAGGAGCAGAGGGAGCTGGGTATAAATATGCATAGATCATAGAGGGTGACAGATGGAGAGAGCAGTGAATAAAACAGTATTTTGGGTTCTATTAATAGGGACACAGAGTACAAGAGCAAGGAGGTTATGCTGAACTTATAAAAGATACTAGTTAGACTCAGCTAGAGTATTGTGTACAGTTCTGGGTGCCACAGTATAGGGAGGATGTGAAGGCATTGGAGAGAGAACAGGAGAGGTTTACAAGAACAGTTCCAAAGATGAGAAACTTCAGTTACGAGACACTGTGAGCAGCTCTGTGATTCTGTGACTGATTGTGTGTATCGATCTGTGTGTGGGTGAGTGTGTGCTTGTATGTTTGTGTGTGTAGATGTGTCTGTTTCAATGTGTATGTTTGTGTGTGTGTGTGTGTCAAAAAGGGAGTTGAGGAGTAGAGTGGAGAGGGGAGGGGAGATGGAAAGGAGTGGAGCTGAGGAGGGAGGGGGAGGGGAGAGGAGGAGAGGAAGTTGAGGGGAGGGGAGGTATTGAGGGAAGGGGAGGGTGTTGAGGGGAGGGGAGTTTGGAAAAGGGGAGATGAGAGGACAGGGTAGGGAAAGGAGAGGGGGAGAAATGGGGGGTGAAGATGAAGGGAATGGTGGAAGGGAGGGGTGGAGGGAGGATGGAGGGGGGGGGGGGGGGGGGGGGGGGGAGTTAAGGGGGGGTGTGCTCCTGCAGTGGTTAAGGCAGACTGTGCTGCTTCTGTGTTCAACAGTCTCTGGGAACTCCCAGTCGCTGATGTCCCTGTAATATATCAGCACCAACCCTCGTAAATCCAGAGTCGAACATTAATGAGAACATTTACAGGAAGCACTGGGACTAAATCTCAGGCTGGTGTGTCTAAGTGAACCTTATCATTTAACCTCAGCACTGCGATGTTTTTATATGGTTCAGGATGTGGGAAGCTCGCTCGCTGTACTTCCCATTGTCCCATATCTCACAGAGTGGCTAAACTGCTCCCAAAATCAGCATAAAATCAACTGTGAATATATAATCTAATTGGCAGAGTCTACTGCGGCACTCTCCACTGAATCCTCCAGAATTCACTGAATTCTCCAGTCTGGGACACAAGGATTTGGTACTCAGCCAAATCTCCGTTCACTGCAGCGGGACTGGAGAATCCCAGCCACAGTGAGGTTCGAGAAATCCAGTCAAACACTGGCAGTGTCTGTGGAGAGAGAAACAGATTAAAATTTCCAGTTCAACGTGATTTCTTCAAGAGATTTCAAAAATGCTGAAGAATTTGCAGCTGCTTCACTGGGGAAGATTCTTTCTCCCAGGAACAGGTGGCTGGTATTTACTCCGTGGCAAAGCAAGAATCAATATTCAAAATTTAAAACATGTTAACCTCAGATGTCTGGGGATGCGCAGGATGTGGAACTATTAACCTGGGGAATCAGAGATGTGATCTGTTAGTGTTTCAGACACTCAGCATTCCACTGTACAGGATTAAACTATCCAATGTTGATATCGGAAAGCCAGTGGAGAGTTACTGTGTTTTAGAAGCAAGATAAATAAGTATTTACTTGAGTGAAATGGGGAACAGTAGAGCGTAGAAATGGAGGTGTTTCAATAGAGATGAAAAAGTGGAGACACAAAAATACAATTCATGCATGTGCTAAAAGTCTGGCTTCTAAGACAAGTTGTTTAGATAGGAGGAGATTGAAAGGGAAATATGGTGTCTCAGTAGTTGTGTGAATGTGTACTGGCAGGAGAGCTGGAGAGAAGAAAGAGGAGAAACTGCAGGAAAACAATTACAATCAGATCTAAACTGATCTGAAACACAGATCTCCCAGGAAGCAGGTTTTTAGGCTAGAAGTTGCTGATTTGAAGATGTCAGACACAAACGCTGCTGAACTGAAGGCTTTTTAAATGTAAAATTGTGGGTGGTAACTGTTTGCTGGATTTATAGAGTTACACTGAATGGAATGTTGTTTTGGGGCAAGAGATATTTCTCAGTTAAGGAATGCAGATAGTATTGTATATGTGTTTGTGTGTGTGTGCCTGAATATGCGTGTGTGTGTGATTGAATGAGTGTATGTGTGAGTTTGAGTGTGTGTGTATGAGATTGAGTGAATGTGTGTGTGTGTGTGTGTGTGTGTATGTGAGTGTGTGAGTGTGTGTGTGAGTGAGAGAGTGTGTGTGTGTGGAGTGAGAGAGTGTGGTGTGTGTGTGAGGAGAGGTGTGTGTGTTGTGGGAGAGTGTGTGGTGTGTGAGTGAGAGAGTGTGTGTGTGGTGTGAGTGTGTGTATGTGAGTATGTGTGTGTGTGAGTGTGTGTATGTGGTGTGTGTGTGTTGGGGAGAGTTGTGTGTGTGTGTGAGTGAGAGAGTGTGTGTGTTTGTGTGTGTGTGTGATGAGTGTGTGTATGTGAGTATGTGTGTGTGTGAGTGTGTGTGTGAGTGTGTGTATGTGAGTAAGAGTGTGTGTGAGTGTGTGTATGTGAGTGTGTGTGTGGGAGAGTGTGTGTGTGTGTGAGTATGTGTGTTTGTGAGTGTGTGTATGTGAGTATGTGTGTGTGAGATTGAGTGTGATTGAGTATGTGTGTTTGTGGCCATTATGCAGAGTAAAGTGTGTGTTTGTTTTGTGTTGTGGCATGTGTGTTTTTACATGTTAATTAACCTTCTTTTGTTTGAATGGTTACAACAAGACTTTACTTTTCCCTCATGGGTTTCCAGATCTTTCCCCACATTAGCCCAAATAAAAAAAAAACACTCTCTTAAAAAAGTTTTTGGGATACCCTTGCATCTAACAACAGCGAGGTTTTTAACAGTAGTCACTGTTGTAAGGTAGGAAGCATGGCAGCCAATCTGTGCACAGCAAGATCCCACAAACAGTCACGTGAAAATGATGTGATTTTGATTTGATTTATTATTGTCACATGTACTGGGATACAGTGGAAAGTAATGTTTCTTGCGCATTACACAGACAAAGCATACCGTTCATAGACAACAAAGGGGAGAAAGAAAGGAGAGAGTGCAGAATATAGTGCTTTAGTCAGAGGTAGGATGTAAAGAAAGATCAAGTTAATATAAGGTAGGGCCATCCAAAAGCCTGATGGCAGCAGGGAAGAAGCTGTTCTTGAGTCAGTTGGTACGTGACGTGACCTCAGATTTTCATATCTTTTTCCTGATGGAAGAAGGTGGAAGAGAGAATGTCCGGGGTGTGTAGAGTCCTTTTCTGAGGCAGCAGGAAGTGTAGACAGAGTCAATGGATGGGAGGCTGGTTTGCGTGATGGATTGGGCTACATTCATGAGGTTTTGTAGTTCCTTGCGGTCTTGGGCAGAGCAGGAGCCCAGACCAAGCTGTGATACAACCAGAAAGAATGCTTTCTACGGGGCATCTGTAAAAGTTGGTGAGAGTCGTGGCAAATTTCCTTAGCCTTCTGAGAAAGTAGAGGCGTTAGTGGGGCTTTCTTAACTATAGCGTCGGCATGGGGGGGACTCAAATAATCTGTTTCTCTGTGACATTGACTAAAGGGTAGGTATCGGTCGGGATTGTACCCCCTGCTCTTTCTTAAGATAGTGCCACAGGCTGTTTACATCGTCTGAGAGGGCAGATGATGTCTCAGGTAATGTCTCACCTGAAAAGCGCATCAGCATTTATTCCCATCTCCACAGGTTCCACTCACTCCACAGCCACTGACACGGGGCAGCTTCCTGCACTGCCAGGCTGCTTTTTAAATGGTATGTTAAAAATTAAAGTTGAAGTTTATTTATTAGTTACAAATAAGGCTTACATTAACACTGCAATGAAGTTACCATGAAATTCTCCTAGTTGTCACACTCCAGCACCTGTTAGGGTCAATGCACCTAACCCACATGTATTGGAGACTCTGGGAGGAAGTTGGAGCACCCAGAGGAAACCCACGCAGGCATGGGGAGAATGTGCAAACTCCACACAGAGAGCGACCCAAGCTGGGAATCAAACCTGGGTTGCTGTGAAGCAGCAGTGCTAACCACTGTGCCACCGTGCTGCTCCATATGTGTGCCAGGGATATAGCCCATCCCTAACTTAGCATTCTGCTCAGGTTGGCACTCCCTGGCACTGAGCTGACATGGATTAAAGGCCAGATGGGAAAACTCAGAGCAGGTTTCGCTTTGTAATCAGTGTGGGTTCAGGCCTGGAGCGACGCTCCCATCTGAACTTTGTATCACAGAGGCCCAG
Source organism: Sphyrna mokarran (assembly GCA_024679065.1). Lineage (NCBI taxonomy): Eukaryota > Metazoa > Chordata > Chondrichthyes > Carcharhiniformes > Carcharhinidae > Sphyrna > Sphyrna mokarran. The sequence goes on along the minus strand of JAGIQG010000021.1, from coordinate 4,532,364 downwards.
GGGCTAAACGAAGAACAGGAGAAAAACACACAATCAAATATTCTTGCAAAATGATCACGCATCTTGGAAAAGCCGGGACTGGCTGTTCGATTAGCTTGCAAAGTGTCATTCTCGACGTGCTCTGCTCTTGAATATGCAGATATGCTGAATATTTTATGAAGGAAGGAGTGTGTATGAGAGCTCTAACAGATGGTGTGCAATGCGAGAGGGCAAGGATACTGAGGAGGTGGCAGAGCTAAGAGGAGCTTTGAAGAATGTGTCTGATTGTCTGAGAGTAGAGCAGTAATTGCAGAGAGAGCATGTGTCCCCGGTTCACATTTTCTTGAAAGTTAGCACGGCACGATTCCAGGCCACTCCACCAGACCCACTTTCACATTTTCGGAGTGTCTCCGTGATCTCCAGACATCCTGAGACGGTTCAGAGACTATCGAGGATTGCAGAGGTGTTTTCACCAGCCCATATGTACCAAATATGACAGCCTATTCATGCACAGCAAGACTCCACAAGAGCATTGTCTGAATAACTAAATAAGCTGCTTTTGTGATGTTAATTGAGTGATAAATATTAGACTGCACAACACTCAACCCCTTTCCTCTGCTCTCCTTAAAATACTGACCACTCTCTCAGCACTGACCCTCTGACAGTGCGGCGCTCCCTCAGCACTGACCCTCTGACAGTGCGGCACTCCGTCAGCACTGACCCTCTGACAGTGCGGCACTCCCTCAGCACTGACCCTCTGACAGTGCGGCACTCCCTCAGCACTGACCCTCTGACAGTGCGGCACTCCCTCAGCACTGACCCTCTGCCAGTGCGGCACTCCCTCAGCACTGACCCTCTGACAGTGCGGCACTCCCTCAGCACTGACCCTCTGACAGTGCGGCACTCCCTCAGCACTGACCCTCTGACAGAGCGGCACTCCCTCAGCACTGACCCTCTGACAGAGCGGCACTCCCTCAGCACTGACCCTCTGACAGAGCGGCACTCCCTCAGCACTGACCCTCTGACAGTGCGGCACTCCCTCAGCACTGACCCTCTGACAGTGCGGCACTCCCTCAGCACTGACCCTCTGACAGTGCGGCACTCCCTCAGCACTGACTCTCTGACAGTGCGGCACTCCCTCAGCACTGACCTTCTGACAGTGCGGCACTCCCTCAGCACTGACCCTCTGACAGTGCGGCACTCCCTCAGCACTGACCCTCTGACAGTGCGGCGCTCCCTCATCACTGACCGTCTCACAGTGCGGCACTCCCTCACCACTGACCCTCTGATAGTGCGGCACTCCCTCAGCACTGACCCTCTGACAGTGCGGCACTCCCTCAGCACTGACCCTCTGACAGTGCGGCACTCCCTCAGCACTGACCCTCTGACAGGGCGGCACTCCCTCAGCACTGACCCTCTGACAGTGCGGCACTCCCTCAGCACTGACCCTCTGACAGTGCGGCACTCCCTCAGCACTGACCCTCTGACAGTGCGGCACTCCCTCAGCACTCACCCTTTGACACTCCCTCAGTATGGATTCTCACAGCGGAGGTAGAGAATATGATGTATTAAAATGGGGAAAATTAAACAGTGAGACATTTTCTCAATACTTAGCAATGACTTGAAATGTTTTATCCTTCAGTGTTTTTGGAATGGGATGTGTTTGAGACATCGGGTGTTGTTTGTGTAAGCTAATGTGACAGAAGGAGATTGTATTTATGTAATACAAGGCAGTTTGGAGTTGAAGAACATTAATACGGAACAGCAGTGAGTCCTGTTGGCTGTGATTGGTCATGGGTGAAGTCACCAGAAATAAAAACAACAGTTAGCAAATTGAAATGGACTATCCCCGTGGGAGGATGTTCGAGTTACGAGGTTAGTGTGTGAAGATCAGAGAGTTGAAAGGATCTGGGTGATGTGATGATGAGGTGGGTGTCAAACTACCACGGAAGGCTTTTTTGGGCCTACCTTGGCCTAATAAACTTTCTCAATCTTCCACATGGATTTTGGGAATTCTGTGTCGCCCGTTGTTCCAAACATTGTTCTTTTGGGTTTTTAATCTACAATCTGCCCTCTTTATTCATTCAGATGAACTCACTCTGCTGTGAAAGCAAACAAATGTTTTCAGAGTTTATTTAGCAGTTTAACCTTGAATTTATTCATTAGTGTCACAAATAGGCTTACATTAACACTGCTGTGAAGTGAATGTGAAAGTCCCCTCGTAGCCACACTCTGGCACCTGTTCGGGTACACTGATCCTGTGCACTAACCTCATAACTCAGTTATCCTCTCATGGGGATTGTCCAATTTAATTTGTTGGCTATTAATTTTGCTTCTGGTGCCAATCCACCTAATCAGCACACCTTTCCGACTGGGGGAAGGAAACCCAAGCAGACGTTGGGAGAATGTGCAAACTCCACACATTCAGTGACCCAAGCCGGGAATCGAACCCGAGACCCTGGCGCTGTGAGGCAGCAGTATTAACCACTGTGCCACCGTGCCTCATGGGCAATCAGGAATAAACTGGGTTGTTTCATTACATGGAATTAAGAGTTTCACCATTCAGATTTGGTTCATTCTGGCAAATGTTTAATGTAATAGATTTAAATGGTGCTCAGAGGAATATCTGAGTGTGGAGGGCAGCAAATCCCAATCTGATGCACAACTCTCTTTCTCCGCTGACTGTGCCCCTACAAATATTCACAAAATAAACGCAGGACTTTTAAATGTAAGCAATTTCTTTGAGTTGGATTGTTTTGTTTTACCAGCCAATCCTTCCATTCTGGGTTCAAAGCCCTTGTTTATCATAACCCAGGTCAGCACTCCCAGGGCTGTGCTGAGGGAGTGCCGCACTGTCAGAGGCACCGTCTTTTGGATGAAGACAGGAGCCCAAGTTCCCCAGCTGCCCTCCCGAGTGGATGGAATCCGGGGCAGTCTATTGAAGATGAGATCCCCAGGGACCCGCACTCAACACTCATCCCTCAGCCAGTAAGGCTGGCACGGTGACAGGCTGGTTAGCACTGCTGCCTCACAGCACCAGAGACCCGCACCCTACATTCATCCCTCAGCCAACATCATTCCAAATACGCACCGTATGGCCATTCTCGGGATCTTGCTGTGCAAAATCTGGCTGCTGTGTTTCCCACCAGTGAAACACTCCCGTTCTCCTACGCTGGTGAAAGGTACTGTGGGAATTTATTGATACCCTCGCTCTTTCCCAGATGTGAAAGCCAACCCCTCAATCGTAAGAGCGGAAAATGCTGGAAAGTCTCAGCAGGTCTGGCAGCAGCGGTGAGGAGAGAAACGGAGTTAATGCTTCCAGCCCAGTGTGACTGTTTTTCAGAGTTGCTGCTCTTATCCCAGGTGCTCTGTCTGTTGTCCGGCCAATATTGAGGCAACAATGACCGCCCCACAGCCATGTGTGGACAGCAGATGTCAGGGGGGAGGGGATGAGGGGAAGGGAGGGGCAAGGGGGGAGTGTGGGGTGAGGGGGGGTGGAATTAAAGGTCGTGGTGCCACTTGGGAGCCAATGGGATTAGTGAGCTTGATATTGGTCGGGAAGACCCTTTTCTGAACCCCGACTCCAGGTCGGGGTGGATGGACGCTGGCGAGGTGAGTGTGGGGACAAGGAGGGAGGGAAGGGAGCAGGAATGAGGCCGGAGGTGGGGTGAGTGAGGTTGGAGCACTTTCTCAACTCCCGAATGTGGAGCAGAACTCTGTCCACGCCTTCTGCCTGGAGTAAAATCTGGAAGGTGATTGGGCACCTGGTAAAGTGGGTGGGAAGATGGGGAGGGTGGTTAGATTATCCCAATCCCAATCCCGCTAAGTGCAAAACACACTGGGAAGATGAACTCCATTGAAATGAAGGCAATGGGGAATTTGTGTAACACCATCAATCGCCAGGAACCCTGGGGGAAGAATGTTGCAGTGAGCAAGTGGTCAGTTTACTGGACACACACAGTGGACAGGGAGTGGGCGCAGTTAATCCCACTGCGAATTAGAGGGATTTCTTTAAGAAATAACACTTTGGGAGCGTCCAGGAAGCGGACACATTCAACCTTTTTTTCCAGCAAAGCAGCAAGGCGCCAAATGGCCTCATCCAGCTGCCCAGAACATTAGCTGAGTTTCTGGATTAATAATCTAATTGTAATATCACCCAGCCATTGCCATCTGAGGAGTCACAAATAATATTGAGCATTGTGCAATCATTGGCAAACATCCCCACTTCTGATAAAGAGAAAGTCATTGATGAAGCAGTTGAAGATGGTTGGGCTTCGGACACTACCCTGAGGGCTTCCTGCAGAGGTGTCCTGGAGCTGGGATAATTGACCTCCAACCACCACAACCATCTTCCTTTGTGCCGGCTATGACTCCAACCAGCAGAGGATTTTCCCTGATTCGACTCAGTTTTGCTAGGCCTCTTTGATGCCACGCTTGGTTCAATGCTGCCTTAATGTCAAAGACAGTCACCCTCTGGAGTTCTGTTCTTGAATCCATGTTTGAATTGGAATGAGGTCAGGAATCTCCTATCTTCATGTCTTCAGCAGTTTGGCAAACGATGCCCAAAAATTTATAATGAGTCGAAGAGCTGGTGTTGATTCCTGTGACACATCCTGCCAATCAGAGAAAGACCCACTTATATCTATCCTCTGCTTCCTGTTACCATCTAAAAGGGGAAAGGCAGCAGAGGAACAGGGAACGTCATCTCCTGGAGATTCCCTCTTGATTAATATCACTGTTCGTACACAGTGGCTGGGTCAAAATCTTGGAATTCCCTTCCTATCAGCACGGTGAATGTACCTACACCTCAGGGACTGCAGCGGGTTCAAGAAGGCAGCTCACCCCTCAAGGGCAATGAGAAACAGACAATAAATACCCACATCCCATAAATAAATAAGGACAAAAGTGAATGAGATCAGGTGTTAGGAAGTGGGAGGGAATGGGCTGAAGTGAGATTTGTAGGGACTGCATTGGTTCAAGAAGCAGCTCACCACAGACTTCTCAAAGGGCGATTAGGGATGGGCAGTAAATTCTGACCTTGCCCAGGGCACCCACAGACTGAGAATACATTCAAAAAGAAACCACCCTAATAGTCCAGCCCAGAATTGCTAATCTGCCGGTGTAAACACTACACAACTGCACAGAATCGGGGAAAGCTGGCTGGAGGCAGGAAGCTGATCTTGAATACACACGATTCACAATCACCACCAACACAAAGTAGTTGCTTCTCCTGGTATTTTGCCAACCCAGGAATGAATGAGGTTGTGACTCCATGCCTTCAGTGTCAGGGTGTGAGGTGATTGTTTATCGCAGTGGGATTGAGCGTGAATATGTCTCTTATTTGACATCAGGAGAATGAAGATGAGAGTGGGAAGGGGATGAGAGAACAGGAAGATTGAACAAGCTGTCCACAGGCTTCTGTAATAAACAGCCACAGTAAACACTCTGCTGATGGCGTATGGTCTCGTGTTTCATCCCAGAGTGAAATGTTTGAGCTCTTGCACTCATTAAGGTTCCTCTGGGTCAACCGTTCTGGAGCTCATATCACTTTCTGATGATGCTGAATTAATCTGACACAGGTCATTACAGGGAGGATCTGCTGTAATTCACCAGAATGTCTATTTAATATCTACCTTCGTTAAAGAAGCAAAAAGCAGCATGATCTTTTGGCACTGCTTCCAAAACACAGAAAGAAAACACTTTCCAAACTCTCTCAGGGCAGAATTTAACCGCACATCTGCCCAAGGTTTATACAATCCTGCCCGAGGCCATTGGAGAATGCCCATCTCCGATTCTCACCTATCCCCTGAATCAGGGACAGGCATGCCGGTTTCAGCCCCTGGGAAATGCTACTCCCCTGTTTAGAATCTCTATCTTGTCCTTTTCCTTAGTCAGTGTCACCCAGACACATTATCCGCTCTTCGATTGAGAGGCTGCTGTGGAATCTTGCTGTGCACAGATTGGCTGCCAGGTTTCCTACGTTATCAGATGGGTGGCACAGCGGCACAGTGGTTAGCGCTGCTGCCTCACAGCGTCAGGGACCCGGGTTTGATTCCTGGCTTGGGTCACCGTCCGAGTGGAATTTGCATGTTCTCCCCGTGTCTGCGTGGGTTTTCTTTGGGTGCTCCGGTTTCCTCCCACAGTGCCGGTTAGGTACATTGGCTGTGCTCAATTGCTCCTTAGTGTCAGGGGGACTAGCAGGATAAATGTGTGGGGTTGTGGGGGTGGGAACTGGGTGGGATTGTGGTCAGTGAACTGTGGGAATTCTATGATAACACTGACTATATTTCAATAAGTGCTTTGATTGGCAGGAACAGGAGGAGGCCATTCACCCCTTAGATCGAGACTAGCCTGTATCTCTGTCCCACTCCAGGTCGTCAGCACTGATCAATGATGTTTAATCTGCGTACTACCCCCCCTCTTCACCTTTCCCCTTTCCTTCCACTCCCACCCTGAAGACACCTCCTTTGCTCCACGTGTTTGATATCCTACTGGAGAATGTTGAATGTGTTTTCTAAATGCATGTTATTCCATCAATTTAATTTATTTTAATTAAACGTAATGAGACTAACATTGAGAGAGTGATGAAGAAAGTGTAGCTATCGGAACGTTAAGTGTTTATCGGAGGAATTACAATATCAGCTTCAGGTCAGGCAGACTGAGAGTCACCCGCAGAGATTCCCAGAATTCCCACTTTTTAGAATTTATGGAATTTAGAAGTAAATTCATTTCCGGGACTTGGGCATCGCTGGCTGGGCCAGCATTTATTGCCCATCCGTAGCTGCCCTTGAGAAAGTGCTGGTGAGCTGCTGCACGTTGAACTGCTACATTCCCAGAGGCGTAGGTACATCCACAATGCTGTTAGGGAGGGAATTCCAGAATTTTGACCCAGTGACTGTGAAGGAACGGTGATATATTTCTAAGTCAGGATGACGAGTGGCTGGAAGGAGAACTTGGGTGGTTCCCAGGTGTCTGTTGCTGTTGTCCTTTGAGGAGATGGAGGTTGTGGATTTGAAATGCGCTGTTGAAGGAACCTTCCTGAGGTCCTGCAGAGCATCTTGTAGATGGTACACACTGATGGTGCTGAGCGTCGGTGTTGGAGAGAGTGAATGTTTGTAGATATGATGCCAAACAAACAGGCTACTTTGTCCTGGATGGTGTCAAACTTCTTGAGTGTTGTTGGAGCTGCACCCATCCAGGCATTTGGAGATTATTCCATTACACTCCTGACCTGCGTCTTGTAGATGATTTGAGAATAGAGAGAGGGATAAAGATGTTTAACTGCAATTATTGGTGAGGCCACACCTGAAGTATTGTTTGCAGTTTTGGTCTCCTTATCTGAGGAAGGATGTCCTTGCTATAGAGGGAGCACAGCGAAGGTTTACCAGGCTGATTCCTGGGATGGCAGGTCTGTCATATGAGGAGAGACTAAGTCGGTTAGGATTATATTCACTGGAGTTTAGAAGACTGAGAGGGGATCTCATAGAAACTTATAAAATTCTAACAGGGTTAGACAGGGTAGATTCAGAAAGAATGTTCTCGATGGTGGGGGAGTCCAGAACTAGGGGTCAGAGTTTGAGGATAAGGGGATAAACCTTTTATGACTGAGGTGAGGAGAAATTTCTTCACCCAGAGGGTGGGAAATGTGTGGAATTTACTCCCACAGAAAGTAGTTGAGGCCAAAACGTTGTCTGATTTCAGGAAGAAATTAGATATCGTTCTTGGGGCTAAAGGGATTGAGGAATATGAGGAAGGGGGGATCGGGATATTGAATTTAATGATCAGCCATGATCAAGATGAATGGTGGAGCAGGCTCGAGGGGCCGAATGGCCTCCTCCTGCTTCTAGTTTCTATATGAGTCACTGTGTTTATAAGGCTGGGACCAGTTCAGTTCCTGCTCAATGATAACCCCCATTTCACAACATGGTCACTTTGTAACTTCTCAAATCCATTCCTGATCCAGGACATCCCAGGAACTGGCTAGCGGGAATCTTCCCGGATATTCAGGAGATAGTGCTCTCATTATCTGTCCAGGGGGCCAGCGCTGATCACTGACATTTACCGCCACCCCCCAGTCCCATTACTCTCCCACCCCTATTCCCACCCTCATTCCCTCTCCGATGGCTCGAGTGCCAAGCGGGGAAACCAATAGGACTTTCTAGACTTGTTTCCAGTAAACACCAGTGGCTTCAGGCTCCTGCAGTTTGTGCAGAAGGGAGATGGTCAGGGGATGGAGTAGTTTCACGTACAGTGAGGAGATACCAGGAGAATGAATGCACAGACTGAACACAGAGAACTGGAGCAAAGAGCAGGAGCTGGGAGCTTCCTTCAATAAAAATAAAACTAGGTTTATAAAGAGGGAGAGAGACACAGACAGAGACTGATCTGATAGATGGGGAGAGAGATACAGACAGAAAGAGAGAGAATCATAGAATGTCCACTGTGCAGAAGGAGGCCATTTGGCCCATCAAGCCTGCACTGACAGCAATCCCACCCAAGCCCTATCCCTACAACTCCCATACTTACCCTACTTGTTCCCCTGACACACAAGGCCAATCCACCTAACCCACACATCTTTAGACTGTGTGAGGAAACCAGAGCACCCCCAGAAGAATCCCACGCAAACAATATGCAAATTCCACACAGACAGTGACCCGAGGCTGGAATTGAACCCGGGTCCCTAGTGCTGTGAGGCAGCAGGGCTAACCACTGTGCTGCCAATCAGAACAGAGACAGGAAAAGAGAGATAGGTAGGGAGAGAGAGATACAAACAGAAGGTGCGACTAGAGAGCATAAGAGAGAGACAGAGGGACAAAGACAGAGTAACGCACAGACAGAAAGAGAAAAAGAGAGACAGTGAGAATGAGAGAGACAGAAAGAGAGAGAGAGAGAGCAGAGAAGTTTCATAATAACTTGGAGAGGAACACAGGAACAGGAGTAGGCTATTCAGCCCCTCAAATCTGTTCTGTTATTGAGTGAGATTGTGGCTATGCCTACCACAGTTCATCCACCTGCCTGGGCTCAACATCCATTGTTACCCCGGTGTAGCAAAAATGTAAAATTATTAATTGAGACGCAGCATTGCTGCTTTTATTAAACAAGAGCTTTCACAATCCGGCCGCACTTTATTGAGGAAGAGATGATTAATTATTCTGCAGTATTCTGTTCCAGAGTGACTTCTATTTCAGTTTAAAAGAAAATTACTTTGCAATGAGTCAAGAATTAATAAGATCGAAGCAATAGCAATCATAGCTTTTATAAAGAGAATTTGGAATGAAATATTAATTTAAATATCCTGTTTTTATTGCATTTCAGAGCACATTCAGGATGCTTCACTGTTTCTGTATAAGCGTTGTCCCAGGGGGAAAATTACATCAGAGATTGTAACAGTTACTTTCACCGTATTAAACTAGTGTGCTATAATTTATCAGGCGTGTCCTGACGGTGTACAATAACTCAGAGCTCTCTCTCTCTCTCTTATCCACTCTGTCTGTTCTTTCCTGCATTCACCAGCTCACCCTCTCTTTCGATAGTCAGTCTCTCTCAAAAGTCCTTTAGATAACACAACAACAACATGTATTAAAGTGGTGCCGTCAACATAGCAAAATATCCTGAGACATTTCCAAGCACAGAGCCACACTTTAAGGAGGAGAGGGAGGCAGAGAGGTTTAGGGAGAGAATCATAGAACCATACAGTGCAGAAAGAGGCCCCTCGGCCCATCTAGTCTGCACCGAACCCAATCTCATCCAGGCTTTATCCCCGTATCCCTACATATTATACCCACTAATCCCTAACCTTTGCATCCCTGGACACTAATTTCTTAGCATGGCCAATCAACCTAACCTCTACATCTTTGGACTGTGGGAGGAAACCAGAGTACGCGGAGGAAACCCACACAGACACGAGGAGAATGTGCAAACTTCACACAGACAGTGACCCAAGCCAGGAATCGAACCCAGGACCCTGGAGCTGTGAGGCAGCAGTGCTAACCACTGTGCCACCCATCAGAGCTTGGAGCTCCAGTGACTGAAGATTGGAGTGCCAATGGCGGAAAAGTTAAAATGGAAATATGCAAGAGGCCGGAATTGGAGAAGTGCAGAGATCTCGAACGGTGGTGATATGTATAGGTTACAAGACTGTGCCAAAAGGTGGCCGGTGGGATTTAACATGGATAGTGTGAGGTCCTCCATTTTGGTCAGAAAAATGGGAAGGTGATTTATTATCTAAATGGGGAGAGATTTCGAGGTGCTCCGATATAGAGGGATCTGGGCGTCCTCGTTCATGAATCACAATAAACTAGCATGCAGGTACGGCAGATAATAAAGAAAGTGAATGGACTATTGGCTTTTATAGCTAAAGGAATAGAATATAAAGGTGAGGAAGTATTTTTGCAACTATGCAAGACATTGATGAGGCCGCACCTGGAGTATTGTGCAAAGTTTTGCTCCCCTTATTTGAGGAAAGATGTAGTGGCTTTGGAGGCAGTTCAGAGGAGGTTCACTGGATTCATTCCAGAGATGAGAGGTTTGTCGTATGAAGAGAGATTGAACAGTTTAGGCTGATACTCTCTGGAATTTAGAAGAATGAGAGGAGATCAAATTGAGGTTTACAAGATGATAAAAGGTCTGGATAAAGTAGACGTAGAGCAGATGCTTCCTCTTGTGGGGCATTCCGGGCCAAGAAGTCATAGTCTTAAGTTAAGGGGCAGCAAATTTAAAACAGAATTGAGGAGAAACTGCTTCCCCAAAGGGTTGTGAATCTGTGGAGTTCGTCACCCCAAAGTGCGGTGGATGCTGGGACAGGGAGTAAATTTAGGGAGGAGTTAGACAGATTTTTAATTGGTAATGGGGTTGAAGGGTTACGGGGAGAAGGCAGGAAAATGGGAATGAGGAGCTTGTCAGCCATGATTGAATGGCAGAGCGGACTCATTGAGCTGAATGACCTAATTCTACTCGTGCATCTTATGAATTTATGGACTGATGATGGGGCAGAAGGAGTTTACAGAGATTGGTAGGGGTGAGGCCACGGAGGGATTTGAGAATGTTAGCAATGCCTCAATGCTGCTTTTCACCTGGCACTGAGTGGGTGTTAACCTGTGGCCTGGTTCCATGCCAACTTATACCCTCGCCAGGATGAAGAGTGGCGGAGATGTATTGATTCACCAGGAAGTTACACACCCAACTCCACATTTTGTGAAGATTTCACTCACTCACTCACTGCTTGCAAGATGAACAGTAAGGCTGCGTTTCCCCCATCCTGCTGGGAAATTCTCGCGATGAGCGATTTGCGGGATTCACAACAGGCTTTCCCACCGTGACAGCATCTCTCAGATTTCCAGTGGCACTGGATATCAACAAGTAGACATGCAAATCATGTTAATATTTATTCGAATCTCATCTAAATGAGATTAGTGGACGTAAATTCTCCAGACCCGTTCACAAATCCCAGTGTTTCACTCCAGCAGGGATTACAGAAGCTCCCCACTAATGGGGAATAGCAGTCCCACCATGCTGGAATGAAGGGGAGAACAATCGGAGCATGGGGGTGGTACCAGCTGGCCATGGGAACCATGGCAATGCCAGCTTGTATCCCTGGCACTGTCCAAAGTGCAAAGTGCCAATACCTGGGGTAACCCCAGAAAACCATTGATTGTGCTGTGTGTGTGTGTATGTGGGAGGGTGGGGGGAACCATTACAGGGATCGCAGTTTTCTGGCCAGCGATTGGGAGGCCAGCTGTGCAGGGCCACTGTACATGTCCTGATCTCAGCCCTGACAGATCAGCGCATGCGCAATGGACCGCTCAGCACTATGCTGCCGGCTTCCTGGTGGGAATAGGCTCCACTGGTGGTCTCTGCAGTGCACAGAGCATGGGCAATTCTTAGAACAAAGAACAAAGAACAACACAGCACTGGAAACAGGCCCTTCGGCCCAATGAGCCCGCGCCGCCGTCCTAACGTCTTAATGACATATAGGGACCAATTTGTTACCCAATCAGCCTAAGAGCACATTTTTGGGATGTGGAAGGAAACCGGAGCACCCGGAGAAAACCCACGCAACCACGGGGAGAACGCGCAAACTCCCGCAGACACAGGCCCAAATCCATGTGCCTGCACAGCAACAGCGATAGTCCCTGAGCTGTCATGGTGCCCATCAGATGGTCCAGTTTAAGCATACACTAACGACGTGAAGCACTAGGCCACTCCTGAAGCAACATCCAAGAGCAGCTCTCACACGACCTGCCGCATGCATGCCCTTGTTGGTCAACAAGGTGGACCGAACATCCTGTGGAAACAAATAGGATATTTAAACAGTCCTACTATATCCCTCTATCTGCAGACTGCTCATGTGGCTGTCCAAGAGACCCTTAAACAACCCTAGCGTGCCTGCTCCCACCACCTTACTCGGTAGTGCATTCCACACCCCCACTACCCTTTGTGTGAAAAAATGCCCTCTAATATTAGTCTTATACATAGCCCCCTCACCCTAAGGCCGTGACCCCTCGTTCTATCAGAATCTAATGGTGGAAAAAGCTTACCACCATTTACTCTATCTATACCCCTCATAATCTTATATACCTCTAATAGATCCCCTCTCAGCCGACGTCTTTCAAGGGAAAACAACCCCAATGCGTTCAATCTTTCCTCGTAAGACAGCCTTTCCATACCAGGCAGCCTCCTGGTAAATCTCCTCTGCACTCTCTCCAGGGCCTCCACATCCTTCCGGTAGTAATGTGACCAGAACTGGACGCAGTACTCCAAGTGAGGCCTCTTCTCTGAGCTCCCACTGGAAAAATCCTTGTGAAATACTCCAACCTTCATGCAAATGCAACACTTTGAATTTTTTGGGAGGGAATTCCGGCCTATCTCTCTAAATGAATTCTATCAGCACGACAATTAACAATTGCTTCACAGAATACTCCATATTCATTCTCTTGTAAAACCTACTTTAAAAAAATCACAAGACAAGGTAATGTTTGATTTACAAAAATCACAGAATCAGAATCGTACAACACAGAAGAGGCCTTTCAGTTCCTATTTTCAAGAAAGGGAACAGGAATAACCTGGGAAATTACCAAACGGTGAGTCTGACCTCAATGCTCGGTAAGTTGATGGAGAGGATTCTGAGGGACAGGATTTATGAACATTTAGAAAAGTTTAGCATGATCAATAGTAGTCAGCACAGCTTTGTCAAGTGCAAAGGTCATGCCTTACGAGCTTTGTTGAGTTCTTTGAAAATGTGACTGAACACATTGACGAAGGAAGAGTGGTGGACTTGTGTACATGGATTTCAGCAAGGCGTTTGATAAGGTTCCCCATGCAAGACTTCTTGAGAAGGTGAGAGGGTGTGGGATCCAAGGGGCTCTGGCCTTGCAGATCCAGAACTGGCTTGCCTGCAGAAGGCAGAGAGTGATTGTGGATGGGTCTTTTTCTGCATGGAGGTCGGTCACCAGTGGAGTGCCCCAGGGATCTGTTCTGAGACTCTTGCTGTTTGTTATTTTCATGAGGATGAGGAAGTGGAGGGATGAGTTAGTAAGTTCACCAATGATATGAAGGTTGGCGGTTTTGTGGATAATCTAGAGGGTTTCAGAAGTTGCAATGTTACATAGAAAGGATGCAAGACTAGGCAGAGAAGTGGCAGATGGACTTCAACACAGATAAATGTGTAGTGGTCCATTTTGGCAGGAATAATGGGACAAAAGGGTACAATATCAAAGGTAGGAGTCTTAGCTGTGTTGAGGAGCAGAAGGATCTTGGGGTCCGGGTCCATAGGACTCTTAAATCGGCCTCGCAGGTGGAGGATGTGGTCAAGAAGGCGTACGGTGTACTGGTCTTCATTAATAGAGGAATTGAGTTTAGGAGTTGGGAGGTAATGTTGCAACTTTATAAGACCCATGTCAGACCCCACTTGGAGTATTGTGCACAGTTCTGGTCGCCTCACTATAAGAAGGATGTGGAAGCTATTGAGAGGGTGCAGAGGAGATTTACAAGGATGTTGCCTGGATTGGGGGCATGCCTTATGAAGATAGGTTGAGAGAGCTAGGTCTCTTCTCCCTGGAGAGACGAAGATTGAGAGGCGGCCTGATAGAGGTTTATAAAATGTTGAGAAGGATAAATAGGGTGGATTCTTGGAGGCTTTTTCCCGGGGCTGAAATGGTCGCTACGAGAGGACACAGGTTTAAGGTGCGGGGGGGCAAGTACAGAGGAGATGTTAGGGGTAAGTTTTTCACTCAGAGGGTGGTGAGTGAATGGAATCGGCTGCCGTTGATGGTGGTAGAGGTGAACTCGCTGGGGTCTTTTAAAAGACTTCTGGATGAGTTTATGGGATTTAATGGGATTGGGTGTTACAGATAGTTCTATGGCCTGGTAGGTATAGATGTGATCGGCACAACTTGTGGGCCGAAGGGCCTGTTTGTGCTGTAGTGTTCTATGTTCTATGTTTGGCCTTTCAAGCCCGTACTGACACATTAGAAACACCTTTACACCCACCACCCAATCCCATTTACCAGAATGTTATAATATGCCAATTGTTCATCCAGATACTTTTTAAAGGATGTTGGGCATCCCGCCTCCAGCACCCTCCCAGGCAGTGCATTCCAGACCCTCACCACCCTCTGGGTAAGAAGGTTTAGATACCGTTACTGCTTCATGTTCAGAAAGGATTCTGGTGAAGCTGTTGAGACTGGGACACGGGGAATAGGCCAGTGCAGGGGACTAAGGATTCTAAAAGAGGAAAATCACTTTCATCTTCCAGTTATTGAAGAAACTGGAGTGATGTTTTTGATGAAAGCTATTGGTCCATGTGAGTGTTTCTGCTTCACATTAGCCTCTCTCCATCCCGTCTCCATCTCAGCCTATCAGTATATCGGTTTATCCCTTTCTCTCTCAAGTGTTTATCCAGCTTCTCCTTAAACCTATCAATATTATTACTCTCAGTTACTCCCTATAGGAGTGAGTCCCACATTTTCCCCACTCCTTATGGGAGCGAGTCTCATATCCTCCCCACTCCCTATGGGAGCGAGTTCCATATTCTTCCCACTCCTGGAGTGAAGATATTTCTCCTGAATTCCCACTGGATTTATTGGGGTTATATGTTATGCTGGTGGCTCCTAGATCTGGCCTTGCCAATCCTATCAAACCCTTTCATAATGTTAAGGACTTCTATCATGTCCCACCTCAGCCTTTGCTTTTCTCGAGAGTCAAGGAGTAGAATGTTCAGACTTTCCTGATGGATGTAACTGCTCATTCCTGATGTTTATGTGAATCTACTCTGTATCTTCTCCATATCCTCTTTATGCCTCCAAGACCAGAACTATGCACGCAGTTCCAACTCAGGCCGAAGCTAGCTTCTAAATTTAACATCATTTTCCTGTTTTGTAATGCCAACCCTCTAGAAATGAATCTCAAGGTTAGTTTGCTTTATTTGAAGTTTTAAGTTTATTTGTTAGTGTCACAAGTGGGCTTACATTAACACTGCAATGAAGTTACAGTGAAAATCCCCTAGTCACCACAGTCTGGCACCTCTTCATGTCTTTGGACTGTGGGAGGAACTGTGGGCTTTCTTAACTACAGTGTCGGCATCGGGGGACCAGGACAGTTTGTTGGTGATCTGGACACCTAAAAATCTGAAGCTCTCAACCCTTTCTACTTCATCCCCATTAATATTATCGGTGACCTGGAGGAAGCCCACACAGACACAGGCAGAATGTACAAACTGCACACAGACAGTGACCCAAGGCAGGAATCGAACCCAGATCTCTGGAGCTGTGAGGCAGCAGTGCTGACCACTGTTCCACCCATTTAATGGTCTCATTAGCATCTGTTGCCACTTCTGGTGACTCCAGTTATTGATCCCAGTCCAAGTTTACTGCAATAGGAAATGTGCCAGATCATGATCTCAGCTATCTAGAAGGACAAGGGAAGTGAGAACAGAGAAACATAGAGAGAGACTTCCAAATGCTTCCTCAAGTCAATCACCATCCCAACTTGGAAATATATCGCTGTTCCTTCACTGATACTGGGTCAAAATTCTAGAATTCCTCCCTAACAGCACTGTGGGTGTACCTACATATCAGGACCTGCAGCAGATCAAGAAAGAAGCTCACCACCATTTTCTTAAGAGCAACCAGGGATGGACAATAAACTCCCACATTCCATAAATAAATAATGACAAAAGCAAATGAGGTCAGATATCAGGAATAGGGGTGGGAAGGAGCGGGGCTGAGCTGGAATTTGTAAACAAAGGGGCAAATTTGTAAATTTGGGAGGTGGAGGCTGGAGAGGTGGGTATTGGTGGGATGGGGTCTCAGACACACGTGGACCCTGGGTTAAAGAGGAACTGGATCTAGTCGGGCAGGAAGTGAGGGATAGCGTGAGGTGGATGAAGTTTGCTTCGAGCTGTTGCTGTGTGAGGAATACAGGGAGAGCAGAGGGTGATGGCAACTTTCTGTTCTGGGATGAATCTCTGTAGGGGAATGGGACAGGCTGGGTCTTCATGATTTTCACTCATTCAACACTGCAAGCGACACCACGGACGTGCAAACAAACACCCACTGGCCTCGGATCAATTTTTCAAACACATTTATTGAGCTCTTGACATTAAACCAAACACAGTGTATGAACATTGTAAACAATCAACATAAAAAGGCAATAATTTAATCTGTACCCGAGAGTGTGCCAACCTGCCCCTTGGTCAGCTAAAACTCATTCTGACCCCTCTAACCCCCAGGGGTAATGTATTTACAGGATTAGCTCTGTGTGCTTTCCACTCTGAGTTCACTCGTTTGAAGCAATGTTGACGAGGCTAGCTGGGGATGTAGAGGTGAGGAATGGGGAGGGGTTTGGGATGAAGGCTGGGTGGAAGGATGGCAGGGGGAAGGGTATACACTTTTCCTGCCCCACCAGCCCCCCCCCCCCCCCCCCCACCTCCCCCCAACCTCCCTCCCTGACTCACCCCCTCCCCTCCCCCGCGGCCAAGTAGACGTCTCATTGCTGGGCTGGATACAGACTCTGACCTGAATGATGTGAATGGGTTATGAAGGCTTTGGATCAGAAACACTCAACACTGTGGATATGATTCCATCCTGACATTAGCAAATGTGGATTCCACGTATTTACAAAGGTGTTTAAAAGTCTCTCTGCTTTGTTTTAGCTGGAATTGAGGCAGCTGGATTAAAATTTATAGATTTTGATTTTCAATAATTCCTCTCCCCCTTCCAAAAAAAACCCTTCAAAATGGTGAAGTATCAAAACCACAGTTATTCATTAAATGATTTATTTCATTTCCGCTCTCCCCCTCCCTCCCTCAACCCCCCCTCCCCAACCCACCCACCCTGCCACCCACCCTCCAAACTTCGAATCTGGTCATATTTTGGCAGGTGGTATCTTGGTTTCCTGGTGATCAGAAGGTGGGCGTGACGATATCCATTTGTATATCAAAAGTTTTGTCCCTCCAAGCTCGTTGTAAAAGGTAAATGCCCCTCCAGAGTGGGAGCGCCGTCCTCGTAATGCATAATCGCAGCAGGAGTATCTGATCAGGGGTAAAGTCGGGATAAATATTGTCTTATTATTTTAGGAGCCATTCATTAACTGTAAGAGAGGAGAAGGAAAGAGAGAAACGGAGAGAGATGAAGTTTAGCGTTCTTAATCTCACAGTTTTTTACAGAGCCCAAATACAAAGAAATTCATTCATCAAATGTGACATTTTGGACAATCAGCACCACCCTCCTCCTCCTAGGTAATCTGTATGAAACTGATCCAAATTCTGCATGTAGGAGCTTAAGGAAATTTGACATTTCTTTTAGGATTCTCACCTACTTTTACAGATGCATCATAGAAAGCATTCTTTATCACAGCTTGGTATGGGCTCCTGCTCTGTCCAAGACCACAAGAAACTACAAAGGATGGTGAATGTAGCCCAATCTATCATGCAAACCAGCCTCCCATCCATTGACTCTGTCTACGCAACTCACTGCCTTGGAAAAGCAGCTAGCATAATTAAGGACACCACACACCCCGGACATTCTCTCTTCCGTCAGGAAAAAGATACAAAAACCTGAGGTCACGTACCATCTGACTCAAGAAAAGCTTCTTCCCTGCTGCCTTCAGACTTTTGAATGGACCTATCTCGCATTAAGTTGATCTTTCGCCACACCCTAGCTATGACTGTAACACTACATTCTGCACTCTCTCCTTTCCTTCTCCTCTATATACTCTATGAATGGCATGCTTTGTCTGAATAGCGCACAAAAAGTAATATCTTTCATTGTATACTAATGCTCGTAACAATAAAAAATCAAATCAAATCAAACCACAAATTCCTATCCCAGCTGTGTTGTGTTTTATAGGGTATCCATTGGACAGAACAGTGGTTAGCACTGGTGCCTCACAGCGCCAGGATCTAGGTTTGATTCCCGGCTTGGGTCACTGTCTGTGTGGAGTTTGCACATTCTCCCCATGTCTGTTTGGGTTTCCTCTGGATGCTCCAGTTTCCTCCCACAGCCTGAAAGACTGGTTAAGGTGCATTGGTCATTTAAATTCTCCCTCAGTGTACCCGAACAGGCACTGGAGTGTGGTGACGAGAGAAATTTCACTGTAATTTCATTGCGGTGTTAATGCAAACCTACTTATGACACAATTAAATAAACTTCAGTTTGACACCCTCCAACCTCCACTGACGTAAACTAATCAGCAAATCCCTCCGTCCCTCTCCCCTTCATGTATTTGGCCAGCTGACCCTGAGTTGTACCAAAGTGAGACGGCAGGATTTATCAGTCAGGCTGTCAAACAGAATGGAGCAGATTGCCAATGAGACAGGCAAGTGGGCAGCTTGTGGAAATTAATGTGTGAGAAACATTCCCCGGTTTTGATGGTCTCTTGAGGATTGTGTTGTGAGCGGAGTTGGGATGAAGCAGCAAGATTAAATCCGGATTCTCCAACACAATACTGCAGACACCCTGCCATTTTCCCAAAGCGTCAGAACGGTGAGAAAATTGGAATGATCTGCGCTTCCGGATCGCAATCGCCCCCACGCTCAGTGGGTTTTTTTTTGGGAAGAGTGTGAGTTGCAAGCCAATTTTGGGAAGGGTTTCTACACGTCAGTGAACTCAGCCGGAAAGCGATCGGGAACCGTATTGAAAGGAATCTCCAGTCTCTCAGTGCCAGGTGAAACCTCCTCCCTCCTCCCACTGATATGGAGACATTGACTGCAGAGACCACAAACCATCCCCTGACACAGATCGCTGGCACTGGGGCACTTTGTGGCTCCACCTTCATGACCCCCCCAACCTGCCCCCACTTTGTGCTGAACCCCCTTACAACCTCCCCTTCATAGGCCCTCTGTCATAATTCCCATCATAGCTTCCCCATTAGAGACCCTAGTCACATCTCCTACACAGACCCCAAACCCCACCCAGGCCCCACCCCTACCTCGGCTCCCCCCCCCCCCCCCCCCCCCACCCAGACTCCACCCCACCATGGCTCCACCCCCCACCCGGCTCCACCCCCACCCAGACTCCACCCCACCATGACTCCACCCCCACCCAGGATCCACCCCACCCAGGCTCCACCCCATCCAGGCCCCACCCCCACCCAAGCCCCACCCCTGCCAGGCTCTCCCCCATCCAGGCCTTACTCCCACCACAGCTCGACTCCCATCCAGACTCCACCCCCTTGGACACTGCTTCTGGTACACTGGCAGTGCCAGCAGTGTGGATGGGCACTGTCCAGGCAGGTCCCCTGAGGATTTCAATGGCCTCCTAGCTAAGTTGCAGAGTGAACACCCCTCAAGCCTGTCCTGGGGACAAGGGGTTGAACTCACTGTTCTCGGCATGGTGGACTCAGGCAGCGCTGAGACCAGTTTCTGATTTCCCGCCTGTCAGCTGTGAAAATTCTGAGCTGGCCCAGTGACCACTCCCCCCTCACCTTGGCCAGCCTCCCACCTCTACACCCTCCCCACCCTCTCTCATCTCGGTCACCTGGAAGGATTTTAAATCATTGCAGCACCCCTCAGCAGCAGAAATTTTCCTTTCTCTCTGCCCAGAAGCTGCAGCTGTGAGCAGAACCTCTTGAAGTCTTCTGACAGAGAATAGGGACTGGAACTTCCAGCTGCACTCACCCCAAGACTGGACAATCCAGCCTGAGGCCAAGAGACCTTTGCACGACCACCCAAATCCCCTCCCCCCACCATCCCGTCAAACCCTGCGACTATTCCCATGGAGAGTGAGATGGCAAAATTCAGATATGGCTGTCAGTTTCACTGAGGGGTAGGGGCACAAGGAGATTCCAGTTTGTCCAGCTGTGCAACTCAGCCCAATGAATGCACACAGCTTTGATTAGAAGTTGCTGTGGTTTTCTAGAAGGCAGAAATCTTTAAATTCCATTGCACTTACAGCTTTCATTCTGGAACAGATCAATGTGCAATGCCTTGTAAAAATTTCACTGTCCACTCAATGGATTCCTATAATCCTCCAGCCACCCAGTATTTATGGTAATGTCTCTTCCCAGGTGATAGACCTCAAGCACCCCATTGATCCTGAGCGCAATATAGACTGAGTCTAATGCTGATTGACAGTTACAGTAACTTAGAGAATGTTACAGTGAGTCAGTGAGTGTGACAGTGAGCCAGTGAGTGTGACAGTGAGTCAGTGAGTGTGACAGTGAGCCAGTGAGTGTGACAGTGAGTCAGTGAGTGTGACAGTGAGTCAGTGAGCGTGACAGTGAGTGTGACAGTAAGCCAGTGAGTGTTACAGTGAGCCAGTGAGTGTGAGAGTGAGTCAGTGAATATTACAGTGAATGTTACAGTGAGTCAGTGAGTGTAACAGTGAGTCAGTGAATGTTACAGTGAGTCAGCGAGTGTGACAGTGAGTCAGTGAATATTACAGTGAGTCAGTGAGTGTAACAGTGAGTCAGTGAATGTTACAGTGAGTCAGCGAGTGTAACAGTGAGTCAGTGAATGTTACAGTGAGTCAGCGAGTGTGACAGTGAATCAGTGAGTGTGACAGTGAGTCAGTGAGTGTGACAGTGAGTCAGTGAATGTTACAGTGAGTCAGCGAGTGTGACAGTGAGTCAGTGAATATTACAGTGAGTCAGTGAATGTTACAGTGAGTCAGTGAGTGTGACAGTGAGTCAGTGAATGTTACAGTGAGTCAGTGAATGTTACAGTGAGTCAGTGAATGTTACAGTGAGTCAGTGAGTGTGACAGTGAGTCAGTGAGTGTGAGAGTGAGTCAGTGAGTGTGAGAGTGAGCCAGTGAGTCTTACAGTGAGTCAGTGAGGTGACAGTGGTCAGTGAATGTTACAGTGTCCTGAGTGTGACAGGAGTCAGTGAGTGTGACAGTGAGTCGTGAATGTTACAGTGAGTGTGTTGACGGAGTGAGTGTTCGTGAGTCAGTGAGGTGGTCAGTGAATGTTACAGTGAGTCAGTGAGTTACAGTGAGTCAGTGAGTGTGACAGTGAGTCAGTGAATGTTACAGGTGGGTGTGTGGGTGTTGTGTTACAGTGAGTCGTGAGTCAGTGAATGTTACAGTGAGTCAGTGAGTGTGACAGTGAGTCAGTGAATGTTACAGTGAGTCAGTGAATGTTACAGTGAGTCAGTGAATGTTACAGTGAGTCAGTGAGTGTGACAGTGAGTCAGTGAGTGTGACAGTGAGCCAGTGAGCGTGACAGTGAGTCAGTGAGTGTGACAGTGAGTCAGTGAATGTTACAGTGAGTCAGTGAGTGTGACAGTGAGTCAGTGAGTGTTACAGTGAGTCAGTGAGTGTGACAGTGAGTCAGTGAGTGTGACAGTGAGCGTGACAGTGAGTCAGTGAGTGTGACAGTGAGTCAGTGAGTGTGACAGTGAGCCAGTGAGTGACAGTGAGTCAGTGAGTGTGACAGTGAGTCAGTGAATGTTACAGTGAGTCAGTGAGTGTGACAGTGAGTCAGTGAATGTTACAGTGAGTCAGTGAGTGTGACAGTGAGTCAGTGAATGTTACAGTGAGTCAGTGAGTGTGACAGTGAGTCAGTGAATGTTACAGTGAGTCAGTGAGTGTTACAGTGAGTCAGTGAGCGTGACAGTGAGTCAGTGAATGTTACAGTGAGTCAGTGAGCGTGACAGTGAGTCAGTGAGTGTGACAGTGAGTCAGTGAATGTTACAGTGAGTCAGTGAATGTTACAGTGAGTCAGTGAGTGTGACAGTGAGTCAGTGAATGTTACAGTGAGTCAGTGAATGTTACAGTGAGTCAGTGAATGTTACAGTGAGTCAGTGAGTGTGACAGTGAGTCAGTGAGTGTGACAGTGAGCCAGTGAGCGTGACAGTGAGTCAGTGAGCGTGACAGTGAGTCAGTGAATGTTACAGTGAGTCAGTGAGTGTGACAGTGAGCGTGACAGTGAGTCAGTGAATGTTACAGTGAGTCAGTGAGTGTGACAGTGAGCGTGACAGTGAGTCAGTGAGTGTGACAGTGAGTCAGTGAGTGTGACAGTGAGTCAGTGAGCGTGACAGTGAGTCAGTGAATGTTACAGTGAGTCAGTGAGTGTGACAGTGAGCGTGACAGTGAGTCAGTGAATGTTACAGTGAGTCAGTGAGTGTGACAGTGAGCCAGTGAGTGTGACAGTGAGTCAGTGAGTGTGACAGTGAGTCAGTGAATGTTACAGTGAGTCAGTGAATGTGACAGTGAGCGTGACAGTGAGTCAGTGAGTGTGACAGTGAGTCAGTGAGTGTGACAGTGAGTCAGTGAGTGTGACAGTGAGTCAGTGAGTGTGACAGTGAGTCAGTGAATGTTACAGTGAGTCAGTGAGTGTGACAGTGAGCGTGACAGTGAGTCAGTGAATGTTACAGTGAGTCAGTGAGTGTGACAGTGAGCGTGACAGTGAGTCAGTGAGTGTGACAGTGAGTCAGTGAGTGTGACAGTGAGCCAGTGAGCGTGACAGTGAGTCAGTGAATGTTACAGTGAGTCAGTGAGTGTGACAGTGAGCGTGACAGTGAGTCAGTGAATGTTACAGTGAGTCAGTGAGTGTGACAGTGAGTCAGTGAGTGTGACAGTGAGTCAGTGAGTGTGACAGTGAGTCAGTGAGTGTGACAGTGAGTCAGTGAGTGTGACAGTGAGTCAGTGAGCGTGACAGTGAGCCAGTGAGCGTGACAGTGAGTCAGTGAGCGTGACAGTGAGTCAGTGAGTGTGACAGTGAGCCAGTGAGTGTGACAGTGAGTCAGTGAGTGTGACAGTGAGTCAGTGAATGTTACAGTGAGTCAGTGAATGTGACAGTGAGCGTGACAGTGAGTCAGTGAGTGTGACAGTGAGTCAGTGAGTGTGACAGTGAGCCAGTGAGCGTGACAGTGAGTCAGTGAAGTGTTACAGGAGTCGGAGTGTGACAGTGAGTCAGTGAGTGTGACAGTGAGTGACAGTGGTCAGTGAGTGTGTGGGTGGGTGGTGGGTGGTGGGTGGGTACAGTGAGTCAGTGAGTAAGTGGTAGTGATGTTACAGGAGTCGATTGAAGTGGTGTGAAGTGACGTCAGTGGAGTGGTGTGACAGTGAGTCAGTGAATGTTACAGTGAGTCAGTGAGTGTGACAGTGAGTCAGTGAATGTTACAGTGAGTCAGTGAGTGTTACAGTGAGTCAGTGAATGTTACAGTGAGTCAGTGAGTGTGACAGTGAGTCAGTGAGTGTGACAGTGAGTCAGTGAGCGTGACAGTGAGTCAGTGAGCGTGACAGTGAGTCAGTGAATGTTACAGTGAGTCAGTGAGTGTGACAGTGAGTCAGTGAGTGTGACAGTGAGCGTGACAGTGAGTCAGTGAGTGTACAGTGAGCGTGACAGTGAGTCAGTGAGTGTGACAGTGAGTCAGTGAGTGTGACAGTGAGTGTGCAGTGAGCGTGACAGTGAGTCAGGGTGAGTCGGTGTGACAGTGAGCCAGTGAGGTGACAGTGAGTCAGTGAGCGTGACAGTGAGTCAGGAGTGTGACAGTGAGTCAGTGAGTGTGAGTGGCAGTGAGTCAGTGAGTGTGACAGTGAGTGTGCAGTGAGCGTGACAGTGAGTCAGTGAGCGTGACAGTGAGTCAGTGAGTGTGACAGTGAGCGTGACAGTGAGTCAGTGAGTGTGACAGTGAGTCAGTGAGTGTGACAGTGAGTGTGACAGTGAGCGTGACAGTGAGTCAGTGAGCGTGACAGTGAGTCAGTGAATGTTACAGTGAGTCAGTGAATGTTAAGTGAGTCAGTGAGTGTGACAGTGAGTCAGTGAGTGTGACAGGAGTGTGCAGTGAGCGGACAGTGAGTCAGTGAATGTTACAGTGAGTCAGTGAGTGTGACAGTGAGTCAGTGAGTGTTACAGTGAGTCAGTGAGCGTGACAGTGAGTCAGTGAGTGTGACAGTGAGCGTGACAGTGAGTCAGTGAGCGTGACAGTGAGTCAGTGAGTGTGACAGTGAGCCAGTGAGCATGACAGTGAGTCAGTGAGTGTGACAGTGAGTCAGTGAATGTTACAGTGAGTCAGTGAGTGTGACAGTGAGTCAGTGAATGTTACAGTGAGTCAGTGAGTGTGATAGTGAGTCAGTGAATGTTACAGTGAGTCAGTGAGTGTGACAGTGAGTCAGTGAGTGTGACAGTGAGTCAGTGAGTGTGAGAGTGAGTCAGCGAGTGTGAGAGCGAGTCAGCGAGTGTGAGAGCGAGTCAGCGAGTGTGACAGTGAGTCAGCGAGTGTGACAGTGAGTCAGTGTATATGAGGCAAAGTTTTCAAGTTGAATGTGTTGTACTGTGAGTTTGGGTGTGTCAAGAGCAAAGTGAATCCACATCCCAGTTTGAATTTGGAATATCTTTAATCATATATTGATAGATATACATTTTACTCTGAAATATAACATAACTATAAGATATATATATAGTTGGCAATGAAAGTGCGGTTGGCGGTTTATGTATGTATATATGTTAATGTATGTTGATATATGTCTGCGTGCGTGGAGATAATGAGCAATACACATGGACACATTAACATGATATATTATCCATATATCCTTTATATATCTGCAGTTTTATATATATACACATATACATTAGCTATATGTATATAATATATGATGCATCTTCTCTTAGAGAGATGTATAAAGAGATATATATGTGTAAATACTATCTATATGATATATAGGTTATGGATATATATGCATTTGGACACACATTTGGAGGCTACACTTACCTCTGGTGGGTCTATTCGGATCATTGTGGAGGGGACAGAATTCGCAGCTCATCCCCATTGGGCGGTTAGCTGAGCTGAAAGATTTAACCCAGTTGGAAGGGTCTTAAAAAGTGATTGGTTCCTAACCACAGTTTTACACAATGCAGCACACTCAGAAAGAGTCTCCATGTAAGTGACTCACACTCACCCTGACTCACATTCACCCTGCTTCCAGATCATTACTTTACCATGCTGACTGTCCCCCACAGCCCCTTCCCTCCCAACACCTCCCCACCTCTCCCCCACCAATGCCTGCTCCACTGCTGGCACCAAGGTCAGCGCGATCCCAGCTCCAATCCCGGGGCCATGCTGGGATAGGTGACCACAGCTACACTATCTGGTGGCACTTTACTAACCTCCCGGCCAACTCATTCCTCTCGATTCTGGCTCCTTGTGCCTCTGGACAGCGGAATTCTACCGCCCCCACCCGCCACGGAATCGGAGTGGGCGAGGAGTGGATCATGGAAATGTCCGTTGACCTCGGGCAGGATTTTTTGATCTTGGGTCAAGTGTGGCTGTAAAATCCTGGGATTCTGGGCTCAGGAATATGGAGCCCCGATGGAGCCCCAGTTACTGGCAGCGGTAATCACCGACCCAACACTCACACTGCTCAGAACCATAACACTGTACAACACAGTGCCAGTGACAGGGTACAGACAGTGTGACAGTGTAGTGAAGGGATAGAATGTCAGGGTACAGTGCGATGTATAAAAGGCTGCTGGGGTACCTCTGTGTATGGCATTGGGATAGAGAGAGAGGATACATTAATGGAGTAAATGTCAGGGCAGACTGAAGGGTCAGGGTGAAGGGTGAAGGGTCAGAATGAAGGGTCAGGTTGAAGGCTGAAGGGTCAAAGCTCAGGGTGAAGGGTTAGGGTGAAGGGTCAAGAGGAAGGGCTAGGTTGAAGGGTGCAGGGTCAGAGTGAAAAGTGAAGGGTCAAGATGAAGGGGCAGGGTGAAGAGTCAGGGTGAGGGTCAGGATGTAAAGTCAGGATGAAAGGTGAAGGCTGAAATGTCAGGGTGAAGGGTCAGGCTGAAAGGTGAAGGTTCTAGGTGAAGGGTCAGCGTGAAGGGTCAGGATGAAGGTTCAGGGTAAAGGTCAGAATGAAGTAGTTAGGATGAAATATCAGGCTAAAGGTCAGTCTAAAGGGTGAAGAGCTCAGGTTGAAGGGTCAGTGTGAAGGGTAATTGAAGGGTGAAGGATAGGGTGAAAGGTCAGGGTGAAAGATGAAGGGTCACGGTGAAAGGTCAGGCTGAAGGGTGAAGGGTCACAGTGAAGGGTCAGGGTGAAGGGTGAAGGGTCAGGGTGAAGGTGAAGGGTCAGGGTGAAGGGTGAGGGTCAGGGTGAAGAGGCACAGTGTTGGGTATGTAGAGTGGGGGACACTCAGAGGGAGGATGTCCTTGTGGTCTCACCTCGGTATTGCAGTTTCTGGGCCCTATTGTTGGGACAGTCCTTCCCTGGAGGCTGAAGTTGATGTGGTCGGATACAGCGATTATTCAGTGGTTGCACTGGTCTGAAATTATCACTCATGCTCAGGAATATCTGGGACGGCTGATTCTGACTCAGGAGTCGTAAAGAAGCATCTGCAACAAAAAGAGTGAAAGAAATTCACTTTCCAAACTTACTGCTGAAAGTATGACTCTCACTGGGGTCCCACACACTGACTCTCACTGGGGTACGGGTCCCACACACACTGACTCTCACTGGGGTACGGGTCCCACACACACTGACTCTCACTGGGGTACGGGTCCCACACACACTGACTCTCACTGGGGTACGGGTCCCACACACACTGACTCTCACTGGGATACGGGTCCCACACACACTGACTCTCACTGGGGTACGGGTCCCACACACACTGACTCTCACTGGGGTACAGGTCCCACACACACTGACTCTCACTGGGGTACGGGTCCCACACACACTGACTCTCCTCACTGGGTACCCACCACACACTGACTCTCCTGGGTTACGGGTCCCACACAACTGACTCTCACTGGTTAAAGGGTCCCCACACCAGACACTGACCTCTCACTGGGGTACGGTCCCACACGCACTGACCTCTCACTGGGGTACGGGTCCCCCACACACCTGCCCTCTCCAATGGGGTATCCGGTCCCACACACACTGACTCTCACTGGGTCCCCACACACACTGCTCTCACTGGGTACGGTCCCACACACACTGACCTTCTCACTGGGTACGGTCCCCACACACACACTGACTCGCACTGGGTAACGGGTCCCACACACTGACTCTCACTGGGTACGGGACACCCCACACACACTGACTCTCACTGGGGTACGGGTCCCACACACACTGACTCTCACTGGGGTACGGCTCCCACACACACTGACTCTCACTGGGGTTACGGGTCCCACACACACTGACTCTCACTGGGGTACGGCTCCCACACACACTGACTCTCACTGGGGTATGGGTCCCACACACACTGACTCTCACTGGGGTACGGGTCCCACAAACACACTCTCACTGGGGTACGGGTCCCACACACACTGACTCTCACTGGGTACGGGTCCCACACACACTGACTCTCACTGGGGTACGGGTCCCACACACACTGACTCTCACTGGGGTACGGCTCCCACACACACTGACTCTCACTGGGGTACGGGTCCCACACACACTGACTCTCACTGGGGTACGGGTCCCACACACACTGACTCTCACTGGGGTACGGGTCCCACACACACTGACTCTCACTGGGGTACGGGTCCCACACACACTGACTCTCACTGGGGTACGGGTCCCACACACACTGACTCTCACTGGGATACGGGTCCCACACACACTGACTCTCACTGGGGTACGGGTCCCACACACACTGACTCTCACTGGGGTACGGGTCCCACACACACTGACTCTCACTGGGGTACGGGTCCCACACACACTGACTCTCACTGGGTACGGGTCCCACACACACTGACTCTCACTGGTTCCCCACACACACTGACTCTCACTGGGGTACGGGTCCCACACACACTGACTCTCACTGGGTCCCACACACACTGACTCTCACTGGGGTACGGGTCCCACACACACTGACTCTCACTGGGGTCCCACACACACTGACTCTCACTGGGTTACGGGTCCCACACACACTGACTCTCACTGGGGTACGGGTCCCACACACACTGACTCTCACTGGGGTACGGGTCCCACACACACTGACTCTCACTGGGGTACGGGTCCCACACACACTGACTCTCACTGGGGTACGGGTCCCACACACACTGACTCTCACTGGGGTACGGGTCCCACACACACTGACTCTCACTGGGGTACGGGTCCCACACACACTGACTCTCACTGGGGTACGGGTCCCACACACACTGACTCTCACTGGGGTACGGGTCCCACACACACTGACTCTCACTGGGGTACGGGTCCCACACACACTGACTCTCACTGGGGTACGGGTCCCACACACACTGACTCTCACTGGGGTACGGGTCCCACACACACTGACTCTCACTGGGGTACGGGTCCCACACACACTGACTCTCACTGGGGTACGGGTCCCACACACACTGACTCTCACTGGGGTACGGGTCCCACACACACTGACTCTCACTGGGGTACGGCTCCCACACACACTGACTCTCACTGGGGTCCCACACACACACTGACTCTCACTGGGGTACGGGTCCCACACACACTGACTCTCACTGGGGTACGGGTCCCACACACACTGACTCTCACTGGGGTACGGGTCCCACACACACTGACTCTCACTGGGGTACGGCTCCCACACACACTGACTCTCACTGGGGTACGGGTCCCACACACACTGACTCTCACTGGGGTACGGGTCCCACACACACTGACTCTCACTGGGGTACGGCTCCCACACACACTGACTCTCACTGGGGTACGGGTCCCACACACACTGACTCTCACTGGGGTACGGGTCCCACACACACTGACTCTCACTGGGGTACGGGTCCCACACACACTGACTCTCACTGGGGTACGGGTCCCACACACACTGACTCTCACTGGGTACGGGTCCACACACACTGACTCTCACTGGGGTATGCCCACACACCTGACTCTCACTGGGGTATGTACCCCACACAGATTGACTCTCACTGGGGTATGGGTCCCACACACACTGACTCTCACTGGGCGGGTCCACACACACTGACTCTGACTGGGGTCCCACGCACACTGACTCTCACTGGGGGACAGGTCCCACACACACTGACTCTCACTGGGGTACGGATCCCACACACACTGACTCTCACTGGGGTACGGGTCCCACACACACTGACTCTCACTGGGGTACAGTTCCACAAACACTGACTCTCACTGGGGTACGGGTCCCAGACACACTGACTCTCACTGGGGTACAGTTCCACAAACACTGACTCTCACTGGGATACGGGTCCCACACACAGTGACTCTCACTGGGGTACGGGTCCCCCACACACTGACTCTCACTGGGGTACGGGTCCCACACACACTGACTCTCACTGGGGCACGGCTCCCACACACACTGACTCTGTGGAAGTTATCTTTGGTTGTGCATCTTGGGGAGACACCAAGACATAGCTGGAGGGTGAGGAAGATTAAGAAACTGTCAACACTTAGTGGAGTATGGGTAAATGTAAATACTATTACAGATTGGTCACCATTTTATTCTGAATGTCAATAAATGTCATTTTCTTCACTCACATAGCCCCTACCCTGCGTGTTTGTGCCCCCACTGCTCTCACCCGCTGCCTCATCCCAGTGGAGTGTGGGAATGGCAATGCCATGTCTGTCACACCCTCTTGCCAACCCCGCACTGGTGAAGGGCACTCCCTCAACTGCAATGTGGACGGGAACCCCCAAGCTCGAGGAAACTGGAAGCCATCCTTCACACCCCCGTTATAGCGAGGAGCATCGCGATATGAAAGGAGGGTGAGGCTTGTCAGTGACCCCCCCTCCCCCTCTGCTCCTGGCCCTGATGTATCCGTGTCCACCACTGCCCCCAAGTGCTCCCTCTGAGGAGTGCCCACCTCAGAGGGAGATGGTTGTTGGTGCACTCCCTCCGAATTCACCCTCAGAGGTGAAGGTGCCATGTTCCCGCTAACGTGGGGCTGCTGTGTAAGGCACTGGTATGATGCCACACTGGCCCAATGAACACCCGGTGAGGGAGGGGAATAGAATTTGCTCAGTAACGAGATGCTAATGAGCTTTCTGGGGTCCTGGGGTATGTTACACGTCACTCCGCTAAAGTGTGTGTTGGGAGGTGGGGAGGGACGCTGGAAGATTGGAATTTTTAAGTTCATCGGCACAAGTCCCACTGTCTGGATTTTGAACGTGCACCGCCATTCCCGCAGACTGGGAGTGTGGGCTCAGTATCACCCCCTCTGCTCTCTGTGCATTCACCAGGGTGGCATGGTGGCACAGTGGTTAACACGGCTGCCTCACAGCACCAGGGTTTGATTCCTGGCTGGGATCACTGTCTGTGTGGAGTTTGCGCATTCTCCTCGTATCTGTGTGGGTTTCCTCTGGGTACTTCGGAGTCCTTCCATTGTCCAATGATGTGCAGGTTAGGTGGATTGGCCGTGCTAAATTGGCTTTAGTGTCGGGGGATTAGCGGGGTAAATATATATAGCGGGGATAGGGCATGGGTGGGATTGTGGCCAATGCCGATTTGATGGGACAAATGGCTTCCTCCTTCTGCACTGTAGAGATTCTGCAATTCATCGTAACACAGCCATTCTCTCCTTAATCCCAGAGAAGACAAATTTACTAACATGTCTTTTGGGCAACAATTGATCACAGACCTTTTGATGGGCAACACAACAGCTCAGTGACTATCGCTGTGCTGTGCAGATACATGGATTTGGGCCTGTGTCTGTGGGAGTTTGCGCATTCCCCCCATGCTTGCGTGGGTTTTCTCCGGGAGCTCCGGTTTCCTTCCACATCCCAAAGATGTGCTCTTCGGCTAATTGGCAAAACAAATTCTCCCTAAATTGAATCAAATTTGGTTTTTAACCCGTAGATCTATAAACATTGACAGGGATCACAGGTAGAGGTGGGAACATTGGGGTGGCAACGCGGGCTCGTTGGGCCGAAGGGCCTGTTTCCCGTGCTGTTTTGTTCTTTGTTCTTTGTTCTTTATATATGACATCAACCACACCACCCTCATTGACCCTCTCCTTTACTTGGTCACACTGAGATTGTCCAGATAATGTAATATTCCTAGGAGGGAGTTGAGAAAGCTGACAGAATCCTGGCTGTGTTATTCTATTCCAATGTTTGTACAACATTCACTCCTAACATTTATACATTCTGAAAATTAATGTGGCAAAAAATTACTTGAAATTGCAAAGATGTTCTACTTGGATTGGCTCCAGGTAAAAGCAACTCATTAGTTTATCTCCGGATCACAGCCAGAGCCTTCATTCAGTGAGCCTGAACTAAAATCATTGACAGCACTTACAACTCTGCAACTTCTCACTGCTGTCTGCACACTCTGCCAAATAGAAGCAAAATAGCAACAACTGACATTGACACAATGTCAATAATGTGGAAAACATTTCCAGGAACTTCATAGAATGGATATCAGACACAAATCACCACTAAACAGAACCTGGGGCATTTGGGAGGGTCAAAGAATGGGGTTTAAAATGGGGTACAAAAGAGGGAGGGAGGTGAAGAGGTAGAATCCAGTAGATCTCTATAGCCTGGGATTGAATGGGAAGGGGCTTGATCCATTGGGATTTGGACAATGGGAGTGAATGGGAAGGAGTTTGTCTATTGGGGTTGTGTAAAAGGGAGTGAATGGGAAGGGGCTTGATCCATTGGAATTGTGGGCAATGGGAGTGAATGGGAAGGAGTTTGTCCATTGGGATTGTGATCCATTGGGATTGTGTACAATGAGAATGAGCCAAAGTTTTGTCCATTGTGATCTGATATACTGGTCGGGAATGGAAAGGGATTAGTTTTGGAATTGTATACAATGGAGATTGGTCGTGATGATATTCAGTGCTTTGAGAATGTTTGAATAGTTTCACAGATTGGGGCTGTTCACATTAACCGTGATGGCCCGGTTAGGAATCTAACATGAAAATTCTTTTAACATTGCTGGTGATGTTACTCGGAGCTGACTCTGTGCTACGTGTCGTGTCACTGTAATGTTCAGTTCTGGCATCGTTAAAACAGAATAAAAATACTACATGATTTACCAGATAGTACAAGGTCTCTCGATATCCAGCCAAAATATTTGACACATTCTCAACAAGAGTAGACTTCATGAGCCAGAGCCCAAAGTCAATCTGAGTAGGGAAATGTATCAGCAGCTCCCTGTATTTTTTGTGAGAGGGAAGTCATGCATGCTTGTGTGTCCCAGGCCCTGACTGCGCTCTCCCAGGCCCAGACAGTGGAGATTACTCTCCTAGGCACAGGCAGTGCACTCTGTTCTCCCAGGCCCAGACAGCGAAGCCTGCTCTCTCAGGCCCAGACGGCAGACCCTGCTGTCTCAGGCCCAGACAGCGAAGCCTGCTCTGTCAGGCCTATACAGCAAAGCCTGCTCTCTCAGGCCTATACAGCGAAGCCTGTTCTCTCAGGCCTATACAGCGAAGCCTGCTCTCTCAGGCCCAGACGGCAGACCCTGCTCTCTCAGGCCTATACAGCGAAGCCTGCTCTCTCAGGCCTATACAGCGAAGCCTGCTCTCTCAGACCCAGACGGCAGACCCTGCTCTCTCAGGCCTATACAGCGAAGCCTGCTCTCTCAGGCCCAGATGGCAGACCCTGCTCTCTCAGGCCTATACAGTGAAGCCTGCTGTCCCAGGCCCAGGTAAGACTTTTCTCGATTTTTTTTTTCTCTAAGGCAGCTAGGAGATTAAAATCAGAAGTAGGCCCCAATGAGACCTGGAAGGCTTTCTTTCTTTTGAAAGGTATTTTACCTTAGAGGGTTCGAGCTCATTGTTCCAGAGGAGCAGTTGGAGTGGTGGTTCAGTGAAGAGAGCTCTAAATGAGAGGGATTTTTACCTTACTTTTTACATTACTTTACTAGCCACGTGCTAGTAAGTTGAGGAACAGAGAGAAAGTGCAGATTAAATATAGCTGCAGGGATGGTGTAGCAGAGAGCATTTCATTTACTTGGATAATTGGAGAACATTCTGGGGAAGGTGGGACCTGTACAAATAGGATGGTTTGTACCTGAACCAGAGGGGCACTAATATCCTGGGAGGGAAATTTGCTCCGGCTCCTCAGGGGCGGGGGGGGGAGGTTTAAATTAATTTATCAGGGAATGGGAAAATGAGATGTAGTCCAAAAGCCAGTGTTGAGGGTCTTGAGGTACTGGGGAAGGTAACAAGATTGGAGTAGACAGGTAGACAGGATGGTGGGTTGAAGTGAATCTACTTCAATGCCAGGAGCATCAGGAATAAGGTAGGTGAACTTGGAGAATAGATTGGTACTCGGAACTATGATGTTGTGGCCATTACGGAGACATGGTTAGGAATGGTATTGGAAGTTCCGGGGTATTGATGTTTCAGTAAGAGTAGGGAAGGCGGTAAAAGAGATGGAGGAGTAGCATTGTTAATTAAGAATATTTTAACGGCTGCTGAAAGGCATTTTGAGGGGGATCTGCTGAGGTAATGTGGGCTGAAGTTAGAAATAGGAAAGGATCGGTCACATTGTTAGGAATTTTCTATAGGCCCTCAAATAGGAACAGAGATGTGGAGGAAGAAATAGCAAAGCAGATTATGGATCGGTGTGGGGGTCACAGGGTAGTTATCATGGGTGACTTTAACTTTCCAAATATTGATTGGAACCTTTATAGATCGAATAGTTCAGATGGGACACTTCTTGTACAGTGAGTGTAGGAGGATTTCCTGCCACAATATATGGATAGGCCGACAAGAGGTGGAGCCATGTTGGACTTGGTACTGGATGATGAACCAGACCAAGTGTTAGATTTGTTTGTGGCAGAGCACTTTGGAGATAGTGAGCACAATTCAGTGCCTTTCATTATTGCAATGGAGAGGGATAGAGTCATTGCAAGGTTTATAATTGGGGCAGGGGCAATTATGATGTGATTAGGCAAGAATTAGGGAGCATAAGATGGGAACAGAAACTATCAGGTATGGGCACAAATGAAAAGTGGAGCTTGTTCAAGGAACAAATACTGATGGGTATGTCCCTGTCAGGCAAATGGCCGAGTGAGGGAACCATGGCTCACAAAAGAGGTTGAATGTCTTGTCAAGAAAAAAAAGGAAGCGTATGTAAGGATAAGTAAACAAGGTTCAGTTGGGTCGCTTGAGGGTTACAAGGTAGGTAGGAATGAGTTAAAGAAAGGGCAGAGGAGAGCTAGGAGGGGGCAAGAGAAGTCCTTAGCAGGTCAGATAAAGGAAAACCCCAAGGCCTTTTACTCTTATGTGAGAAATAAAAGAATGACCAGGGTGAGATTAGGGTTGTCAAGGAAAGTAGTGGGAACTTGGGCATGGAGTCAGAAGAGATAGGAGAGGTAATGAATGAATACTTTTCTTCAGTGTTCACCAAGGAGAAGGGCCATGTTTTTGAGAATAAAAGTGTGATATAGGCTGACAGGCTGGAGGAGGTAGATGTTCTGAGAGGAGATGTATTAGCAATTTTGAAAAACCTGAGGGTCGATAAGTACCCTGGGCCAGATGGAATATATCCTAGGATACTTTGCAAGGCAAGGGAGGAGATTGTGCAATCTTTTGCTTTGATCTTTGGGTTCTCACTGTCCACGGGGATTGTGCCAAAGGACTGGAGATTAGTGAATGTCGTTCTGGTCTTCAAGAAAGGAAATAGGAATGACCCTGGTAATTATAGGCCAGTTAGTCTTACTTTGGTGGTCGGTAAGTTAATGGAAGGGGTCCTGAAAGATAGGATTTATGACCATTTGGAAAGATGCAGTTTAATCCGGGATAGTCAGCACGGTTTCGTGAGGGGTAAGTCCTGTCTCACAAATTTGATTGAATTCCCTTGAGGAGGTAACTAAGTGTGTAGATGAAGGTAGAGCAGTTGATATCGTATACATGGATTTTAGTAAAGTGTTTGATGAGTTCCCCATGGTAGGCTCATGAAGAAAGTAAGGAGGAGTGGGATAGAAGGAAGGTGAGCGGGGTGTTCCCACTCTCCTGATGAAGGAGCAGTGCTCTGAAAGCTAGTAGCTTTTGCTACCAAATAAATCTGTTGGACTTTAATCTGGTGTTGTGAGACTTCTTACTGTGTTTACCCCAGTCCAACACCAACATCTCCATATCATTTCTAATTCTTACCCATTGGCTGGATTCTAAATAGATAGGAACCTGTAAACCTGTAAAATGAACAAGTGTTGTTCATTCACTCCACACAATCACTCTCTGATAGATATTGTAAATGTTTCTGGGTTGTTTTGCCGGGAGCTGATTTGAACATTGATGTAAACCATTGAGTCAGTCAGAGGGAAATGGGGGACGGGGGTTTGTACTCAGAGAGGTGCGAGGTCTGGAAGGCACTGCCTGAGGAGGGGCTGGAAATGGATTCAATATTCACTTCCCAAATAAACTGGAGATACAGGTGAAAAGGAGAAAAATTCCTGGGTTTCAGAGAAAGGGGAGGGAGGGAGGGAGGGAGGAGGGAGGGAGGGAGGGAGGAGGGAGAGGGAGGGAGTGGGAGGGAGGAGGGAGAGGAGGGAAGGAGAGGAAGAGGGAGAGGGAGAAGGGATGATGGGGAAAGAAGGGTCGGGGGTCATGAGGGGAGGGGGTCATGGAGGGAGGGGATAATGAGGGCATCCTGAAGAGAGGGGAGGGGGTCCTGAGGAGAGGGGAGGGGGTCCTGAGGAGAGGGGAGGGGGTCCTGAGGAAAGGAGAGGGGAGAGGTGCTGCTCACCTTGCTGTTGATTTCCTCCTCATTCCCCATGTATCTACCAGGGATTAGCGAGAGTAAATTTGGAATGGGGAATCTGTCTGAATCCCCAGGTCCAGATTGGACTCTGGATAGATTGGGCATCAGATGAGATTGGATATTAATAATCCTCCCGGTTAATCCTAACCGTGATGTTGCAGTGACAATCTGTACAAAACGCTTCACCGAGTAAACAGAGAGAGTCCATCCAACTGCCCGAATCTGAATGTTTTTGAGAAAGATTCCAGTTCCCAGGATAACTGGCTGGACCAACATTGTGAGAAACAAAACCAAATCTCTAACTTCTCACTTATTGCAGGAAATAGCAGAATGAAGAGATTGTTTTTGCTCTGGGACACAGCCTCTGTCCCAGTGCCTCTCTATCAGTCCACTCGATGTCACCCAGTGTGACATAGATCAAGGGCGTGAATCCTGGAATTCCGGCCGGATTATCCAAGATTGAGGAATGTAAATCTCCCACAAACACTTCTGAACACTGGGTCAATTGGCACAGTGGCACAGTGGTTAGTGCTGCTGCCTGGCAGTGCCAGGGCCCCAGGTTTTATTCCATGCTTGGGTCACTGTCTGGGTGTCGTTTGCATGTTCTCTCCGTGTCTGCGTGGGTTTCCTCCGGGTGCTCCCGTTTCCTCCACAGTCCAAAGATGTTTAGGTTAGGTGCATTGGCCATGTTAAATTTCCCCTTAGTGCCCCAAGAAGTGTAGATTAGTAGGGTTAGGGAGGGTTACCTTATCTCTCAAGCCTCTTCCGCCCCTACAACTCTCTCTATCCCTGTAACCTCCTCCAGCCCTACAATCCTCTAATTCTGGTCTCTGGCTGAATTTTCAGGACTTCACTGTTGGCAATGGGGCTGTACTCTGAGCTCTGGGACCCCCTCCCTAAACCTCTCACCACCTTTGATCAGTTATCTTGCTGCTATTTGTGGGACCTTCCTTTGAGTGAATTGGTTCCTGCTCTTCCCACAATGGTGACCACGCTTCAGTAGATGGTTTCATCGACTGGAAACTGTCTGAGGACAAAGCTAACCTCTACCCCAGTCCAACACCAACATCTCCACATCAAACCAAATGGAGCCATTGACGGGACGGAAATACAAGTGTATCTTCAATGGTCACATATGGAAGAAGTGATTTGGATTCTGTTCTGTGAATCTACCAAGCTCCCCACCAACCCAAACACACTCAGCACCCCCCCGTCCCCCCCCCACACACACACCCACCCACCCACACCCACACAGACACAGACACACTCTCACAGAGCAGGGAATGTGGGAAAAGTGGAAGGGGTTGAAGTGAGTTGCTTACGAATACCCGAGGGTGGATCTGTACCTGCATCCGAGTGATGTAGATTGGTTTATTCATTATAATCCACGTCACAGTCTCGTGACAGGGTGGGGTGGTCATTGATCCCTCGTATGTGATGAAGCTGGGGGTCTCGGGGTATAGCCCTTCGATATTTAATCCCTGCAGTAAATAGGCATCATCTGGAAAATAAAGACCAACAATGATAAACTATCAAAAAGTTACCCCACTCTGCACAAAGCTGTTTGCAATCTGTACAATTCATAACCCAACGCCACACTGAATCAGATAAGATTCTCCTGCATCCGAGTGTTGAGTTCGGAATGGAATATTTCCATGAATAATTAGAGATGTTAATCACCAAATAAATTGTTAATTAGACATCTGTTTTCAGTGTGTGACAACAGCTCCCCCCACCTCACAGCACCAAGCTCCGGTATCCATAGCAACAGTAGCCTGGAGACAACAGACCCAGCGGGAAATGGACATTGAGAGTCCCTCAGTCCCTCCTCACTGTCCCTCCTCACTGTCCCTCCACTCAGTCCTTTAGGCCCTCCACTCAGTCCCTTCAATCAGTTCCTTCACTCAGTTCCTTCACTCAATCCCTCAGTCCCTCCACACAGTCCCTCCACTTAGTCTCTCCACTCAGTCCTTCAGACCCTCCACTCAGTCCCTCCACAGAGTCCTTCCACTCAGTCCCTCCACTCAGTTTCTCCACTCAGTCCCTCAGTCCCTCCACACAGTCCTTCCACTCAGTCCCTCCACTCAGTCCTTCCACACAGTCCCTCAGTCCCTCCACACAGTCCCTCCACTTAGTCTCTCCACTCAGTCCTTCAGACCCTCCACTCAGTCCCTCCACACAGTCCCTTCACACAGTCCTTCCACTCAATCCCTCCACTCAGTCCTTCCACACAGTCCCTCAGTCCCTCCACACAGTCCCTCCACTTAGTCCCTCCACTCAGTCCTTCAGTCCCTCCACTTAGTCCCTCCACTCAGTCCTTCAGTCCCTCCACTCAGTCCCTCTTGCCTGGTGCCAATGGGGGAGTGCAAGGCCGTACAGGAGAAGTATATTCTGTTTATTCGCTGGATGTGGATATTGTTGGCTGAGCTGACATTTATTACCCATCGGTAAGATTGCTGTGGCTCTGGAGTCACACGTAGGCCAGACCAAGTAAGGACGGCAGATTTCCTTCCCATTGGTGAACCAGGTGGGTTTTTCCAACAATTAGTAATGCTTTCATGGTCATCAGTAGATTCTTAATTCCAGATTTTTTTTTGTTGAATTCCACATCTGACCCTGGTGGGATTCGAACCCAGAGCAATTGGGGCAGGTGGGGGTGGGGGATGGGTGGGAGGGAATAGAGGGGGTGAGGCTGGGGGTTGGGGGAGGTATTGTGTATATGTGTGGCATGTGGGGGCAGGATGGAAGTGAGTGAATTGGGATGGAAAGTGAGGGGAGAGGGTGCTGGCTTCACAGAGAGAGAAGAACATGGCGACACATTGAAATGGTGCCTGGAGGAAAGAGCTAGGGATCCTATGGGCTGGGGTGTGAGCCTGGACTGAAAGGTTTGGGTGTGTCGCTGGGCCAGGGGTGAAGGATCACGAGGAATGAGAGGATTAAAAATTCATCAGAATGCTTCCTTTCTACAAATCAGAGAATTGCATTCCTCAGCAACGGGGGGACACGATGGAATTGGAAGTAGAACTGGTCGAGAGCTTTCAGCTATGTTTATTTATTAGTGTGACAAGTAGTGCAATGAAGTTACTGTGAAAATCCCCTAGTCGCCACACTCCGGTGCCTGTTCGGGTACATTGAGGGAGAATTTAGCATGGCCAATCCCTCTAACCAGCACGTCTTTTGGCAGCATAGAATCCCTACAGTGCAGAAGGAGGCCATTTGACCCATCAAATCTGTGCCGACCGCAATCCCACCCAAGCCCTATTTCTTCAATCCCACATGTTTACCCTGCTAATCCCCTAGACATTAGGGTCAGTTTAACATGGCTATTCAATCTAACCCGCACATCTTTAGACTGTAGGAGGAAACAGAGCACCTGGAGGAAACCCACGTAGACATGGGAAGAATGTGCAGACTCCACACAGACAGTGTCCCAAGCTGGAATTGAACCTGGGTTTCTGGTGCTATGATGCAGCAGTGCTAACCGCTGTGCCACCATGCCATTGGGGTCCGGATCACCAACTGGACCCCCCATGCTGACACTATAGTTAAGAAAGCCCACCAACAGCTCTACATTCTCAGGAGACTCAGGAAATTTGGCTTGTCAGCTGTGACTCTCACCAACTTTTACAGATGTACCATAGAAAGCATTCTTTCTGGTTGTATTACAGCTGAGTACGGGCTCCTGCTCTGCCCAAGAACGCAAGGAACTACAAAAGATCGTGAATGAAACCCAGTCCATCACGCAAACTGACTTCCCATCCATTGAGTTTGTCTACACTTCCCGTTGCCTCAGCAAAGCAGCCAGTATAATTAAGCCAGTATAATTAAGCCAGTATAATTAAGGACCCCCTGCACCCTGGATATTTTCTCTTCTACCTTCTTCCTTCGGGAAAAAGATACAAAAGTCTGAGGTCACATATCGACCGACACAAGAACAGCTTCTTTCCTGCTGCTGCCAGGCTTTTGAATGGACCTACCTTGCATTAAGTTGATCTTTCTCTACGCCCTAGCTATGACTGTAACACTACGTTCTGCACTCTCTCATTTCATTCTCTGTGAACAGTATGCTTTGGCTCTATAGCACACAAAAAACAATACTTTTCACGATATTACTAATACATGTGGCAATAATAAATCAAATCAAAATAAATCAAAGGTGCAACACGGCGGGGGAGTGGGGAGGAGGTGATGGGGAGATACCAGCATCTGAATTTAGACAAATAAGCCCTGAAAGAGACAGTGCATGTACTAACAGTTCACCAAGGGACTGATGGAGCAAGAAGGAGTTGAATTGAAATCCAGTGTCAATAGCAACAAACTGCATTTACCTAGCACCTTTAATATGATAAACTATGCCAAAGAGCATCACTAGGAGTGTTAATGAGTAAAATCTTATAACCCATTACAACAGTGATAACAGGGATTTGAAGAAAAACCTTTTTACCCAGAGGGTGGTGAAGGTCTGGAACGCGCTGCCTGGGAGGGTGGTGGAGGCGGGATGCCTCACATCCTTTAACATGTACCTGGATGAGCACTTGGCACATCATAGAGGATTTTCACAGTAACTTCATCGCGGTGTTAATGTAATCCTACTTGCGACACTAATAAATAAAACATAACATTCAGGGCTAAGGGCCAAGTGTTGAGAGATGGGATTAGGTGGGAGGTCAGGTGTTTCTCACATGTTGGTATAGACTTGATGGGCTGAAGGGCCTCTTCTACATTGTGTGATTCTGTGACCAAACTCTCGGTCAAAGGGGTTGATTTTGGGAAAAATTTTGAAGAGGAGGGAAAGCTTCAGGGGCGGGATGCAATGTGAACAGTTTTGGGCCCCCCTACCTGAGGAAGGATGTGTTGACCCTGGGAAGGGGCCAGAGGAGGTTCACAAGTGTGACCCTGGGAATGAAAGGCTTGACGTATGAGGAGTGGTTGAGGACCCTGAGTCTTTATCGATGGAGTTTAGATGGACGAAAGGGGGCATCTCATTGAAACTTACAGAACACTGAAAGGCCTGGATGTGGGGAAAATGTTCCCATTAGTCAGAGAGAGTGAGGTCAAAGAGCACAGCTTCAGAGTGAAGAGATGGCCCTTTAGAACCGAGATAAGCCAGAGCGTGGTAAATCTGTGGAACTCATTGCCACGGGAGGCTGTGGAGGCCAGGTCACTGAGTGTCTTAAAGAGATACTCTCAGAGATACATAGGTTGCTGATTGGCAAGGAGATCAAAAGATGCTGGAAAAGGTGGGAGAATGGGGACGAGAATCGTATCAGCCATGATCGAATGGCGAGGCAGGCTCGATGGGATGAATGGCCTAATTCTGCCCCTGCATTTCATGGTCTTACAGTTTCAGAGTTTGGGGCCCAGGGCTGCTGCCAATCGCCTTGAGTTTCTAACGGGAAATAACTGGAGAGAGTTAGGGAGGAGGACGAGGGGGTAGGGAGGCATTGATAGACAAGGGTTCAATGGTCAGCAAGAATGGAGATGGATGAGCAGGAACCAAAGGGGTTACGGACATTGAGGGAGGCAGCAGATTATTGGAAAGTTGGAATCTGGAAGATGGGAGGCTGGCCTGCGTGCTGTAAGATGTCTGTTTCCTTGTTTTGTTGACAGCTCCGTAATAGTCCGTTCATCACAAAGCGAATTTGTAATTGTCCAGGGGCCAGTGTGAATATGATTCCCATCATCATCATCCCGGCCCCTTATTAACCCAGGCAACAGCTGACGGTCTCTGAAGATGATACTGGTCTGTAATCAATTACTCTTCACACTTGAACTGTCTGGGACGTCTCTGGAACTGTCTGCTCCTGAAATAGCCAGAGGCCGTTCTGATGATTTGAGATTTTCTGTCTGAGTGAGTTTTAGAGATTTCTGAAGTTCTGGCAGTCATTAAGGAACGTTCCAAAGGGCTTCACTGAGTGGAGAAAACAGCAGTAATGGCAATAAATCCAACAGTGAGAGTCACTGTGATACTATGTAAGAGGCTGTAACCGTGCAGGGATTGTAACAGGGCAGGGATTGTAACAGGGCACAGATTCTAACAGGACAGGGATTGTAACAGGGCAGGGATTGTAACAGGGCACAGATTGTAACAGGGCACAGATTCTAACAGGACAGGGATTGTAACAGTGCAGGGATTGTAGTGGCACTGAGATTGTAACCATACAATGATTGTAATGGGGATTATAACAATACAGCAATTAAAACAGGATAAGGATTGTACCAATACATGGATTTTAATTATACAAGAATTATAATGTTACTGGGATTCTAACAATACAGGACTTGTAATTATACAGAGATTGTAACTGTGCAGGGATTGTAATGTAAGATACCTTGTAACAATAAAGGGATTGTAATGTCACAGAGATTGTAATGGTTTTAACAATACAGTAATTGGAATTATACAGGAATTATGCTACAGGAATTGTAACAATACAGGAATTGTATTATACAGGGGTTGTAATAATGCAGAGATTGTAACAGTACAAGAATTATCATCATTAAGGGATTGTTACCTTACAGGGATTGTAATAGTACAGGAATTGTAACCATATAGTCATTGCAATGGTACAGGAATTGTAACCATATAGGGATTTTAAATTGCAGGAATTGTAGCCACAAATGAATTGTAATAGTACAGGGGATTGTAATGGTACAGGATTTGTAATGGTTCAGGGATTGTAACCAAACAGAAATTGTAATGATCCAGTGTTTGTAGCAGTGCAGGGATTGTAACCATACAATGATCGTAATGGTGCAAGGATTATAACCATACAGGGCTTGTAATGGTGTAGGGATTGTAACCATTCAGGGATTGTAATGATATAGGTGCTGAATCAATATGGGAACTTTGTGGATTTCTAACATTCCATTGACTATGGAGTTAGAACTTCAACTCAGGGTCAAAGAGGAAATTAGTTTTGCAAACAGTATCGGGGCGTCTGGACCAAACTCAGACTGTGAGCAGAGCGAGGCATGGAGGGAGGGATGGAGGGACGGTTGGAGTGAGGGGCAGATTGAGGGATGGAGGGAGGGGTGGAGTGAGGGGCAGAGCAAGGGGTGGAGGGAGAGGTGGAGGTAGAGGCGGAGCAAGGGACAGAGCAAGGGATGGAGCGAGGAAGGGGAATGAGGATGGATTGAAGGATGGAGTGAGGGATGGAGTGAAGGGTAGAGTGAGGGGTGGAGGGAGGGGAAGTGGGAGGGATGGAAGGATGGGTGGAGTGAGGGGTGGAGGGAGAAATGGAGTGAGTGAGTAGGGGGAGGGACGATGTTAGAAGCCAGGGTTGAGGACACGGGCTTTGATCTTACCGATACTTAGTTGAGGCAGGTCTGTAACAGTGGGTTAGAAACATGGTGTGTGTTTGTGTCTTATCAATAAGCTGGTAGTCTTAGTGTTGAGCCTGAGTCACAGTGAGCCTCCCCACTCTGCCCACACACCCCTCTCCACTCTCGGCCCCTCCATCACAGTCTGTACCCACACACAGTCTGACCTACATGGTAAAGTTACTAGTCAGGGATCCACCTACTTTTATAGGTAATCCTGGTAATGGTGTCTCTGTTCAGCATTCGGTTTAGGAATTGATTTGCAATGTCGGACACCTGGAATAAAGAAGAGAAAACGGTTGAGGTTTGGCAGTGAGCAGTTCTCCCCCTCAATGAGTGGCACGAGAGATATATTCTCAAACCCTTAGTGATTCATCAGAACAACACACAATTAAACACTGAGAATGGAGTTCATACAATCCCTACAGTGCAGAGGGAGGCCATTCGGCCCATTGAGTTTGCACTAACCACATCCCACCCAGGCCCTATTGCCATAACCTTCATATTTACCCCACTAATCTCCCTGACACAAAGAGGCAATTCAGCATGGCCAATCCACGTAATTGCACATCTTTCGAACT
The DNA here is from genome assembly GCA_024679065.1 of Sphyrna mokarran. Classification (NCBI taxonomy): domain Eukaryota; kingdom Metazoa; phylum Chordata; class Chondrichthyes; order Carcharhiniformes; family Carcharhinidae; genus Sphyrna; species Sphyrna mokarran. The sequence goes on along the minus strand of JAGIQG010000021.1, from coordinate 4,488,415 downwards.
GTGGGAGGAAACCAGAGCACCCTGAGGAAACCCACGCGGACACGGGGGGAATGTGCAAACTCTACGCAGACAGTGACACGAAGCTGGAATTGAACCCAGGTACCTGGCGCTGCAAGGCAGCTGTGCTAACCACTGTGCTGCCCGCTGTTAACTAAGCCCAGTCACCATCTCTATGACATGCTGAGCTGGAGATACAGAGCACAGAAACTTCATTGTGCCCATCTGTTCCGTAAAATAATTAAACTCAAACAAATAAACTGAGGGACAAAGTAAAAGGGGCAGCCCCCTTACAGGGGAGGGATGGGGTGGGGGGGGAAACCACCTGAAATAAAAAACAAAACATAAAGGAAACTCAAAACATTTAACCAAAATGTGATTGAAAGGGTCAGTAAGACACTCCACCCACTGGGGGTCTAGTGAGCACAGAAAGGTGTCCATGTCCTCTGCGTGCTTCCCCTCCCTGGACACTTGGCCCTGAGTTTAGCCACGGTAGAGGATCAGACAGTCAGGTCGGACAGGATTGTGCTGGAGTTCGGGAAGATGCCCAGACAGGGAGAACTGAGGGAATCATTGCTCCAACTCCCTGGTGATTTGGTCAGCGCACCCCAGCTCCCAGATTATCCGCATGCTGCAGCTGTTCACACCAGCGGGATCCACGGGTACAGCCCCCCTGCCGCGGGAACAGAAGATTGCGCCCCTGACACGATGGTGGGCCACCTCCGCCGCACTGTAACTCACGTCAGGGAGTGTGGAAAATCCCGCCCAGTGTGCGACTTACTTTTATAAATATGGACACCACCACGAGGCCATTTGGGCTCTTTGAAGCTTCTGTGATGTTTGTGTAGAGCTCGTGGTTGTAATGTATTAACTGTACCTGAGAGAAGGAATACAAACAGCAAATTAATCTTTTCCAATCCTTCAAATGGTCCTCAAATCTGTCAGCAAAAAAACCACCAGGTTAGATTCTCCCAGTTTTCTGTCCCTCAATATGTGGAGATGCCGGTGTTGGACTGGGTAAGTAAGAAGTCTCACAACACCAGATTAAAGTCCAACAGGTTTAATTGGAATTACGAACTTTCGGAGCACTGCTCCTTCATCCGGTGAGCTCCTTCTTCATTCACCTGAGGAAGGAGCAGCGCTCCAAAAGCTCGCTATTCCAAATAAACCTGTTGGACCTCAGTACGTTGACAAGGGTTGGGGGAAACAGAAGGTGGTTGGTTTCTGAGGGAAGGTTGACCAGGTTGGACAGAGATTTGGTTGAGGGAGGATTGGCAGCTCAACATCCTGGGATCTTGACTCTTCAGGTAAAACAGGGAGGGGCTAAAGGAGGAGGAGGCATTGCATTATTAGTTAGAGAGTCAGTTACTGCAGTAAAGAGATCTTGGAGCAGGCATTAGTGAAGCTTTGTGGATAGAACTCAGGAATAATAAAGGAGCAGCCGCATTGTTAGGTATTTATTACAGACCTTCACAGACTCAGCAGGAAATTGAGAAGCAAATATGTGCACAATCACGGAAATGTGTAAGAACAATAACAACACAGTAATTATATTAGGTGATTTTAACTTTCCCAATATTAACTGGGACATATACAGTGTTAAGGGCTCGGATGGGGTCGATTTATTAAAATGTGTACAGGAGAACTTTTTAAACCAATACGTGGAGGGTGCAACAAGAGAGAGTCAGCTGTGCTGGATCTGATTCTGTGGAATGAAGTTGGACAGGTGGTTGAACTGGTGCTGGGGGAGCATTTCAGTGACAGCAATCACAACACAGTACAATTTAAGCTTGTTATCGACAAGGAAATAGATAAGTTGCAAAATAAAAGTTTTTGATTTGGGGAGAGTGGATTTTAGTAAAACGAGACAGGATCTGGCCAAGGTACACTGGGAAGAGCTACTAATAGGAAAATCTGCAGAAGAGCAGAGGGAAGCACTGGAAAAGGAAATGGGGACGTTGCAAGCCCAGCATGTTCCCTTGAGGGTGATAGACAGGAATAACAAACCCAGAGAACGATGGATGGCCAGAGATATTCAGCACCCAATGAGAGGGAAAGAGAAGCTTTTAGCAGGAACAAAAGGAGCAAATCAGTGGAGGCATTAGTGAAGTGCAGAGTGTAAGAAGGCAATAAGAGATGCAAACAGGGATATGAGGAAGCTCTGGCTGGTAAAAGTAAGGAAACTCCCAGATATTCAAAAGTATATCAATGGGAAGAGGATAACCAGGGAAAGACTAGGGCCCATTAGGGACCAATGGGGTTCCATGCACACATCAGGAGAATATGCAGTCTCCACACAGACAGTGACCGAAGCGGGAATCGAACACGGATTCCTGTGGTTCACTGTGCCGCCCCAATGAATTGTGCCCTAAGCTCTGTGAGAGGCGAGGGAAGGGATTGTGGGGGCTCTGACCTAAATTTTCAATTCCCCTCTGGCCATGGGGAAGGTGACAGATGACCGGAGAATAACTAATGTGGTTCTGCTATTTAAGAAGGGTCGTAGAGATAAACCAGGAAACTACAAACCAGTGAGTCTCATGTCAGTGGTAGGGAAATTTGGAGAAACTTCTGAAGGAGAGCATCTATCTCCACTGGAGAGGCAAAGCTTGATCAGGGAGAATCAGCATGGTTTCATCAGAGGGAGGTCATGCCTAACAAATTTGATTGAAGTTTTTGAGGAAGTGACCAGGTGTGTAGATGAGGGTAGTGCAGTCGATGTAGCTTATATGGATTTCAGCAAAGCCTTTGTTTGACAAGATCCCACATGGGAGACCTTGGAGGTAAATTCATATGGGATACAGGGTAATTTGATAAAGTGGATTCAAAACTGGCTCAGTTGTATGAGATAGAGGGTGATGACAGAAGGCTGCTTTAGTGATTGGAAGCCAGTGTCCAGTGGTATAACACAGGGATCTGTGCTGGGTCCCCTATTATTCATTATTTATAATGACATTGATGGCTATGCAGGGGATAGGATTAGTAAGTTTGCTGATAACACATAGGTTGGACAGGTGATTAACAGTGAGGTGGAGTGTCTTGGGCTACAAGATGATACAGATGGAATGGTCAAATGGACAGCTAAGTAGCAGATGGAATTTAACCCTGAAAAAGTGTGAGATGATGTGCTTTGGAAGGAGTAATTTGATAAGAAAGTTCTCAATGAAAAGTAGGACGCCAGGAAGTTCTGAGGAACAAAGGGACCTTGGTGTATTTGTCCATGGATCTCTGAAGGCGGAAGGATATGTTAGGGTGGTGAAAAAGGCTTATGGGACTCTCACATTTATCAATTGGGGTATAGATTACCAAAGCAGAGAGGTATATGTGTGTGTGTGTGTGTGTGTTTGTGTGTGTTGTGTATGGCCGGGGGGGGGGGGTGGGGGGAGGGTGTGGTTGCTGTTGGGTGGGGAGTATCGTTGGGTTGGAGGAATGTTGGATTTGGGGGAATTTGGATGGGGGGGGGGGAGAGGGAGTTTGATGAGAAAAATAAAATTAAAAAAAGATCAAAATGGCGGAGAGAGTTCATGTTCTGAACTCAGTGTTGAGTGTGGTCGGCTGTTGAGTGTCTAATCGGAAGGTGCTGAGTTAAACATGGTGCTGAGTTAAAGTGGCAGTGACAGAGAGGCTGGGGGGGTCATGCCTGGGGACTGAGTGAAGATGTCGCACAGAGCAGCTGTTTAGTCTCCCCAGTGTAGCACAGGCCGCACTGGGAGCAGCAAATAGGCAAAACTGGAGGAAGTACAAAGAAAACGCTGCTTAATCTGGGAGGAGTGTTTGGGGCCTTGAGCAGTGAGGAGGATGAGGTAAAGAAGGGGTTGCAGCTTCTGCAGTTACAGGGAAAGATGCCGTGGTGAGGGGGTGAGGAGTTGGGGGCGATGGAGGATGGACCAGGTATCATGGAGGGAGTGGTCCCCACAGAATGCTGATAGGGGGGGTGGGGTGGGGGGGGGGGGGGGGGGGGGGGGCGGGGGGGGGGGCGGAGGCGGGGGCGGGGGGGGGGGGGGGGGGGCCGGGGGAGGGGCGGGGGCGGGGGCGGGGGCGGGGGCGGGGGGTGGGGGCGGGGGGCGGGGGCAGGGGCGAGGGGGGTGGGGGCGGGGGCGGGGGGGGGCGGGGGGCGGGGGGGGGGGGGGGGGGGGGGGGCGGGGGCGGGGCGGGGGGCAGGGGGGGCGGGGGGGGGGGGGGGTGGGGGCGGGGGGGGCGGAGGCGGGGGCGGGGGCGGGGGGTGGGGCGGGGGCGGGGGGGGGCGGGGCGGGGGGGGCGGGGGGCGGGGGCAGGGGGGGGGCGGGGGGAGGGGGGGTGGGGGCGGGGCGGGGGCAGGGGGGGCGGGGGCGGGGCAGGGGGGGCGGGGGGAGGGGGGGTGGGGGCGGGGGCGGGGCAGGGGGGGGCGGGGGCGGGGGCAGGGGGGGCGGCAGGGGGCAGGGGCGGGGGGGGGCGGGGTAGGAGGGAGATGTGTTGAGTGATCGCATTCTCCTCGAGTTGGTGGAAATGGTGGAGAATCATCCTTCAAATGTGAAGGCTGGTGAAGTGAAAAGTGAGGACAAGGGGGATCCTATCCTGGATCTGGGAGGAGGGGTGGGGACAGAGGTGGGGGGACATTTTGTTTCATCTGCTTCACTTCCTCCCTAACAGTATAAAATCCGTTACATACCCCCGCTCTCTGCGTCCCTGAAGAAGTCATCCAGACTCGAAACATTAACTCGTTTCTCCCTCCCCATGCACTGCTGAGATTTTCCAGCGTGCTCTGTTTTTATTTCAGATTTGTTGCGGATGTGGTATTTATATCGGAGAGCCAAGGGTTGTGGTGGGGCGGGCAGGAAAATAGAGCTGAGACCACAACCCGGTCAACTATGGTGTGGTCAGTGGGGCTGGCCTGAGGGGCTGAACGGCCTCCTCCTGTTCCCAATTCCTGAGTCAGTGCACATTTCCGATCGAGTTACAGAGAGCAAAATGAAACTCGGAGCGGAACACAATCAGCAACTCAAAAGCCAAAGGTCTTTCAACAATCATTACTTTTTTTTATATATATAAACATTGCCTGTGTTTCCCAGTTGTTCCCTGCTATTCTTCCCGCAAACACGTTATCCCAATGGGAAACCGGGTGACCTTTCAGAAGTCGGAGTCTAGCAGTTTTATTATTTGTTTAGAAAACTGGCAACACCAGGGAAAGCAGCAAAGATGTCAGAGGCAGGGCGATGAAAAGCCTCTTCAGAGCTTTGACAGTGAGATATGAGGCAGCGAGGCATTCAGAAAACCCCATTGTATTAGATCTTGTTGTAAAGGTCTCCTAAAAAATTAATGAATCTCTGTGCTGAAGAGCAGGAGAGCAGTGGCTGCCTCATTAGTCACCATTATTATGGAGACCTGAACTTTCTTAACTTGGAGGAGGTGAATGAACACAAGTCCAGCTGACATTTGTCAACACTGTCAGAAGATCTCACCGGTGTTTCAGTCTTGTTGCCTTTCCCCCGTGAAGAGGAGGTTTCTGTGGCTGCCAGGGATGGGGACGGCTCATTGATGGAAACATTCAGGGACATTTCTTGGTTGTTCCCTCCCTTGACTGCACCGTGCAAAAACCAAGGCAAATCTCATAACTCAGAAACAGCAGATATTAAGTGATGGTCTCGTGGTATTATCGCTAGACTGTTCATCCAGAAACTCACCAACTTTTACAGATGCACCATAGAAAGCATTCTTTCTGGTTATATCCCCTGCTCTGCCCAAGATCACAAGGAACCTTCAAAAGGTCATGAATGACCCAGCCCATCACACAAACCAGCCTCCCATCCATTGACTCTGTCTACACTTCCTACTGCCTCGGCAAAGCAGCTGCATAATTAAGGACCCCAAACGCCCCAGACATTCTCTCTTCCACTTTCTCCCGTTGGGAAAAAGTCTGAGGTCATGTACCAACCAACTCAAGAACAGTTTCTTCCCTGCTGCTGCCAGACTTTTGAATGGACCTACCTCACATTAAGTTGATCTTTCTCTACACCCTAGCTATGACTGTAACACTACATTCTGCACTCTCTCATTTCCTTCTCTGTGAACGGTATCCTTTGCCTGTATAGCTTGCAAGAAACAATGCTTCTCACTGTATACTAATACAATAGTAAATCAAATCAAATCTAATGTTCTGGGAACCCGGGTTTGAATCCCGTCACAGCAGATGGTGGAATTTGAATTCGATAAAAAATATCTGGAATTACGAATTTACTGATGACAGTGAATGGATTGTTGGAAAAACCCATCTGGTTCACTATTGCTTTTTAAGGAAGGAGATCTGCCCTCCTTACCTGGTCTGACTTACATGTCTGTGGCAAGCCATCTGTTTTATTTTTCCTTTATAATTTTTATAACATTTTCTACTTTGTACTAACACATTCTCATAGGATAGATTCTGCTGAGTAAATCATGCTGAGGTTTCAGGTTTCACTTGTACAAGGTTATAACACTCTGACATAGGTTGAGCACATTCCCAGCTCATGATTAGTGCTGACCTTGGCAGAGATCACTATCTCGTGAACAGTGCATGATTAGCGGTTAGCACTGCTGTCTCACAGTGTCAGGGACCCAGGTTCAACTCTGGCCTCAGGTCACTGTTTGGGTGGAGTTTGCACATTCTTCTTGCATGGGCTTCCTCTGGATGCTCCAGTTTCCTCCCACAGTCCAAAGATGTGTGGGTTAGTTTGATTGGCCATGCTAAATTGACCCACGTATCAGGGGGATTAGCTGGGTAAATATACAGGGTTATGGTTTTAGGGCTGGGTGGGATTGTGGTCGGTGCAGACTTGATGGGTCGAATGGCCTCCTTCTGCATGGAAGTGATTTTATGATTCTATGACTAGACAGGATAGATGCAGGGAGGATGTTCCCAATGGTGGGGCTGTCCAGAACCAGGGGTCACAGTCTGACGATTCAGGGTAGACCATTTAGGACAGAGGTGAGGAGACATTTCTTCACCCAAAGGGTGGTGAGCCTGTGGAATTCATTCCCGCAGGAAGTAGTCAATGTCAAAACATTGAATGTATTCAAGAGGCGGCTGGATATAGCACTAGGGGCGAATGGAATCAAAGGTTATGGGGAGAAAGCAGGATTAGGCTATTGAGTTGGATGACCAGCCATGATTGTGATGGATGATGGAGCAGGCTCAAGGGGCCGAATGGCCTCTTCCTGCTCCTATCCTCTATGTTTCTATGTTTTTAGGGTCTTATCCAACCTCAGGATCAGAAGGTACTTCATATCCAATGAAATTGTTCTGGATCACTGTTATATTGTAGGGCAGCCAATCTGTACACAGCAAGGTCCCACAAACGGCAATGGGATAATAACCAGATTTGGTGACAAGTATTAGTGCCAGTACAACGGGAGAACTACTCTCCTCTCACTTCCAATCAAAAACACCCTTAGAACCTCAAAGCTGCGCCTCAGACAGTGCAGCATTCCCTCAGTCCTGCACTGGGAGCAGTCAGCCTGGATTGCTGTGTTCGCATTGCCAGATTAGGGTCCTTGAGCTAGTGACCTCCCGACACCTGAGGCAGTAGCCACCAAGCATCTGACAGGGGACCAAACCTGTACTCCTCCTGGTGTCCGCTGGCAGACCAGCCCAAGTGACCGATCCGATAGAAAGCGCCCATTTGAGGGATTCTTAAATATTTTTACGAGCTCAAGAGACACGGTGACACACTGCTGTCCCACAGTGCCAGGAATCTGGGTTCAATCACTGCTGCTTCACAGTGCCAGGGACCCATATTCAATTCCTGGTTTGGGTCACTGTCTGTGTGGAGTTTGCACGTTCTTCCCGTGTCTGTGTGAGTTTCCTCCCATTTCCTCCCACACTCCAAAGATATGCAGGTTAGGTTGACTGGCTAGGCTAAATTGCCCCTTAGTGTCAAGGGGTTAGCAGAGTAAATGTGTGGGATTATAGGGATAGGGCCTGGATGGGATTGTGGTTGGTACAGACTCGATGGGCCAAATGGTCTCCTTCTACACTGTCGGGAATGCATGATCACTAAGCTAAAGCTGGCTGCCAACGTCGGAAAGGAAATAGTGAATATGGTGACTGTTATTGACCTAAAACTCTGCTGACTCATTAACATAATTAATACATTTATTCAGAGGCAATCCCCTAATCTCAATCATCTATTAGGTAGGGAATGCTGACTGTATAATCAGAACAACTTGCTCACTCAGTTAAACTTGCTGGCATCTCGCATTCTGAGTGAAGAAATATGGGAATTGAAATGAACGAATATTAATAATGTACAAGGAGCTATTTTCCAATTGCGCTGGGTTAATTAATCCATATATATTCACTTGTCACACTTCCTGCAGGGAGAACAGAAGTGCTTCAGATATTGGTTCCATAAATTACAGCACTCCAGTCCGGGAACTGCTTCTGGACCATTGCCAGATTTTTGTTCAACAACAATGCATTTATATAGCACCCTAAAGGTAGGGAAACACTCAGAGGAGAGAAACCTAAGTGTGCAGCAAGGTATTTAGAGATGCCTGGTGAATTCTTCCGACTTTCTCAGCATTATCAGGTCTTGTTTATTAACAGCCTGTAATACATCTGACCACATTTAAAGTTGCTCTTTAACACACACAGTGTTCCTTTGGACTGAAGGTGGCACAGTGGTTAGCACTGCTGCCTCACAGTGCCAGAGACCCGGGTTCAATTCCAGCCTTGGGTCACTGCCTGTGGAGTTTGCACATTCTCCCCATGTCTGCATGGGTTTCCTCCAGGTGCTCCAGTGTGCTCCCACAGTCCGAAGATGTGCAGGTTAGGTGGATTGGTCATGCTAAATTGCCCCTTAGTGTGAAGGGGGATTAGCAGGTTAAATGCATGAGGTAATGGGGATAGGGTCTGAGTGGGATTGTTGTCAGTGCAGACTCGATGGGCTGAATGGCCTCCTTCTGCACTGTAGGTATTCTATTATTGTACGATAATATTAGATCAGGTGACCAGAGGGAGGTTTTAGTGAGCATCTTGAAGAAGAGAGGGAGGTGAGGAAGGGGAGAGGTTTCTGGGGATGGAGGGGTAGGGTGGATGGATATGGGAGGACAGGGATGTTGGTGGAATGAGGATAAAACTGCTGATGTTGGTGATGGATTTGGGAATGAGCAAGAGGCCAGAGCTGTGGAGTAGATGGATTGACCATGCTAAATTGTGTCCACGATATGTAAATTAGGTGGATTAGTGGGGTAACTATATGGGGTTACCAGGTAAGCCTGGGTAAGAGTCAGTACAGACTGATGGGCTGAATGGCCTCACTGGAGGGATTCTATGATTCTATGAATACATTCTCAGGTTAATTAGATTTGGGTAATAAATGCTGGTGACAGCCATATTGACAGCGGAATGGACTTTGGGGTGGGAGGTGGAATAGTTTGGGGGGTCAGTGGGGGGGGGGGTTGGGGTGGTGGTGGAGGTGGGGAGGGGTTCATCACACACAGGTGCTGGGATTTAAATTCACTCACAGGTCCTGGGTGGAGGGGGGAACGTGATCAGATCCAGGGACTCAGTGGAACGTTCCTCAGAAACAGATTGAATCCTGACACCGAAACCATGATCGTAAGGTGCTCCATAGAGAAATTGTCAATCAAAATTTGAATCGTTAAAGTGGATGAATTCAATTTCAGATTGGAGTTAAAATAATCGGATTCTTCATCACGTGTCCAGAGAATTCCCAGCCCAATAGTAACTGGCTATTTAGCCCCTCTAGTCAATGCTGCTCTTTATGCTTCACATCAGCTCCCTCCTCTTTTACTGCACTGTATCCTATTCCTTTCTCCCTTGTATTTATTCCAGTTCCTCCTGAATCTGTCGACATAATTCACCTCACCCGCTCTCTGTTGCAGTGAGTTTAATAGTCTCACCACTCCCTGGGTAAAGATGTATCTCCTGAGTTCCCAATAGGATTTATTGAAGACTATTGCACATACACACACACACATACGCACGCACACACACACACACACACAATACACACATGCACACACACGTGCGCATGCACACACACACATGCAAACATACACACACACATATGCACACACACGCATGCACATGCACACACATGTGCATACGCACACACACATGTGCATACGCACACATGCACACACACACATGCACACGCGCATGCATACGCACACACACACACCCATACACACATATGCACACACACACAACACACACACACATACACAAACACACACACAGACACACATACACACATACATATACATACACACGCACATGCAAACATACACGCGTGCACATACATGCACACACACGTGCATATACACACACACACACACACATACACACACACGCACACACATGCGCGCACACACATACGTGCACACACACATGCACACACATGCGCACACACACACAATACACACACACACACAAAAACACGCCCGCAAACGCACACACACATGAGCACACACACACGCACACACATGCACATCTCACATTGGAGAGGGTGAGCAGGGGAGGGATGGATGTACAGGACATCCTGAGGACACTCAATGAACATCAACTGAAAGAAGTCTCCCAGATATGTGATCAGGGAAGAGTTCACTTCCTGCAACATTCTGCAGCAAGAACTGGATCTGGGACAACAGACATCCCATCTGATCAACATTCCCGGGAGACTGAGAGGGAGAAATCGGAGCTTGGATGTGCTGGTGAGCGATACATATATCACCAATAGGAAGCTTTAGGGATGTGAGATGGAAGGATCAACCAGGAGAAGATCAGAATAGTGGAGTGTGGAAGTAACGGAGGGGAGGAGGGGGGAGGATAAAATCGAGTGATATCACAGAGGGGGAATCTTGATGATGTTGAGGGTGTGAGGCTGGTGAGTTGGGGTGAATGAGGATGTTGGCATTGCCGAGGTTTGACTGAATCCCAGAGAGTGACTGGGGAGAGAGATTGCCCTGGACTCCTGTGGAACCCCCACCCACCCCCCCACCGTAGGCTGTAGCACAGACAGGGTTGTGGGAAAGGATGGGCTTTCCCACTGGAACTGGAGCTAATATTGAACAGGAAGTCAACTGGGATTGGTGACAACAGCCTGTCTGTTCAGTGCTCAGATTGGCGAGGACGTGAGGGGGCTGATAGTCCCTCATTCCCTCCCTCACTCCCTCCCTCCTTCCCTCCATCCATCCCTACTTCCATCTCTAACTCCTTTGCTCCCTCCCTCTCCTCAGAAACAAGTGTCCCCAAACCTGTTACCCTCTGCACTAATCCAGCTCCTCCTAAATGTACCATGTCCATTTGGGTAACTGGCAGCTGTAAACCAGGAATTAACCCTGTGTTGCTTACACAGGAGATGTCAAAATATATTTCTGTCAGCTTGCCTTAAAGAAACCACTTTGTAAGATCAAATAGAGGGTGATAACACGGTGGAACTATCAGAGGAGGACCTGTATCCTGTCAGGCCCTGTTAGAGTGTGTCAGTGAATGGGGAAATCTTTATAATTGCTGTGTTTGTGTGTAAATGATTGAAATAAAACCTTGGCCCCCCTTGAGAGCAGCCAAAATGCCATTTTTCCACTGCCAACTTGTTGGACAATCACAGAATCCCTGCAGTGCAGAAGGAGACCATTCAGCTCATCAAATCTGTACCAATCACAATCCCAGCCAGGCCCTATCCCCAAACCCCAATATATTTACCCTGTCATTCCCACTGGCACTAAGAGTCAATTTAACATGGTCAATCACCCTAACCCGCACGTCTTCAGAGTGTGAGAGGAAACTAGAGCATCTGGGGGGAAACACAAACAGACATGGGGAGAATGTGCAGTCTCTGTACAGACAGTGACCCGTCTGTAAACCGGGGTCCCTGGCACCGTGAGGCAGCAGTACTAACTGCCATGTCACTGTGCCTACCTTCTAGCTGTTAGTGATTTATGTACTAGAACACCCAGATCCCTCTTTACTTCACTCACCTGCAGTCTCTCTCCATTTAGATCATAATCTGCCTTTTGATTTTTGGCTCCTGCCAAAGTGCATGAGTGCAACTTCCCCCCACATTAAACTCCATTTGCTAGGTCCTCTCTCAGTCACCCAATCTATCTATCCACATCCTGTTGCAGAATTACAATATCCTCATCACAACATGTCCTTCCACCTATCTTTGTATCATCAGCAAATTTGGAAACCTGTTACTTCCTCCAGGGCATTAAATAGTGAATAATTGCAGGCTAAGAATCATCTCTGGTACTCCACATTACATCTTTCCACTCTGAAAAGGTCCCATTTATTCCAACTCTGTTTTCTATCTGACAGCTAGTTTGTAATCTATGCTAACATACTTTGTCCAATTCCATGGGCTTTGACTTTATACACCAGCCTGAAAAAACTGGATGGTGTGGACAAGTTGGGTTGAAGGGCTGTAAACCTCAATGACTCTAACTTCCATACACCGTACAGAGAGTTTCTCTGGATATATAAATAGGAAGCAGATGGGTTCTGGAACTACCTGGAACAAGCTGCCATAGGTGATAGTAGAGGCAGGTACAATTTTGTCTTCTAAAAAGCATTTAGACAGTTACATAGGCAAGATGGGTATAGAGGATATGGGCCAAATGGGGATAATTGACAAGTTATCAAACGCCTTTTGGAAACTTAAAAACACTACCTGTACCTACCTATCCTGTCACATCCTTTAAAAATGATTAAATTTGTCAAACATGATTTATCTTTTATAAAACATTCAGCTTTACATTGGATTACATTCAGCTTTCCTAAATGATTAGCTGTTTCCTGTTTATCGACTCCAGCATCTTGCCATATTAAACTAAATACAGTTCTCTGCCTTCTGCCTTTCTCCCTTTGTGAAAATGGATGGCACATTGGCTGCTTTCCAGTCCTCTGATACCCTTCTGGAATTTTGCGAATTACGAAAATTTGCAACTCACTGCAGCTACTTCCATTAAAACCTTTGCGTGCAATTCAACTTGGCTACCTCTGGCTTCTTGCAGTTCTCTAATACTCTATCCCCTGTGACTGGGATTTTTTTATGTTCATGGAATCAGAATCACAGGTTACAACAATGCAGAAGAGGCCTTTCAGCCCATCGAGTCTGCACCAAAGCATGAAAGGCCCTGACCTGCCTATCTAATCCCACCTACCAGCACGTGGCCCATAGCCCTGAATGTTATGATGTGCCAAGTGCTCATCCAGGTACTTTTTAAAGCATGTGTGGCATCCTGCCCCCAGCACCCTCCCAGGAAGCACATTCCGCCCCCTGGGTAAGATCATTTTTCCTCACGTCCTCCCTAAATCGCCCACCCCTCACTTTTACCCTGTCTCCCCTCATGACTGACCCTTCAACTAAGGGGAACAGCTGCTCCTTATTCACTCTGTCCATGTTCCGAATAATCTTGGACACCTCGATCAGGTCACCCCTCAGTCTTCTCTGCTCCAATGAAAACAACCCAAGCCTATCCAACCTCTCTCTATCCCAGGCAGCATTCTGGCAAATTCCCTCTGCACCCCCTCCAACGCAATCACACCCTTCCTATAATGTGTTCTCTCGTGTCATTTGAAATCAGTCCATCCGATAATTTAAGGATATTTGCAATGTCTACCACAGTGAAGACAGATGCAAGGAAATGTATTAGGCAAATTTGTTATCAATTCACTCACCTTGCTCAGTAGAGCTCCCACACTTACCTTAGCCACCTGCTTCCTATTTATATATCGACAGGAACTGTTTTATGCTGCATGAAATTAGAGACTCATAGGAGTTTACAGCATGGAAACAGGCCCTTCGGCCCAACTGATCCATGCTGCCCAGTTTTTACCATTAAGCTAGTCCCAACTACCCGCATTTGGCCCATATCCCTCTATACCCATCTTACCCATGTAACTGTCTAAATGCTTTTTAAAAAACAAAATTGTACCTGCCTCTACTACTGCGTCAGGCAGCTTGTTCCAGACATTCACCACCCTCTGTGTGAAAAAATTGCCCCTCTGGAAAGTTTTGTATCTCTCACCATAAACCTCTGCCCTCTAGTTTTAGATTCCCTTGTCAAGACATTGACTATCTAGCTGATCTATACTCCTCATTATTTTATAGACCGCTGTAAAATCAGCCCCAAGCCTCCGATGCTCCAGAGAAAAAAGTCCCAGTTTATCCAGCCTTTCCTTAAAGCTGAAAGCATCAAGTCCCGGTAGCATTCTAATAAATCTTTTCTGCACTCTTTCTTGTTTAATAATCTCTTTCTCAAAATTCATTCCCTTCCTTATGAGCTTTTGAGTCTTTTGCTGCTGGATCCCAAAAGCTTCCCACTCCTCTGGTCTGCCCCTATTCCTTTCCTCTTTGTAATTCCTGTTTTTCAATTTAACGTTATCCCTGACATCCTCCTTTTGTTAACCGTGAATTTTGCCTCTTCCTTGTGGAATTCCGAAGGGAATGCTAATGGGTTGTAGTAAAGAAACAAAGCAGTGGTCTGGGGTGAGGGTAGGCAGTGGGATAATGGACAGCTGCGTCCGAAAGCAAAAAGAAAACACAGAAAACAAGATTGAGACTGGCACACGGCAAAAAAAACCTTTGTACAGTGTCCAGATTGCGCAATGATTCTGTCTACACTTCCCTTAGCCTTCGAAAAACAGGCAGCATAATCAAGGATTCTTTGACAAAGGGTCACGTGGACTTGAAGCATCAGTTCTTTTCTATCCTACAGGTGCTGCCAATTCTGCTGAAATTTTCCAGCATCTTCTCTTTTGATAATTAAGGACCCAACGCATCCCGGACATTCTCTCTTCCACCTTCTTCCGCTGGGAAAAAGATACAAAAGTCTGAGGTCACGTACCGACCGACTCAAGAACAGCTTCTTCCCTGCTGCTGTCAGACTTTTGAATGGACCTACCTCGCACTAAGCTGATCTTTCTCTAAATCCTAGCTATGACTGTAACATTAAATCTGCACTCTTTCCTTTCCTTCTCTATGAACAGTATCTTTATCTGTACAGCGCGCAAGAAAACAACACTTTTCACTGTAAATTCATGTGATGATAATAAATCAAATCAAATCAGTCAGCTTGAGTATCAAAGCAGTGAGATAGTGAACACATCTTACTGATTTATGGGGTGATCATTGTGGATATCTAGGGCAGTCGGGAAGGGTGAGGGAGGAGACATGTATAAATGTTCAATGGTAATGGGGAAGGCTGAGGAACAAACTCTGTGAGCTTCACTAACAGAGGCACTGGCTGAGATGCTCCGGCCTCCCACTGCGTGTTTCCTGATGGTGGGAGACTGCCGTTCACTGGCAGTCGGATTCTCTTTTCCTGTCTCACTTAGTGAGATTTCCCATTGAAGGCACCCCACACCACCGGGAAACCCACTGCAGGGAGGGTACAGTGTGCCACTGGCGAGACCAGAATCCCACCCACCGGAGTGAACAGCCGGAGAATTCCGACCACTGAGTACAGGAGTAAGGAAGGTCAATCTTTAATAAAACACTGGCTGAGTCATGGCTGCAGTATTGCAGCCAGTTCTGGACATTGGACCTTGGGAAGGATGTGTGGAGTTTGCACATTCTCCCCATGTCTGCGTGGGTTTCCTCCAGGTGCTTCAGTTTCCTCCCATAGTCCAAAGATGTGTGGGTTAGGTTGATTGGCCATGATAAATTGCTCCTTAGTGTCAGAGGGAGGAGGTAGGGTAAATGCATAAGTGTGAATTAATGTAGTCATCTCAGAGAGTTTAACACTCATATTTGAGCCACAGAAGGTGGCCATTCAGCCCATCAAGTTAGGACTTTATTCCCTGGAGTGTAGAAGAATAAGGGGAGATTTGATAGAGGTGTATAAGATTTTGATGGGTATAGATAGAATGAATGTAAGCAAGCTTTTTCCACTAAGGCTAGAGGAGAAAAAAAACCACAGGGCATGGGTTAAGGGTGAAAGGAGAAAAGTTTAAAGGGAATATTAGGGGGGATTCTTCACGCCGAGAGTGGTGGGAGTGTGGAATGAGCTGCCGGATAAAGTGGTAAATGCGGGGTCACTTTTAACATTTAAGAAAATCTTGGATGGGTTCATGGATGAGAGGGATGTGGAGGGACATGGTTCAAGTACAGGTCAGTGGGATTAGGCAAAAAATGGTTCGGCACAGACAAGAAGGGCCAAAATCCCCAAGTCGCCTGTTCGGGGACACTGAGGGAGAATTTAGCACAGCCAATTCACCCTGACCAGCGTGAGGTCAGGAGAGGGTCAACACACAGGATGTCATGACCTTACCCTTTGAACCCAAACCCGAATTTAGCACAGCCAATTCACCCTAACCAGCACGGGAGCACCCGGAGGAAACCCATGCAGACACGGGGAGAACGTGCACACTCTAAGTTGGGTCCCTGGCGCTGTGAGACAGCAATGCTAACCACTATTCCACCGTGCTGCTGTTTTGAAGTACTGAAGTGACAGCTAAGTTAGGGAATTTCCCCCCATTTTCACCCCCACCCCTTCCTCAACCTCTTCTGTCTCGCCTTCTCCATCCCTGCCTCCTCTCTTTCCCCCTCCCCTCAGACACACAGTGTCCTCCCCTCTCAGACACCCCTCCTCTATGGTTTTATGGGGTCAATGCTAGCTCGCTACAGAGCATTCAGTAAGTCCCCTTCACCCTGCTCCACCCCCATATCCCCACAAGTTTATTTCCCTCAAGAGCCCATCCAATTCCCTTTAGAAACCATCCAGTATCTCCCCCTCACCCACACCCGCCCCCACCCCTCCATCTCTTGCCCCAAATCTTAAATCTGTGTCCCCTCCAGAACTTGTCCAATCAGCCAATGGATTCATAGAGTTTACAGTATGGAGGACAGGCCCTTTGGCTCAACTTATCCATGCCGTCCAGTTTTTAACCACAGTGTCTCTGTGTCTGCTTATCTGGAGCGGTCACAATGTGGTCCACTGCTTCATCCAATCCATTTCCATCCTCCACGTTATTGGGTAAACCAGGGGGGAAAGGAGAGGGGAAATGACCAGGGAAAATATAGAGTCTTGAAACCCAAAATCTCAGCAAAATGATGTTGCAAATCAAAACTAAAATCGAGCTCACTGTGTGTGCTTGATAGGCATACACTGACCCAGGCGCTGGGCTGCAGAGTTCCTGTGTGAAAGGGGCCTTTGCCAGGAGCCAGGGTTTGGGGTATCGAGGTGAAGTGAACTCCACTGGTAAAGCCCAGGATCAGCGAGAGTTCCAGGCCACAGACAGAGGGAGGGTGGTCAGCAGCAAGAGCCCAGAATTTGATTTCAGCAACTCTCCCCCCAACATCGCTGCCTGATGCTCTCTCTTTGCATCAGGCACTGAGTGTTATACAATGAGGAATCTCTCCCCCCTCCCCTCCTCCCTCTCCTTCCCGCTGCCCCCTCTCCTCCTCTTCCCCCTTCCCTCTTGTCCTCTACTCCACTCCCCTCTCTCTCCCCCCACTATCCCCTTCCTCTTCTCCCCCCTACCTCACCCCCTCCTGATCAGCCACACCTGAAGTGACACCTCACAAGTGATAAGCCCCTGGCAACAGTGAGTAACCTATTCCAGGAATGGAAACAGGCAAAAGTCTGTCTCAGTGCACCGCTCGGTACGGGTAGAGAATTGGAATTGGATAATCTAATTTAATTGTAGGTTCAAGGGGCTGAATGGCCTCCTATTCCTATATAATTCAGTCACATCCGTGAAGTTACTGCTTAACTTTTGCTCATGATGTGGAGATGCCAGCGTTGGACTAGGGTAAACACAGTAAGAAGTCTGACAACGCCAGACTTAAACCTGGTTCTTACTAACTTTTGCTCCACATTATAGAGAGTCCATCTCTCCAACGATTATCTCCTGCACACCTAACATACTACTGACTCACATTGTGCTAGCACAGTCTCAATGGGCTGAATGGTCTGTGCTGAATTGTTTGAGGATTTTGTGTGGTTCAGTGTGAGATTTATCTGTGAGGATTCCGGGGGATGTTCCAGGGAATTACAGCACAATGCTGTAATTGTTGTTTGATGTTGTTCAGAGGGTCTGACTCAATCTGAAGGAGGTTCAACGATGAGGCAGATGTTTTGTTCACTGATCTATGGTTTGGGATGGGCCGGATGATCTTTACCTGGCAGTCCCTCCTATGTACTTTTCTCAGTTTCAATCACTGCCAAGTTCCTCTGCGTTGAACTCCATCACCCACTCCTCCCACCCTGCGGTTAACAAACCCTAACTCAACCCAGGCTGGCTCTCTACACCCCACCTTTCACACCCTCGAGACATCTGTAAGCCAATGAAATACTCCAATGAGGCATTCCACTGACCAGAATATAGAAGCTGATTTGTGCACAGCAAGATCCCACAAGTAGCAATGAGTCAGGAACTAGGCCATCTGTGATTAAGGGAAAATTATTGGCATGGATGCCAAACAACAACTCCCTGCTGTTCCTTGAATGGTGCCTTTTAGATCCACTCAGGAGAGCAGACAGCCAGCCCCACCCTCCCCACCAGTTGGTGGCACAGTGGTTAGCACGGCTGCCTCACAGCGCCAAGGACCCGGGTTCAATTCCTGCCTTGGGTCACTGTCTGTGTGGAGTTTGCACATTCTCCCCGTGTTTTTGTGGGTTTCTTCCAGGTGCTCTGATTTCCTCCCACAGTCAGAAAGACGTGCTGGTTAGGGTGCATTGGCCGTGCTAAATTCTCCCTCAGTGTACCCAAACAGGCGCTGGAGTGTGGTGACTCGGGGATTTTCACAGTAACTTCATTGCAGCATTTATGTAAGCCTACTTGTAACACTAATAAATAAACTTTAAACTGAATGTCTTTATTGGTTGATGGCACACTCAGCAGTGCAGCACTCCCTCAGTACCGAGCTACAGAGTCAGAGTTATTGTCTGGAGCAGGGTTGATGTTCTGCCTAGGAGATGTGGGGGATATTCTCCACTCAGTCACACTTCTGTGGTGTGAGGTGGTGATTTCTGCCTCGGGATCGCCGCACGCTGACATTTTCCTCATGTTTAATAGCAGCTGATTTGGACAATATCCAACTCCAGGTGACATGTCCTTATGTGATTGGATCAATGTGTCCAGTAGACCTGTGGTCACTGCTATCATCAAACAAATCCACTTACAACTCGGACTGAGAAGAGCAAAGGGCAGCTGATATTAGAAACACCATCATCTGCAGCTTCCCCTCAGTCATCCTGACTTGGAAATATATTTCAGTTCCTTTACTGTCGCTGGGTCAAACTCCTGGAATTCTCTCTCTAACAGCACAGAAGGTGTACCTACACCGCATGGACTGCAGCATTTCAAGAAGACAGCTCATAAGAACATAAGAAATAGGAGCAGGAGTAGGGCATCCAGCCCCTCGAGCCTGCCCCACCATTCAATAAGATCATGGCTGATCTGAAGTGGATCAGTTCCACTTTCCTGCTTTCTCCCCATAATCTTTAATTCCCTTGTCTATCAGAAAGCTCACCATCACCTTCTCAAGGACAGTTAGGGATTGACCATTGGACAGTCCATTGGGACTGTTTATACTGGGAGGGGATTGGGTCCATTGGGACCCATCAGTTCAGTCAGGCAGCATGGTCGGTACAGGTTTGAAGGGCCGAAGGGCCTGTTCCTATGCTGTAATTCTTTTCGTTCTTTGAGTCTCTCGAACAGGAATGTGGTATTTCTGTCTGACTAGCGGTAGAATGGAGGAGACTGTTACAATCTGTGAACACAGAAACCTTCGGCAATGTGACAGAACGGTTTATTTCACCAAGAGTTAATGGAACTCTTGAGATGGACTCTAGCGAGGAGCTCAACTGATTGGCCTCTAATACACGCCCCATTGATATGTAAATATGGAAGCCTGGATTATTCCCAAAGATTGTTTGTAACCCTTAATGGGACAATATTTCACTCATAAATGTGAGCAAAGCCTCAGTGATGTTTACAACCAGTTATTCATGTTCAGTGAACTCTGAAAGTTTTGGGAAATGTTGAAAGTACAGAGAGCTGGTGGCCATACCTCACTGAGTGTTTAATTGGTTCCCTGTTGGTTTTTGAAATGGAGACTGGTTATTAAATAAATGTCAGTCTATTTATCTGAACATGTCAGATGTTTAAAGGTTGTCCTGACATCAATGTTCAACCATTTCAGACAGTATGAGGTTATAATACATTGCTACTGATTGCAAACATGGTCCTTCTGTCTATACTGTTAACGATGTGGAGATGCCAGCGTTGGACTAGGGTAAACACAGTAAGAAGTCTCACAACACCAGGTTAAAATCCAACAGGTTTATTTGATAGTAAACACCACAAGCTTTTGGAGCACTGCTCCTTCATCAGGTGAGTGGGAGTTGTGTTCACAAACAGGGCATATAAAGACACAAATTACTTGTGCTTAACCCTCTCTCCACTCACATTGTCTTTACCTTTAAGACTTGATTACCTGTAAAGACTTGCATTCCAACCATTCTCTTGTAAATTGAGTTTGTGTCTTTATCTGCCCTGTTTGTGAACAGAACTCCCCGTCACCTGGTGAAGGAGCAGCGCTCCGAAAGTTTGTGGTATTTACTCTCAAATAAACCTATTGGACTTTAACCTGGTGTTGTGAGACTTCTTACTATACTGTTACAGCAGTGAATGAGTGAGGCCAAAATGCCGTAAGCCAGAGTTCGAGAAACATTAGTTATAACTTCCAATTTTTCATCTCTCCCGTCTGTCAGACACGAGTCCTTTTAGCCAATCTCCGGGTTTTGTGAATTAGCTCCGGAGATAAGTTCCAATTCATAGAATCCCTACATTGCACAAGAAGGCCATTCGATCCATCGAGCCTGCACTGACAGCAATTCTACCCAGGCTCTATCACTTTAACACCACATATTTATCCTTCCACATTAAGAGGCAGTTTTATCATGGTCAATCAGCTTAACCCTGCACATCTTTGGAGTGTGGGAGAAAATCGGAGCAGCCGGAAGAAACCCACACAGACACAGGGAGAACGTGCAGACTCCGCATAGACAGTGACCCAAGGCTGGAATTGAATCCGGGTCCTTGGCGCTGTGAGGTAGGAGTGCAAACCAATTCACCCTGCACCTCCCCTCCATTCCTACTGTATGCTCTGGAATTCTCTCCATCCCTCCCTCCTCCTTTAGGATGTTCCAGGAGACATCCTTGTCAGACCACACTTTATAGGATCCTTGTCAGACCACACTTGGAGTACTGTGCGCAGTTCTGGTCGCCTCACTATAGGAAGGACGTGGAAGCTATTGAAAGGGTGCAGAGGAGATTTACAAGGATGTTGCCTGGATTGGGAGGCATGCCTTATGAAGACAGGTTGAGGGAGCTGGGACTGTTCTCCCTGGAGAGACGAAGGTTGAGAGGCGACCTGATAGAGGTTTACAAGATGTTGAGAGGAATAGATAGGGTGGACTCTCAGAGACTATTTCCCAGGGCTGAAATGGTCGCGACGAGAGGGCACAGATTTAAGGTGCAGGGAAGCAAGTACAGAGGGGATGCTAGGGGAAAGTTTTTCACTCAGAGGGTGGTGAGTGAATGGAATCGGCTGCCGTCGGTGGTGGTCGAGGCGAACTCGCTGGGGTCTTTTAAAAGACTTCTGGATGAGTATATGGGATCCAATGGGATTGGGGGTTATAGATAGGTCTATGGCTGGGTAGGTTTTGATGTGTTCGGCACAACTTGTGGGCCGAAGGGCCTGTTTGTGCTGTAGTGTTCTATGTTCTATGTTCTATGTTCTATGAGACCTATCCTCTTTGACCGAGCTTTCCAAGATCTCTGAGCCTGGCTCTGCATCAAATTGTGTTTGATAAAATTCCTGTGACATTTTACTGTGTTACGTGGATCCAGATTGTTGCAATTGCTGTGTGCTTGTGTCCACACTGGGATAACGGATATCAGGAACCTCGGTGTACAGGGGAACTCACGTTCTATTTACTGTGAAAATGATGTGCCGAGGAAGCTTTTCACCTGGGACTCATCAGTACAGGTTCTCAGGAACACCAAATCTCAAAGGAAACACCACTCCATACTGCATGAGAAGACAACACTGATTGGTTGGATGCTAATTGTTCTGAATAGAGAATGCAACAAACATTAGTTTGGGCAGGCATGGCGGCACAGTGTTTAGCACTGCTGCCTCACAGTGCCAGGAACCCGAGTTCGATTCCCGGTTTGGAACACTGTCTGTGTGGAGTTTGCACGTTCTCCCCGTGTCTGCGTGGGTTTCCTCTGGAGCTTCGGTTTCCTCCCACAATCTAAAAGATGTTCCCGTTAGGTGTATTGATTGTGCTAAATTCTTCCTCAGTGTTCCCAAACAGTGTGGTGGTGCTTGCGGGATTTTTACAGTAACTTCTTTGCAGCATTAATGTAAGCCTACTTGTGACATAATAAATAAACTTGAAACTTTCTTCTCAAGTTTTTGTTTAAATTCAAAGCAGGCAAGTTGGGCTCAGACATGAAGAGAAGGTGTCCAGTTACTGAGCCTTCCTCCAGTAAACCTGGAGTTGGGGAGACAACATTTTCCGAGGGCATTTCCCATGACAACACCCAACCAATCAGAGTCCATTTGCAACCAATCAGCATCCTCTCCTCGTGCCGTACAAACGGTTACTTCCTTTGATAAAAAGCACTATCAGCGTTGTCTCTCTTTACAGCAATATTCACATCCTGTCCTACCAAGTGACTACTTCCTGTTTCCTTTACCCCTCATTCATTAACAGGATGTGGGGGTGTCACTGGCTAGGCCGGCATTCATTGCCCATCCCTAATTACCCTTGGTGGTGAAGGTTTGGACAGTGAAGGAACGCTGATGTATTTCCAAGTGACTTTACAGTCTTTATAATTAGGGGAGGTTTTGACTGAGTGGATACAGAGAGATTGGTTCCTCATGAGGAGGAGCAGAGACAGAGATCATCGACATAGAATTTCACTGATTGATTCATGGGATATTGGCTGCATTCATTGTTAAATCAAGCTAGGGGACAGGTATGGACAGCAGATTTCCTTCCCTAGAAGGAACTACTGAAGAAATGAATTTTTACAGTAATGGACAATGTTTGCAGAGTCATCATTAGATTTTTAATCACCAGATTTTTTTAATTGAATTCAAATGTCACCATTTGCCATTGTGGGATTCGAATCCAGGTCACAGAGCATCAGCCTGGGTCTCTGGATTGCTAGTCCAGTGATAATACCATTATGCCACTGTCTCCCCTGATAGTCGATAAGAAATGATGTAGAGATGCCGGCGTTGGACTGGGGTAAACTCAGTAAAGTTTTACAACGCCAATTTTAAATCCAACCAATTTATTTGATAGTAAATCTGCGAGCTTTCAACACTCTTGTGTCTTCGTCAGGCAAATGCAGTGTTCTGGTCTGCAATAGCACTCATATCAACACAGACAGTTACAGATTACTGATTAGAATGCGAATCCTTACATCTAACCTGCTATTCAAGTGTTAAAGCGGCTAACAATGTGTGTGAAGGGAATCCTGAACATTGGTTAGAGAATTGTGTATTTTCTCCAGACAGCACAGTAAGTGAGGTTTTTTGCTAACCCAAGCAAGTTACGGGGATTACAGATAGTGTGTCATGAAGCCAAGATCCCTATTAAGACCGTCCTCATGTGTGCGGAACTTGGCTATCAGTCTCTGCTCAGCGACTCTGCGCTGTCGTGTGTCACGAAGGCCCCCTTGAAGAACATTTACCCGCAGGTCGGAGGCCGAATGCCCATGACTGCTGAAGTGTTCGCCCACAGGAAGGGAACTGTTTTGCCTGGTGATTGTTGAGCGATGCTCATTCATCCGCTGTCGTAGTGTCTGCATGGTCTCCCCAATATACCATGCTTCGGGACATCCTTTCTTGCAACGTATTAGGTAGACAACGTTGGCCGAGTTGCAAGAGTATGTACCGTGCACCTGGTGAATGGTATCCTCACGTTTGATGATGTCGTCCATGTCTATGATCCGGCATGTCTTGCAGAGGTTGCTGTGGCAGGGTTGTGTGGTATTGTGGTCACTGTTCTCCTGAAGGTTGGGTAGTTTGCTGCGAACAATGATCTGTTTGAGGTTGTGCGGTTGTCTGAAAGCAAGAAGTGGGGGGGTGGGGATGGCCCTAGCGAGATGTTCATCGTCATCAACGATATGTTGAAGACTCTGGAGAAGATGCCATAGCTTCTCCGCTCTGGGGAAGTACTGGATAACAAAGGGTACTCTGTCCACCGTGTCCCGTGTTCGTCTTCTGAGGAGGTCAGTGCGGTTTATCGCTGTGGCACGTCGGAACTGTCGATGGATGAGTCGAGCGCCATATCCTGTCCTCACGAGGGCATCCTTCAGCGTCTGGAGGTATCTGTCACGATCCTCCTCATCTGAGCAAATTCTGTGTATACGGAGGGCTTGTCCATAGGGAATGGCTTCTTTAACGTGTCTAGGGTGGAAGCTGGAGAAGTGGAGCATTGTGAGGTTGTCTGTCGGTTTGCGGTACAGTGAGGTGCTGAGGTGACTGTCCTTGATGGAGATGCGTGTGTCCAAGAATGCAACTGATTCTGGAGAATAGTCCATGGTGAGTCTGATGGTGGGATGGAACTTGTTGATATCATCATACAGTTGTTTCAATGATTGTTCACCATGAGTCCAAAGGAAAAAGATGTCATCAACGTATCTAGTATATAACCTTTGTTGAAGATCTCGTGTGATGAAGAAGTCTTGTTCGAACCTGTGCATGAAGATGTTGGCATACTGAGGTGCAAATTTGGTCCCCATGGCTGTTCCGTGTGTCTGGATGAAAAGCTGATTGTTGAAGGTGAAGACATTGTGGTCCAAGATGAAGCGGATGAGTTGTAAAATTGCATCTGGAAACTGGCAGTTGTTGGCATTGAGTACTGAGGCAGTTGCAGCAATACCATCGTCATGGGGGATGTTGGTGTAGAGCGCCGAGACATCCATTGTGACAAGGAGCGTCCCTGGTTCAACTGCTCCATGTGTGCTGAGTTTCTGTAGGAAGTCCACAGTGTCAAGACAAAAGCTGGGGGTACTTTGTACAATGGGTTTCAGGATGCCCTCGATATAGCTGGAGAAGCTATGACATCTTCTCCAGAGTCTTCAACATATCATTGATGATGAACATCTCGCTAGGGCCATCCCCACCCCCCCACTTCTTGCTTTCAGACAACTGCACAACCTCAAACAGATCATTGTTCGCAGCAAACTATCCAACCTTCAGGAGAACAGTGACCACAATACCACACAACCCTGCCACAGCAACCTCTGCAAGACATGCTAGATCATAGACATGGACGACATCATCAAATGTGAGGATACCATTCACCCGGTACACGGTACATACACTTGCAACTCGGCCAACGTTGTCTACCTAATACGTTGCAAGAAAGGATGTCCCGAAGCATGGTACACTGGGGAGACCATGCAGACACTACGACAGCGGATGAATGAGCATCGCTCAACAATCACCAGGCAAAACAGTTCCCTTCCTGTGGGCGAACACTTCAGCAGTCATGGGCATTCGGCCTCCAACCTGCGGGTAAATGTTCTTCAAGGGGGCCTTCGTGACACACGACAGCGCAGAGTTGCTGAGCAGAGACTGATAGCCAAGTTCCGCACACATGAGGACGGTCTTAATAGGGATCTTGGCTTCATGACACACTATCTGTAATCCCCGTAACTTGCTTGGGTTAGCAAAAAACCTCACTTACTGTGCTGTCTGGAGAAAATACACAATTCTCTAACCAATGCTCAGGATTCCCTTCACACACATTGTTAGCCACTTTAACACTTGAATAGCAGGTTAGATGTAAGGATTCGCATTCTAATCAGCAATCTGTAACTGTCTGTGTTGATATGAGTGCTATTGCAGACCAGAACACTGCATTTGCCTGACAAAGGCTATAGAGTCGAAAGCTCGCGAATTTACTATCAAATAAATTGGTTGGATTTAAAATTGGTGTTGTAAAACTTTACTGAGTCGATAAGAAATCCAGTGGGGAATTCAGGAGAAGCTTCTTTACCCAGAAAGTGGGGAGAATGTGAGACTCTGATGACAATCATGCCTTATATACCTACGATTGTGTGGCCAAATTCCCCTCCAATGTGATTTTCAAGTTTGCTGATGACACCACTGTAGTGTGTTGGATCTCAAACAGTTACGAGACAGAGTACAGGAAAGAGGGAGAGAATCTGGTGAACTGGTGCGGCAACAATAATCTCCCCCTCAATATCAACAAAACGACATCAAAAAGTGTAAAGGAGAACACGCCCCTGTCTACATCAATGGGGATGAAGTAGAAATGGTAAAGTGTCCAGATCACCAACAATCTGTCCTGGTTCCCCTATGCTGATCCTATAGTTAAGAAAAACCACTGATGCCTCTACTTTCTCAGAAGTCTAACGAAATTTGGCACGTCAGCTGCGACTCTCACCAACGTTTACAGATGCACCAGAAAAAGCAATCTTTCTGGTAGTATCACAGCTTGGTATGGCTCCTGCTCTGCCCAAGACCACAAGGAATTACAAAAGGTTGTGAATGTAGCCCAATCTATTACTCAAACCAGCCTCCCACCCATTGACTCTGTCTACACTTCCCGCTGCCTCAGTAAAACAGCCAATATAATTAAGGACTCCATGCACCTCAGACATTCTCTCTTCCACCTTCTTCTGTCACGTACCAACCAACTCAAGAACAGCTTCTTCCCTGCTGCTGTCAGGCTTTTGAATCGACCTATCCTGCATTAAGTTGATCTTTCTCTACACCCTAGCTATGACTGTAACACTACATTCTACACTCTCTCATTTCCTTCTCTATGAATGGTATGCTTTGTCTATATAGCACGCAAGAAACAATACTTTTCACTGTTTGTTAATACATGTGATAATAATAAATCAAATCAAATCAAAAACTCACTCCCACAAGGAGTGGGGAGAATGTGGGACTCACTCCCACAAGGAGTGGGGAGAATGTGGGACTCACTCCCACAAGGAGTGGGGAGAATGTGGGACTCACTCCCACAAGGAGTGGGAAGAATGTGGGACTCGCTCCCACAGGGAGTGGGAAGAATGTGGGACTCGGTCCCACAGGGAGTGGGGAGAATGTGGGACTCGGTCCCACAGAGAGTGGGGAGAATGTGGGACTCACTCCCACAGAGAGTGTTCAAAGCAAAAAGTACTGATATGTTGAAGAGGAAGCTGAGTAAATAGATGAGGGAGAGGGGATAGAGGGTTACGATGGTAGAATTTGAGATGGGGAAAGACATGGAGGGTGGGGGGGGCAGACTGGAATGGAGACTAAATGCCAGCATGGAGTGACTGGGCCAAATGGCCTGTTTCAGTGCAGTGTATCCTGTAGAATCCTATTTAAATCTGGATGGTGTGTGTGACACACGGGGACTGGCGTCTGCTGTCTTTACCTTTCGGGACGGGCGAGATTGTGAGTTTGGAAGGGTGGTTGGGGAATGTACCGGAATGCAGACACTGAATCCTGACTGATTGCAGTCCCACAATCCGTAATGGCCCCCTGTGGAGTTTGGATAAATTTACTTTTAAAAATAATCTCTGTCATTAAGCGCAAACGGCAAACACCATAAAGGGAGAAAGGGAATTCATTCCAGAACACACAGTTATTATTTGTTAAAAGGGTAATTCCCCACAGTAATATAAAAAAAACACAATTAAAAGTCAGGAGCACTGGCATTTGCTGTTTAATATTTAGTGTGATAAATATTTAAAAAGTTGCTGTAAAGTTTTATGGGTTTTCAATGATTCAGTTTAGATTCAGACATCCCATCCAAACTGGGGCAGATCGCCATGGCAACCAAACTAATGGGAACCTCATCATCAGAGAACCTTTTAGAAAGAGAGGCCCCTAAACCGGGAGAAATCAGGGGCTGAGCTTCCAATACGGCCAATGTAGTGTGAATCAAATGAGGTGTCTGCGGCCTGTGTCTCAAACATCTACGAGTGAGGGGCTTAAAGTCTATTTATCACTGCAATGAAATTACTATGAACATCCCCTAGATGCCCACACTCCAGGGCCTGTTTGGGTACACTCAGAGAGAATTTAGCACGGCTGATGCACCATAATTAGCGCATCTTTCAGACTGTGGGTGGAAACCAGAGCACCCGGAGGAAACCCACACAGATACGGGAAGGACAGGGAGAGGGTCCGTATGAGGCTGATTTTGTGAGGAATACTTGACTGAAGATGTGTCTCCAACACTCTCTCCCCCTCCCCGTCCTCCTCTCTATCTTTCTCCCCCTCACTCCTACTCAGCCCCTTCCCCTCCCCTCCCACACCACCCTCCCCATGCCCCTCCCTTCCATCTCTCTCCACGCCCCTCTCCATCCCCCTCCCCACTTCCTAACCAGCCCTACCTCTCCCCATCTCCCGATCCCCCTCCCTCCTCTCCATCCTCCCCTCCTCAACCCCATCCCCTCCCCTTTCCACTCCTCCCTTCTCTGCCTCTTTTCATCAACCCTCTCTCCATCCCCATCTTTCCTCCCCCTCCCACTCCTCCCCCACCTACCTGTGTACGGCAGGTTAGAACATTGTGGCACATTGACCCCCAGCACTAAATGGCACTGTGCGAATGTTCACTCCATTCTCACTAGAAATTTCCAGCTGAGAGTGTCCCTGTCAGGGTGGGTGGGAGCAGAGAGAAGTTAGGGGGGATGGAGGGGTAGGGGGGTGTAGAATATAGGGGGTGGGGTATAGGGGGAATGGGAGAGTAGGGGTGGGGAGGTAGGGGTAATGGCGGGGTACATGGTGGAGGTGTGAGGGAGTGGAGGAGTAGGGGATAGGGAGATAGGGAGGATGGGGCTTAGAGATTGGGAGTGTAGGGGGAATGGGGGTAGGGTATAGAGGTGTGGGGGAATGGGGGAGTAGGGAATGAGGTGTAGGGGAATGGGGGGTAGGGAGTGGGGATGAAAGGGGGATGGGGGGTAGGGGTTGGGAGTATAGGGGAGATGGGGGAAGGGGGTGGCTCCTTAAAGATGGGGGTCCCACCGAAAAGGCACATGTTCCAGGTAAGATCTCGTTGTAAAATGTTTTGAGAGGGATTCGGAGGGTGTGTTGTGTCAGGATGTGGAGTCTCTGTGTCTCCTCTCGCTGTTTGCTATCAGTGTTTGTCAGAAAAGAAAAGTTCTGGACAACTGAGCCAGTGAGAGCAGTTTGTAATGAGTTCCAAACCAGAGAATGTTTTCTGTTTGAAATCGCTGGGAAAAGCGGTATTGATTAGAACATAGAACACTACAGCACAGAACAGGCCCTTCGGCCTTTGATGTTGTGCTGACCAATATAAAAAGCAATGCCCCTCCAAACTAAACCATTCCCTTCTCTTCCATATACTTATCAACTAACCTCTTAAACGCCACCAAACTTGGCGCATCTACAACAGCTGCAGGCAGGGCATTCCACTCCCGAACCACCCTTTGAGTAAAGAACCTACCTCTGATATCCGTCCTATAACTCATACCCCTTAATTTAAAGCTGTGTCCCCTCGTGCTAGCTTTCTCCATCCTAGGAAAAAGGCTATCACTGTCCACCCTATCTAAACCTCTAATCATCTTATATGCTTCAATAAGATCCCCTCTTAGCCGCCTCCTTTCTAACGAAAACAACCTCAAATCCCTCAGCCTCTCTTCATAAGACCTGCAAAGAGGGTCAGTTTAATTTCTTTATATCCACTTGTGGGACATGGGTGTCACTGATTGGGTCAGCATTTATTCCACATCTCTCATTACCCTTGAACTGAGTGACTTGTTCAGCTATTTCAGAGGGCAGCTGAGAGTCAACCTCATTGTTGTGAGTTTTGGAGTCTCATGTAGGCCAGGTAAGGGGGGCGGATTTCCTTCCCTAATGGACATCGGTGAACCAGATGAGTTTTTTCCAACAATCAACAATGGTTTCATGGTCATCAGTAGATTCTTAATTTTATTGAATTCAAATTCCATCATTTGCCATGGCAGGATTTGAACCCGGGTCCCCAGAAGTTTAGATTAGTTTCTGGATTAATGGTCTAACAATAATACCACAAGGCCATCGCCTGCCCAGCTTTGTGATGTTCCTTACCATCCCTCCCAGTGCTGGTATCTGTCACCTCCACCACTCACCTCCCCAGAAAATGCTTGTCCATTTAGTAGATGCTCGGAGCCGTGACTGTCCTCGCTCCCAAAGTGTAACCGAATTTCCTCGAGGCGATAACTGTAGGTCATTGGTCCCCCGGATACATTGACCAAATGCTCCTTGTCCAATCGCAGCGAGACGTGTCGCCCAGTGTTGTACATGGTGCCGCTCAGCTGGAATAAAACACAGAGAGAGAGTTAGTGCCTGTCGGTCAAACCAGCATCCCAACACTAACCCACCACACAGCCCACACACTCAGAAGGTTAGGGTTCAAATCCCACTCTAAAAACTGGAGTATGAAATTCAGGGAGACATACCAGCTGAGGTACTGAGGGAGTGCAGCACTATCAGACGGTCAGTGCTGAGGGAGTGTCGTACTGTCAGAGGGTCAGTGCTGAGGAAATGCCGCACTGTCAGAGGGTCAGTGCTGAGGAAATGCCGCACTGTCAGAGGGTCAGTGCTGAGGAAATGCTGCACTGTCAGAGGGTCAGTGCTGAGGGAGTGCCGCACTGTCAGAGGGTCAGTGCTGAGGGAGTGCCGCACTGTCAGAGGGTCAGTGCTGAGGAAATGCTGCACTGTCAGAGGGTCAGTGCTGAGGGAGTGCCATACTGTCAGAGGGTCAGTGCTGAGGAAATGCTGCACTGTCAGAGGGTCAGTGCTGAGGGAGTGCTGCACTGTCAGAGGGTCAGTGCTGAGGGAGTGCCGCACTGTCAGAGGGTCAGTGCTGAGGGAGTGCCGCACTGTCAGAGGGTCAGTGCTGAGGGGTGCGCACTGTCAGAGGGTCAGTGCTGGGGAGTGCCGCACTGTCAGAGGGTCAGTGCTGAGGGAGTGCCGCACTGTCAGAGGGTCAGTGCTGAGGGAGTGCAGCACTGTCAGAGAGTCAGTGCTGAGGGAGCGCCGCACTGTCAGAGGGTCGGTGCTGAGGGAGTGTCGCACTGTCAGAGGGTCAGTGCTGAGGGAGTGCAGCACTGTCAGAGGGTCAGTGCTGAGGGAGTGCAGCACTGTCGAGGGTCAGTGATGAGGGAGTACCGCACTGTCAGAGGGTCAGTGCTGAGGGAGCGCCGCACTGTCAGAGGGTCAGTGCTGAGGGAGTGTCGTACTGTCAGAGGGTCAGTGCTGAGGGAGTGCAGCACTGTCAGAGGGTCAGTGCTGAGGGAGTGCCGCACTGTCGAGGGTCAGTACTCCTTCCCCTTCCTGACACCCTGCCACACCTCCAGCTTTTCTCCATTTTCCTGAGAATTTGTTTCTCTTATGATGCTCCTGTGCCTTTAAGAAATATATTTTTAATCATGCTCCCCGCATTTTGTAACGCTTTTTTTGTTATTTGCACAGTGAGGTCTGTAATGGAATCTTTGATTGCTGCTTAAATGGTTTAAATGGAGTTTTGTTTATTTTTAATCTGGGCCAAATGCACTCTCTGGGAGGCTACAGCCCTTCTCTGGGATGACACGATGGCACAGTGGTTAGTACTACTGCCTCACACACCAGGGACTTGGGCTCAATTCCCAGCTTGGGTCATTGTCTATATGGAGTCTGCACATTTTCCCTGTGTCTGTGTGGGTTTCCTCCCACAGTTCGAAAGACATGTTTGTTAGGTGCATTGACCATGGTAAACTCTCACTCAGTGTCCCCGAACAGGCATGGGAGTGTGGTGACTAGGGGATTTTCACAGCAGCTTCATTGCATTGTTAATGTAAATCGAATTGTGATCCTAATGAACAAATTTAAATTGAAAAGAAAACTAAAACTTCAACTTTTAAATTGTTGTTTGAATATTGATAACAGGTCAGATAGGACAACTTTTCTCTGTCCCAAGAGTTCTTTACTTTCAGTTTTGGCTGGTGGTGGGTAGAAGATGTCAGACTCCAGACTAGGTTGCAGTATTTCTGTATCTCTCCCTGGTACTGCAAATTCTGCTGGTTAGTTAGAGTTTCTCTTGCTTTCCTGGTGTGAAACCTCTGCTGTCTAAGAGCCAGTGGCCAGCAGTATTTCTGTCTCTACCTGGAGAGGTGCTGGAAATTCCCAGAACGGAAAAGCCAGAGTTTCAATTCTCTAACCAAAGCAGATCTGCAGAGCTGGAAAAATCCAGCATCACACACGTTCTTATTTCCTGTGCTAAACATGGCACAGCTGTATTTTTTTTAAAGAGGTTTGTTTGATAGATCATAGAATCCCTGCAGTGCAGAAGGAAAGCCATTGAGTCTGCATCAACCACAACCTCACCCAGATCCTGTTCCTGTAAACCCACATATTTATCATGTGAACTGCCCCCTCCCCCCGACACTGAGGGGCAATTTAGCATGGCCAATCCACCTACACATCTTTAGACTATGGGAGGAAACTGGAGCACTTGGAGGGAACCCACGCAGACATGGAGAGATTGTGCAAACTCTACACAGACAGTGACTCAAGCTGGGAATCGAATCCAGGTCCCTGGCATACTGTGCTACTCTGGAACAATATTAGAACATTTCATGCTGTAATTAAGTTTATAAAATATCATCTTTTTTTCTTGTTTGTAATTGGTAAAGGTTATTGCTTTTTCTTTCTATGTGTTAATTGTATTCATAAATAAATTTTGTTTGGTAAAAGCTCCCTAGTGGGTCATTTGAAACATCTGATACTTATCCTAGCCAAATTTAAAATGGAAAACTTATTGTTTCACTTTATAAAACACCTTGGAGTTTTTGACCTGGGTTCTAACACTCTGCACATGCTGCCTGAGCTGCTGAGTATTTGCTGCATTTTCTGTTTTGATTTGAGAGTTCCAGCCTCTGCAGTGTTTTGCTGAGTGTTGTTGGTGAAGTCTGGAGTCTCTCACTGTCTCTCGCAACCAACTCACCTCCCAAACTTCACACAATCATACTCTAACTTCATTCTTTTGAAGGACGTGGGTGTTACTGGTGAGGCAGAGCAATTGTTGCCCATCTCCTATTGCCCCTGAACTGAATGGGTTGTCCTTCCATTTCTGAGGGTAGTTATGTCACATCCACACTGCTGTGAACATAACATAAGAACATAAGAAATAGGAGCAGGAGTCGGCCATCCAGCCCCTCGAGCCTGCCCCGCCATTCAATAAAATCATGGCTGATCTAAAGTGGATCAGTTCCACTTTCCCACCTGCTCCCTGTAATCCTTAATTCCCTTATCAATCAGTAATCTATCTACCCGTGACAAATATATTTAGCAAATTAGCTTCCACTACTTCAATGAGCAGAGAATTCCAGAGATTCACCACCCTCTGAGTGAAGAAGTTCAACTCTGTTCGAAATTACCCCCACACCACCTCCCCCACCCCCCCTTATTTTGAAGCTGTGCCCTCTAGTTCTGGTTTCCTTTCTATGCAGGAAGAATCTCTCTACCTCTACCCTATCCATCCCCTTCATTATCTTATATGTCTCTATAAGATCCCCTCTCAGCCTTCAAAAAATTCCAGTCACATATAGGAGGTCAAGACGGCAGATTTCCTTCCATAAAGGGAGATTTTAGTGAACCAGATGGGTTTTCATTTCAGCCATAATCAATCATAGTTTTCTACTCACCATCATTGGAGTTCAGCTTTATTAACAGAATTGAAATTCCCACAGTTGCCCCATACCGGGATTTGATCGCATATCCCAAAAGCCTAGGCCTCTGGATTACTAAACCCAAAGATGTGCGGGTTAGGTGGATTGGCCGTGCTAAATTGCCCCTTACTGTCAGAGGGACTAGCTTGGGTAAATGCATGGAGTTACAGGAATGGATGGGATTGTAGTTGGCGCAGACTCGATGGGCCAAATGGCCTCCTTCTGCGCTGTAGAGATTCTATGATTCTATTCATCCAACATTATTATCATGTCACCACCAGCTCCCCGAAGAGGGAGGTAATATACTGCAGAAGAAGGCCATTCAGCCCATCCTGCCTCTCCCCGCACTCTGCTGCACTGGGTTCACTGCTCCTGATGCCATCTCCTTGACATCGGGGAGGGGACTGCCTGACCTGCTGAGTTCATCCAGCATCTAACCCCATGCTGTACCTGTCCTGGGAGTGTTTGATGGGGGACAGTGTAGAGGGAGCTTTACTCTGTATCTAACCCCGTGCTGTACCTGTCCTGGGAGTGTTTGATGGGGGGACAGTGTAGAGAGAGCTTTACTCTGTATCTAACCCCGTGCTGTACCTGTCCTGGGAGTGTTTGACGGGGGAACAGTGTAGAGGGAGCTTTACTCTGTATCTAACCCCGTGCTGTACCTGTCCTGGGAGTGTTTGATGGGGGACAGTGTAGAGGGAGCTTTACTCTGTATCTAACCCCGTGCTGTACCTGTCCTGGGAGTGTTTGATGGAGGGGGTGGTGGGGGGGGGGGGTTTGATTGTGACAAGGTTCCGTGCCAGTGTTCTCTGTTTTTCACTGAATCAGGTCACCATTTTCAGATAAAACAAAAAAAAATGTTGAGTCTAGATTCAACAAAGGAAAATGAGATGAAAGAGTAACACGTAATGAGATCGAGTTTTTCTGTCACTCGCCGCTTCCCTGAAATCATTGACAGAAATCTGCTTCAATGTTGGGATGTTGTGGAACTTTCCAGAATAAATCCAAGAAGGAAATGCTTCTCCCTCCCATCAAATGTTTTTCAAATCACATTAATACCATGACTAAAAGCAGCAAGACTTCGATGTTTTACTCTGAATATTTTATAGGAACATTCACTTGTTTTCCCAGAATGTAGAGAATTGTGGCGGGGGGTGGGGGGAGAGCTGGACGGAAGATTCTAGACTCTGACTGAGGATTCAGTGACAGTGAAACAGATCAGGTTTAATCGCGTTCTCTGCAAAGTCAGAGTCTGAGGTTCTGAGATTGTTTATGATCTTAACGATCCCGCCCTGAGATTCTGATTCTGTATCTTCACCAACACTTCCTTAACATCGCCTCTCCCTGACCCTACCTCAATCCCTCTGATACAAAAACCCTTCCTGCTTTTCTTCCCTCCTGATATGACTATTCCAACACACTCCTGACTATTCCCCCATATCCAATCCAACTGAGTGCATCCATCAGTGGATAGTGATAGCCTTTTTCCTAGGATGGAGAAAGCTAGCACGAGGGGACACAGCTTTAAATTAAGGTGTGATAGTTATAGGACGGATATCAGAGGTAGGTTCTTTACCCAAAGGGTGGTTCGGGAGTGGAATGCCCTGCTGCGGCAGTTGTAGATGCGCCAAGTTTGGTGGCGTTTAAGAGGTTAGTTGATAAGTATATGGAAGAGAAGGGAATGGGTTAGTTTGGAGGGTCATTGCTTTTTATATTGGTCGGCGCAACATCGAAGGCCGAAGGGCCTGTTCTGTGCTGTAATGTTCTATGTTCTATCACCCATCAGTCTCTATCTTCATTCAGAGCAGGACCTTTCCCTCCATCATCTCACTCAGTGACCCTCAGTGGCTCCTGGTCTGGAAACATCTTGATTTTAAAACTCTCACCTTTATTTTCCAATCACTTCATGGCCTTGACCCTGCCTATCTTTATACCCTCCTCCAGTCCCTACACCCTTCCCATCTCTGTAACCTCTTCCAGCCCCTACACCCTCATGACCTCTGTAACCTCCTCCAGATCCTCCACCCTCCCTATCTCTGTAACCTCCTCCAATCCCTACACCTTTCCTATTTCTGTAGCCTCCTCCTGACCCTCCACCCTCCCCATCTCTGTAACCTCCTCCAGCCCCTACACCCTCATGACCTCTGTAACCTCCTCCAGATCCTCCACCCTCCCCATCTCTGTAACCTCTTCCAGCCCCTACACCCTTACGACCTCTATAATCTCCTCCAGACCCCACACCCTCCCCATCTCTGTAACCTCCTCCAGACCCTACACCCTCCCCATCTCTGTAACCTCCTCCACCCCCTACATCCTCCTATCTCTGTAACCTCCTCCAGCCCCTACTCCTCCCTATCTCTGTAACCTCCTCCAGACCCTACACCTTCCCATCTCTGTAACCTCCTCCAGATCCTACACCCTTCCCTCTCTGTAACCTCCTCCAGACTCTACACCCTCCCATCTCTGTAACCTCCTCCAGCCCTACACCCTCATGACCTCTGTAACCTCCTCCACCCCTACACCCTCCCCATCTCTGTAACCTCCTCCAGCCCCTACACCCTCATGACCTCTGTAACCTCCTCCAGCCCCTACACCCTCCCCATCTCTGTAACCTCCTCCAGCCCCTACACCCTCATGACCTCTGTAACCTCCTCCAGACCCTACACCCTCCCCATCTCTGTAACCTCCTCCAGATCCTACACCCTTCCCATCTCTGTAACCTCCTCCAGCCCCTACACCCTCCCCATCTCTGTAACCTCCTCCAGCCCCTACACCCTCATGACCTCTGTAACCTCCTCCAGCCCCTACACCCTTCCCATCTCTGTAACCTCCTCCAGATCCTACACCCTTCCCATCTCTGTAACCTCCTCCAGCCCCTACACCCTCATGACCTGTGTAATCCCCTCCAGACCTACAATTCTGATTCCTTGATCATTTCCGATTGTAATTGTTCCACCAATGGAGTTTGTGCCTTTAGCTGCCTTGGATGATCTCTCAATCATTCCCCCCCTCTCTATTCGCACAATCTTTAAAACCTACCCCTGAGCAAGATTCTCTTTATATTTCTGAATATCCGCTGTGACTTGGTATGACATATTTGATTGGTTATTTGATTATTCCCCGATGGGTCAAACTGGCTTATCCCGCAATAGGGGGAGATGTTGGTTGGGTTTCTAATCTGGGAACAAGGATCCAAGTCCCAGATAGGGCAGCTTGTGGAATTCAAATTTAATGAATCAATTAAATCTGGAAGCTGATCTCAATAACAGTGACCAAGAAACCATCATTAATCGTTGTAAAAACCCACCTGGCTCCACTCATGTCCTTCAGGGAAGGAAATCTGCCATCTTTACCTGGTCTGGCCTACATGTGACAACAGAGTCACAGCAACGTGTCTAATTCTTCAGTTTAATTGGGGATGGCCTCTGCCAACAGCACCTACATTCCTCTAGATGAATATATATATATATACTTTTGCTACATTAAAGGCACTACATCAAGGCAGTTGTTGTTGTAAGTCTGCTTGGTTCTTTGTCTGGTCCCTGTCACAATCTAAAGTATAACAGGTAAAGCGGGAACCAGATCATATCTCAACATCTGAAACATTTCAATTCAATCAACCCTCAATCTTCAATACTGAATAAGTGTCACCATCAACATAATCTTCCCTTCCTGTCTCTCTTGTATGTGTTATAGAAACCCTACAGTGCAGAAATAGGCCACTCAGCCCATCGAGACTGCACCAACTCTCTGAAAGAATATCCCACCTAAGCCCTCCCCTCCGTCCCATTCCCGTTGCCCTGGTTACCATGGTTAATCCACCTAGTCTACACCTGTTTATCCAGCTTCACATTCAATCTATCTACATGTGGGAACGAGTCCCACATTCTCCCCACTCCCCGTGGGAGCGAGTCCCACACTCTTCCCACTCCCCGTGGGAGCGAGTCCCACACTCTTCCCACTCCCCGTGGGAGCGAGTCCCACATTCTCCCCACTCCCTGTGGGAGCGAGTCCCACACTCTTCCCACTCCCCGTGGGAACGAGTCCCACATTCTCCCCACTCCCCGTGGGAGCGAGTCCCACACTCTTCCCGCTCCCCGTGGGAGCGAGTCCCACACTCTTCCCACTCCCCGTGGGAGCGAGTCCCACATTCTCCCCACTCCCTGTGGGAGCGAGTCCCACACTCTTCCCACTCCCCGTGGGAACGAGTCCCACATTCTCCCCACTCCCCGTGGGAGCGAGTCCCACACTCTTCCCGCTCCCCGTGGGAGCGAGTCCCACACTCTTCCCACTCCCCGTGGGAGCGAGTCCCACATTCTCCCCACTCCCTGTGGGAGCGAGTCCCACATTCTCCCCACTCCCTGTGGGAGCGAGTCCCACATTCTCCCCACTCCCTGTGGGAACGAGTCCCACATTCTCCCCACTCCCTGTGGGAGCGAGTCCCACATTCTCCCCACTCCCTGTGGGAACGAGTCCCACATTCTCCCCACTCCCTGTGGGAGCGAGTCCCACATTCTCCCCACTCCCTGTGGGAGCGAGTCCCACATTCTCCCCACTCCCTGTGGGAGCGAGTCCCACATTCTCCCCACTCCCTGTGGGAGTGAGTCCCACATTCTCCCCACTCCCTGTGGGAACGAGTCCCACATTCTCCCCACTCCCTATGGGAGCGAGCCCCACATTCTCCCCACTCCCCGTGGGAGCGAGTCCCACATTCTCCCCATTCCCTGTGGGAGCAAGTCCCACATTCTCCCCACTCCCCGTGGGAGCGAGTCCCACATTCTCCCCATTCCCTGTGGGAGCAAGTCCCACATTCTCCCCACTCCCCGTGGGAGCGAGTCCCACATTCTCCCCATTCCCTGTGGGAGTGAGTCCCACATTCTCCCCACTCCCTGGCGAAAGACTTTTCCCCTGAATTCCTGATTGGATTTATGAATGTACTGACCAATCACATAAGTTCTCTCACTATCTCCCCTATCAATCCCTTCCGTAATATTGGAATGAGGTCTCCCTCAGTCTCGTCTTCCCTGGAAATAGGGCCCCAGCCTGTTCCGTATCTCTGTAGGGGTGGGATTTATTCCGAGCACCATGTTTGATTGCCTCTGTCCTGTTTGATGTTTGCAGCAATGGACAGGCTGCTGGAAATAGATCAGAAAAAACATTCTCCTTTCAAAGACTAGAGGCTTTTGCAATTGCTGCTCTAAGATTCGAATGAATCACCAGGGTTTGATTCCCATTTAATTGCCTTGATTGATTCTCCTTCTCATGAATATTGAGAGTATTTTCCAATGAAATATGTGATAACTAATGAACAAGCTCGCTCTTCATCACTCACCCAACAGCTGTCTGGTCAGGACTCAATGCTTCACATCCATTCAGCCTCTCCGCAGGGAGTGTGGCGGCTATTCGACTGGGGCAGGGAACTCAAGGCACAGTTTTCACCCAGTGTTCACGTAGTGAGGGGCGATTGGTCAGCGACAGGGTGGATTGGTGGGGGAGGAGGGGAGCCAGGAACTCTGAGTGATTTGCCCATTTGACCCGCTAACTTTATTAAATTGGTTTTTAATCGACCCGATTTTGGGATAAGGTCTGTGCGATTGGAGCTGTATCTCTGAGAGAGAGGCAGGAAGGTTTAGGGAGGGAATTCCAGCCCAGACAGCCAATAGCAAGGTTTGTACAACCAGAGAGTTAAAAAGATAAAAGGAGCGATTGAGCTGTGATATTGACGATGAGACAATGAGACACAGGAAGGCCATTCAGCCCATTGGGGTCTGTGCTGCTATCCAATGAGATTGTGACTGACCTGATGATAGTTCACAACTCCACTTCCCCACTTTATCCCCAACATCCCTGAGTCCCACACTGATTCCAAATTCTGATGATTAAGGGATTTGATTGGATGGATAGAGAGAGAAACTCTTTCCTCTGGTGGGGAGATTCCAGAACTCGGGATAAATCCTTGGTGTTGGAGCCATTCCGTTTAGCACGTGCTCACACAGTGGGGAGTGGAACTCTCCCCCCTCAGCAAGCTGGAGCTCAGCTGAAAAATTCCAAATTAATGTTTGAGATTTGTTATCAGTGCAGGGTTACACAGAACCAGGAACAGCCTGGATCAAACTGGACACTGGACTAAACTCAAGGGGGCAAATCGCCTTAACCCTGTTAATGGTGCCTCGATGGAAAGCAGGGAATGTGCTGGTGGAGAAGGGCAGAGGTCCCTCAGGGTTACAGACAAATATAGAAATTAGAAGCAGGAGAATGCCATTCGGTCCTTGAGCCTGCTATACCATATTAGCACGAGGGGACACAGCTTTAAATTAAGGGGTGATAGTTATAGGACAGATATCAGAGGCAGGTTCTTTACCCAAAGGGTGGTTCGGGAGTGGAATGCCCTGCCTGCAGCGGTTGTAGATGTGCCAAGTTTGGTGGCGTTTAAGAGGTTAGTTGATAAGTATATGGAAGAGAAGGGAATGGTTTAGTTTTGAGGGGCATTGCTTTTTATATTGGTCGGTGCAACATCGAAGGCCGAAGGGCCTGTTCTGTGCTGTAATGTTCTATGTTCTATGTTCTATTCATCACAATCATGGCTGATCATCAAATTCAATATCCTGATCCCCCCTTCCCACCATATCCCTCGATCCCTTTCACCCCAAGAGCGATGTCTAATGTCTTCTTGAAATCAGACAATGTTTTGGCCTCAGCTACTTTCTGTGGAATGAATTCCACACATTCACCAGCCTCTGGATGAAGAAATTTCTCCTCAGAATCACATGGTGCGTAAGAGGCCCTTCGGCCCATGGAGTCTGCACCAATGAATGCAAGGCCCTGACCTGCCCATCTAATCCCATTTACCAGCGCTGGGTCCATAGCCCTGAATGTTATGATGTGTCAAGTGCTCACCCAGGTACTTTTTAAAGGATGTGAGGCATCCCGCCCCCACCACCCTCCCAGGCAGCGCATTCCCGACCCCCACCACCTTCTGGGTTAAAACGTTTTTTTCTAAAATCCCCCCCTAAACCTCCCACTCCTCACTTTTAACTTGTGCCCCCTTGTAACTGATTCGACAGCATGCCAGCCCGGATTCCGGGAGCTTGGAAAACGGCATTCTCCATTGGCCTCAGATCACGCGAAATTTGGGCAGACGTGCCGGTAAAATTCCTCCCTTCAACTAAGAGGAACAGCTGCTCCTTATCCACTCTGTCCCTGCCCCTCATAATCTTGAACACCTCAATCAGGTCACCCCTCTCCCTGTCTTCTCTGCTCCAGAGAAAACAATCCAATGCTATCCAACCTCTCTTTGTAGCTTAAATATTCCATCCCAGGCAGCATCCTGGTGAATCCCCTCTGCACTCCCTCCAGCGCAATCATGTCTTTGCTATAATGTGGTGACCAGAACTGCTCCCAGTACTCCAGCTGTGGCCTCACCAAAGTTCTGTACAACTTCAACATGAGCTCTTTGCTTTTGTAATCTATAC
The DNA here is from genome assembly GCA_024679065.1 of Sphyrna mokarran. NCBI lineage: Eukaryota > Metazoa > Chordata > Chondrichthyes > Carcharhiniformes > Carcharhinidae > Sphyrna > Sphyrna mokarran. Next base: position 4,447,255 of record JAGIQG010000021.1, on the reverse strand, counting down.
CCCGATTGATAAAGGTGTGTGCGTATACCATGTACCTTTTTCACCAGCCTATTAACCTGCCTTCAACGATTTATGGGCAAACATGCCAAGATCTCTTTGTTTTTCAAAACTTCCCAGTGTCAGATCTTCCTTGTCAAGTTTCTCCTTCCAAAATATATCACCTCACACTTTTCAGCGTTAAATTCCATCTGCTGCTTATCCACCTATTTGCCCATCTCGCCTTACCCCTTATTCTCAAACTACGATCCCTAGTTCTGGACCCCACTATAAGGAGCATTCTTTCTGAATCTCTGTTGTAGGGATAAAGGGAGGATTGCAGGGATAGGGAAAGTGGAGGAATGAATGGGGAGAGGGGGTGGGGTGTCATGAACCCATCCAGTGGTTTGACAGTCGGGTGAAAAGAGGCAGAGAAAGTTCTGGAAGCAGCGGGAGCAGTTTAAGGCAGGTTTTCCCCATTAACCCGTGGGGGCCGGAGGAGACCTGACAGGGCTGCCCTGGGGCCCACCTGCCCTCTTCCCCCCTTCTGGAACCATCCTCAATCCCCCCGCCCCATCCACTTACTTCAACTGAAGAAGGCCCAATGGTGAGGGTCAGTCAGCCCCTTTGTGAGTCTCGGGATCACCCCCTTATCCCCCCCACACCCCCTAGCATCCCCCCCCAAGCCCTCATCACCTGATCCGACTGGGGAACTGACTCGTAACCGTGGAGATCCAACACAAGGATTAAAATCTAGGCCCATGGGGATCTTCCATCCACTATAATCTTTCCCCAGTTTAAAATTCCCACCCCCACTTCCTTCCCCCCACTCCTGCAGGGCTGGATCTACTCTCACCCTGTGCCAGAGACTGACTTTCCTGCTGGGTCTACCCTCTCCACCAGGGGGCACTCAGATACCTGATGTGAAGCAATGTAAGGTTTGCATTCATGTAGCGCCCTTCACCACAGTATGTCCCAAAGAAACTGTTTATTCTTTAACTAAAAGAATATTTCTTGAAGCATATGCAGCACGTGGTGGGTTAGCACTGCTGCCTCACAGCACCAGGGACCCAGGTTCAATTCCTGGCTTGGGTCACTGTTTGTGTGGAGTTTGCACGTTCTCCCCATGTTTGTGTGGGTTTCCCCCGGGTGCTCCGGTTTCCTCCCACGTCTGAAAGACATGCTGTTAGGTACATTGGCCACGCTAAATTCTCCCTCAGTGTACCCAAACAGGCGCCGGAGTGTAGCAACTTGGGGATTTTCATAGAACATAGAACATAGAACATTACAGCACAGAACAGGCCCTTCGACCTTCGATGTTGCGCTGACCAATATAAAAAGCAATGCCCCTCCAAACTAAACCATTCCCTTCTCTTCTATATACTTATCAACTAACCTCTTAAACGCCACCAAACTTGGCGCATCTACAACTGCTGCAGGCAGGGCATTCCACTCCCGAACCACCCTTTGGGTAAAGAACCTACCTCTGATATCCGTCCTATAACTATCACCCCTTAATTTAAAGCTGTGTCCCCTCGTGCTAGCTTTCTCCATCCTAGGCAAAAGGCTATCACTGTCCACCCTATCTAAACCTCTAATCATCTTATATGTTTCGATTAGGTCCCCTCTTAGCCTCCTCCTTTCTAACGAAAACAACCTCAAATCCCTCAGCCTCTCTTCATAAGACCTGCCCTCCATACCAGGCAACATCCTGGTAAACCTCCTCTGTACCCTCTCCAATGCCTCTACATCTTTCTTATAATGTGGGGACCAGAACTGCACACAATACTCCAAGTGCGGCCGCACTAGAGTTTTGTACAGTTGCAACATGACGTTGCGGCTCCGAAATTCAATCCCCCTACCAATAAAAGCTAAGACTCCATATGCCTTCTTAACAACCTTCTCGACTTGACTGCCTACTTTCAGGGATCTATGCACATACACACCAAGATCCCTCTGTTCATCTAGACTACTAAGAATCCTACCATTTGCCCTATACTCTACACATTTATTATTTCTGCCATAGTGCATTACCTCATACTTTTCCACATTAAACTCCATTTGCCACCTCTCGGCCCAGCTCTGCAACTTGTCCAAGTCCCTCTGCAAACTATAACACCCCTCTTCACTATCTACCACTCCACCGACTTTAGTGTCATCTGCAAATTTACTAATCCAAACTAAAGTTACTAATAGTAACTTCATTGCGGTGTTAATCATATAAACATAGAATCATAGATTAGCCACAGTGCAGAAGGAGGCCATTCGGCCCATTGAGTCTGCACCGAAATGAATCCCAATTAGACCCAACCTCCATAACCCCACATATTCATGCCTCTAACCTATACATCATTGGACACTAAGAGGCAATTTAGTACGGTCAATCCATCTATCCAGCATATTTTTCAGACTGTGGGAGGAAACCCATGCAGACACGAGGAGAATGTGCAAATTCCACATGGAAGTGACCTGAGGCTGGAATTGAACCTGGGACCCTGTTGTGATGAGGCAGCAGCACTAACCACTGTGCCACCAGTGACTGAGGAACAAAATTGTCCCAGGACACTGGGGTGAACTCCCCTTCCAAACTGTGCCTTGGGATCTTTTTTACACCCACCCAGAGGTTCAGCATTTCACCCAGATGTTGGCACCTCCACTCGTGTAGCAGCACTCCCTCATCGGCGCACTGGAAATTACATGCTTCGATAGTGGGGTTTGAACCCACAAACTTCTCACACGGAAGGTAGGAAGGCAAGCCACAAAAGCACAGCAGACAGAGGAGTGAACCTTTCGATAGAAGCAGTATCGACGGGAACTCTGAATTTGGGAAGTATTTGCAAGAGGAGGATTGTTTGTGTGATATTCCTGAGATTACAAATAAACACAGACTTGCCAGAATCAGCCAGAACAACAATTCCTTTAAACTTTTCCAACCATGTTTCATCTCAGATGCTTCAGAGAATTGCCTGTGATTTATTTTTCAACACTATTTATCAATGCACACTTGTCTCCATAGAAACCAAAAATCGACTTCTTCCTGCCCCCAGAAACCTGATTCCATTTCGTGATCCACATTCAAACACAAGAGTGAATTCAGAAAGCGGCAATGCACTAAACACTTCCTGAGGACAAAACAACCATCAGCTCTGAACCATCTATTCCATAGGGCACTATTATTCCCCTCAGTCCTTTCCTCAGGGAAATATCCACTGAAATTACTCGGTATTCCTCATGGTGGCACACATAACCCACTGTAAATATCCCCCTACACTGTCCCCCATCAAACACTCCCAGGACAGGTAAAGCACGGGGTTAGATACAGAGTAAAGCTCCCTCTACACTGTCCCCCCATCAAACACTCCCAGGATAGGTACAGCACGGGGTTAGATATAGAGTAAAGCTCCCTCTACACTGTCTCCCATCAAACACTCCCAGGACAGGTACAGCACGGGGTTAGATACAGAGTAAAGCTCCCTCTACACTGTCTCCCATCAAATACTCCCAGGACAGGTACAGCATGGGGTTAGATACAGAGTAAAGCTCCCTCTACACTGTCTCCCATCAAACACCCCCAGGACAGGTACAGCACGGGGTTAGATACAGAGTAAAGCTCCCTCTACACTGTCCCCCATCAAACACTCCCAGGACAGGTACAGCACGGGGTTAGATACAGAGTAAAGCTCCCTCTACACTGTCCCCCCATCAAACACTCCCAGGACAGGTACAGCACGGGGTTAGATACAGAGTAAAGCTCCCTCTACACTGTCCCCCCATCAAACACTCCCAGGACAGGTACAGCACGGGGTTAGATACAGAGTAAAGCTCCCTCTACACTGTCCCCCATCAAACACTCCCAGGACAGGTACAGCACGGGGTTAGATACAGAGTAAAGCTCCCTCTACACTGTCCCCCCATCAAACACTCCCAGGACAGGTACAGCACGGGGTTAGATACAGAGTAAAGCTCCCTCTACACTGTCCCCCCATCAAACACTCCCAGGACAGGTACAGCACGGGGTTAGATACAGAGTAAAGCTCCCTCTACACTGTCCCCCATCAAACACTCCCAGGACAGGTACAGCACGGGGTTAGATACAGAGTAAAGCTCCCTCTACACTGTCCCCCCATCAAACACTCCCAGGACAGGTACAGCACGGGGTTAGATACAGAGTAAAGCTCCCTCTACACTGTCCCCATCAAACACTCCCAGGACAGGTACAGCACGGGGTTAGATACAGAGTAAAGCTCCCTCTACACTGTCCCCCCATCAAACACTCCCAGGACAGGTACAGCACGGGGTTAGATACAGAGTAAAGCTCTCCTTACACTGTCCCCATCAAACACTCCCAGGACAGGTACAGCACGGGGTTAGATACAGAGTAAAGCTCCCTCTACACTGTCCCCCCATCAAACACTCCCAGGACAGGTACAGCACGGGGTTAGATACAGAGTAAAGCTCCCTCTACACTGTCCCCCATCAAACACTCCCAGGACAGGTACAGCACGGGGTTAGATACAGAGTAAAGCTCCCTCTACACTGTCCCCCATCAAACACTCCCAGGACAGGTACAGCACGGGGTTAGATACAGAGTAAAGCTCCCTCTACACTGTCCCCATCAAACACTCCCAGGACAGGTACAGCACGGGGTTAGATACAGAGTAAAACTCCCTCTACACTGTCCCCCCATCAAACACTCCCAGGACAGGAACAGCACGGGGTTAGATACAGAGTAAAGCTCCCTCTACACTGTCCCCATCAAACACTCCCAGGACAGGTACAGCACGGGGTTAGATACAGAGTAAAACTCCCTCTACACTGTCCCCCCATCAAACACTCCCAGGACAGGTACAGCACAGGGTTAGGTTCAGAGTCAGTACTGAGGGAGTGCCACAGGGTCAGTGCTGAGGCAGTGTCGCACTGTCAGAGAGTCAGTGCTGAGGGAGTGCCAAACTTCCACCCTGGGAAAAAGCTTCTGACTATCCGCTCAATCAATGCCTCTCATAATCTTGTAGACTTCTATCAGGTCGCCCCTCAACCTCTGTTGCTCCAGTGAGAACTCCTTCAGTACTGACCCTCTGACAGTGCAGCACTCCCTCGGCACTGACCCTCTGACAGTGCAGCACTCCCTCAGCACTGACCCTCTGACAGTGCAGCACTCCCTCAGCACTGACCCTCTGACAGTGCAGACTCCCTCAGCACTGACCCTCTGACAGTGCGGCACTCCCTCAGCACTGACCCTCGACAGTGCGGCACTCCCTCAGCACTGACCCTCTGACAGTGCGGCACTCCCCTCAGCACTGACCCTCTGAGAGTGCAGCACTCCCTCAGCACTGACCCTCTGACAGTGCGGCACTCCCTCAGCACTGACCCTCTGACAGTGCGCACTCCCTCAGCACTGACCTCTGAGAGTGCGGCACTCCCTCAGCACTGACCCTTGACAGTGCGGCACTCCCTCAGCACTGACCTCTGACAGTGCGGCACTCTTCAGCACTGACCCTCTGACAGTGCGCACTCCCTCAGCACTGACCCTCTGACAGTGCAGCACTCCCTCAGCACTGACCCTCTGACAGTGCGGCACTCCCTCAGCACTGACCTCTGACAGTGCGGCACTCCCTCAGCACTGACCCTCTGACAGTGCAGCACTCCCTCAGCACTGACCCTCTGACAGTGCGGCACTCCCTCAGCACTGACCCTCTGACAGTGGAGGCACTCCCTCAGCACTGACCCTCTGACAGTGCGCACTCCCTCAGCACTGACCCTCTGAGAGTGTGGCACTCCCTCAGCACTGACCCTCTGACAGTGCAGCACTCCCTCAGCACTGACCCTTTGACAGTGCAGCACTCCTCAGCACTGACCCTCTGGACAGTGCGGCAATCCTCAGCACTGACCCTCTGACAGTGTGGCACTCCCTCAGCACTGACCCTCTGACAGTGCGGCACTCCCCTCAGCACTGACCGTCTAACAGTGCGGGACTCCCTCAGACTGACCCCCTGACAGTGTGGCACTCCCTCAGCACTGACCCTCTGACAGTGCGGCACTCCCTCAGAACTGACCCTCTGACAGTGCGGCACTCCCTCAGCACTGACCCTCTGACAGTGCGGCACTCCCTCAGCACTGACCCTCTGACAGTGCGGCACTCCCTCAGCACTGACCCTCTGACAGTGCGGCACTCCCTCAGCACTGACCCTCTGACAGTGCGGCACTCCCTCAGCACTGACCCTCTGACAGTGCGGCGCTCCCTCAGCACTGACCCTCTGACAGTGCGATACATGAGTTTGATTGTTAGATGTTGCAGTGACCACTGTAGATGAGAAATGTTTCCCTGGAAGCATTTATCTATTTTTATTTTTCCCTTGGTCTCTGTAACCTTTTTGTTTAATCAAATATTTATCTCCCTACCTGCAGCTTCTGTAATCTGAGCAATCATCTCTTAACACCTCTTCATTAGAAATTCTAGCTGCTGTGTTGACACTGCAAGTAGTTATTGCCATTAGAACAGGTTTTCCCACACTTGGAGACAGGCCCATATCTCTGAGTGCTGACACTGCTATTACCGTGCTGATGTAAAGCATGTTCTCACCTCGTAGTGTGACACAGTATTCAGGCCTAGAGTTACCCCCTGTACGGACACTGCCCCAGATAGGGGTACAAGTAAGACCCAACCCACTGAGTCTCCCAACCCCTGACCGAGTGAGACTCACAGCTGCCCGACCTACAATCCCTACAGAAGGAAGCCATTCAGCCCATCAAGTCAGCACCAAGACCAATTCCCCCCTTGTCCATTTAGCCATCCTGCTAATCCCTCTAACCTATCACATCCCGGGACACTAAGAGTTAATTAAGCACAATCAACCTAACCTGCACATCTTTGGAGTGTGGGAGAAGCCTGGAGGAAACCCACACAGATATGAGGAGAATGTGCAGACTCACACAAAGGGGGACCCAAGCCAGGAATTCAATCCGCATACCTGGCACTGTGAGGCAGCAGCGTTAACCACTGTACTATCGTGCTGACCAAGTGAGTCTCACAGCCCCCACCCGCTGACTGAGAGGCCACGTTTCCAGGCTTGACCTAACCACCTCCCCAAAACCCCTCTATACAGAGATTATGGTCTTGCCTTTAGTTCCCATCCCATATTCCATCCCCCTGTCCCCATCTCTCCCACCCTGCCCCCCGCGAATGCCCTCTGGAAATCTAGTAAACACATCATCAATAATGGGTAACACGTACTAATTCCCACTCTTCATTTCAGACAGGGCTACTGGACAATCTCTACAGACCCTCATCAAAGGTTCCTCTATCCTGGAATGGGTGTTACTGTTGCTGGTTTTATCACTGCTCCAGGTTTTTCTGTTATCTGACCTGTGTAACATGTGTGACAAAATCCTGCTGCATCTTTACTTCTGTACTTTTGTTTCAGTTTTCCTTACTGCTCAGAGACAGAGCAGCACTCCCTCAGCACTGACCCTCTGACAGTGCGGCGCTCCCTCAGCACTGACCCTCTGACAGTGCGGCACTCCCTCAGCACTGACCCTCTGACAGTGCGGCACTCCCTCAGCCCTGACCCTCTGACAGTGCGGCACTCCCTCAGCACTGACCCTCTGACAGTGCGGCACTCCCTCAGCACTGACCCTCTGACAGTGCGGCACTCCCTCAGCACTGACCCTCTGACAGTGCAGCACTCCCTCAGCACTGACCCTCTGACAGTGCGGCACTCCCTCAGCACTGACTCTCTGACAGTGCAGCACTCCCTCAGTGCTGTAATATTGGAAACTCTTGCGCTTTCTACATAACCTCTTTTTAAGATTCTCCCTGATGGTACAACATGATAATACAACTCTGCCTATTTTTCATCTGTTAAGTTCCTCATCTCCTCAGTAAGACTTCATTTTTAATGTAATAACACTCCAGTATACATTCAGAATCTTCTTCCGTGTATGCTTTCAGATATAACTGCTTTACCTGTAGATCTTTTGTTGTAATTTTGCCAGCTTTCCTGAAATATACATATCTGCTTCATCCTCCACCTGTTCTTGTTCTTTGTCAACCAACTGGTTAAAGATTATTTCCGTTAATATATGGTGTACATGGGTTTTAGCAAGGCGTTTGATAAGGTTCCCCATGGAAGACTACTGCAGAAAATGCAGATGTGTGGGATTGAGGGAGATTTAGCAATTTGGATTAGGAATTGTCTAGCTGATAGAAGACAGAGGATGGTGGTTGATGGGATATATTCAACCTGGAGTTTAGTTACTAGTGGTGTACCTCGGGGATCTGTTTTGGGGCCACTGTTGTTTGTTGTTTTTATAAATGACCTGGATGAGGGTGTAGAGGGATAGTGTTAGTAAATTTGCTGATGACACCAAAGTCGGAGGAGTTGTAGACAGTGAGGATGGATGTTACAGTTTGCAGAGGGACATAGATAAGTTGCAGAGCTGGGCTGAGAAGTGGCAAATGGAGTTTAATGTGGAAAATGTGAGGTGATTCACTTTGGTAAGAGTAATATGTGTGCAGAATATAGGGCTAACGGTAGGACTCTTAGTAGTGTAGATG